>CM077089.1:168708954-169281454 GCA_039513925.1 Platanthera zijinensis | reverse complement strand
CGAAGCATAACTGAATCATGGTTTAAATGTACAATCCCGTATTCGATGAGTGGGTCCTCCCTCCAGGATCAGTGCTTTGCGGGATCTTCAAGAGCGAGAGTGATAGTTTAACTTTCAAGGCAGCCTAAACACCTAGAGGGGGGGGGGTGAATAGGTTCTGCTTTTCTTATAAAAACTTCTAGGCAGAATTCAATTCAATAGCTAACACAATTGGCACAGCAATCACAGAAATTAAAACATCACAGATTGCACAATGTTTTATAGTGGTTCCCCAAGGTCTGGGTACATCCACTTTCCCCCTTCACCTATCTAGCAGTATGCTAGATTCGGCCAAACTTCCACTTATCTCAGATCAACAGATCCTACAACTCAGAACCCAACTGGTTCCTACAACTCAGGCACAACTGCCCTACCTCAGCCTTGCCCCAAGGCCTACAACTCAGAGAATATCCTTCTCCTACACTCAGGCAAACAGCCCTACCACTCAGAGTTCAACACTCCTACACTCAGCCTTTATAACATAGGCTTACAACTCAGATCTGTGTAAACAGATCCTACAGAAATATAGAAAAGATTATTAAACTGTCTTGCCAAAGTTGAGAGAGAAAAGGCCAAGACAATTCTTGATCAGCTGATGCAATCAACTGTATCTGAGCCTTCTTCAAAGCTTCTTGAAAATGTACTTAGCTGAGTTGATTCCAAACAGCTTCTTGAGAATCCACTGGTGGTTTCTTTCTTCTTCTTCTAATTCTGGCTTGATCTCTCTCTATCCAGCACTTTGAAAGATTCTTCTGAATTCTGATTAGAACTCTTCTTAGATCTATCCTTAGATAGTCTTCTTAGATCTCCCGGAGAAGATCTTCTTAAGTGACTAGCACTTTCTTGAAATGAATTGGATTGTGATCCTTCTCTTCCTTTTTGATTCAAAGTTATTCAAAAGGACTATCTATTGTAGTTATTCTTTTCCTTCTGAATCTGTCTATTTATAGACATTCTTCAAGGTAACCGGCTGATCCGGTTTCTAACCGTTTTCTGACAAGTCTGACAGCTTCAGTTAACCGGTGGTAACCCACAGCTGTCAAGTCTTCAAACAAGTCCTGTGCCTTAGTCTGGAACCACAAGTTGTTGAAACAGTCTGTCAGAAAGTGTCGAGACCATCTGTCTATCTGTGTCGACACAATTGACTTTGGTGTCGACACAGTCTTCAGTGATGTCGACTAAGTTGCCTTTGAGTCGACACAGCTTCTTCTGAAAATAACTTGGTCTTGACTCTTCAGTGTGTCGACACAAGTCCTGTGTGTCGACACAGTTGTTGTAGAATCATAACTTAGTAAGTGTCGACTTAGCCTTCAGGTGTCGACACATTCATTTCTTAAATCTGCTTTAATGTGTCGACTTAATCACAATGTGTCGACACATTCTGCTGGTGTCGACAAACTTGAGGTCGACTATTTTCTTCTGTGTCGACACATTCAGCTGATGTCGACAATCTTGAGATCGACTATACTCTTCTGTGTCGACACATTCTCCCAATATTGAGGTCGACGCTTTTCTTCTGTGTCGACACAAATTCCCAGAGTTGTGTCGACTCTTTTCTTCTGTGACGACACAAATTCCCAGTGATGTGTCGACTTACTTCTTCTGTGTCGACACTTTTTCCCAGTGTAGTTATAGACTAACTGCTATGTGTCGACACTGCTTCCCAGTGTTGTGTCGACTATTTTCTTCTATGTGTCGACACTGCTTCCTCTGTGTCGACACTTGGACTTAGAATTTTTCTGCATACTTTGTCAATTCTTCACCTGCACATGTCAACTTAAAACAACATCAAATACACCTTGATGTATATCATTGAGCTAGGTTGGGCTTCTTCAAATCAGGTACACATTTTCCAATGTACCCAACAATCTCCCCCTATTTGGAGAAGTCATAACCCCTATAGCCAATGATATACACCATTTATAAACAGTACTAAATGATGATTAATGACATAACAGGAATACTTTAATATAAACAAAACATAAAAACAATTCATCACAGAATGCACATTATAATATGCCAAACAACATTTTGTTTATAACTGGGTAATATTTGATTACAATGTTTTACATTTAATGATTACATCACAACATTACAAAACACTATAAAAGAACTTAAAACATAATCAGGATTGATCAGGCTCTCTAATTATAATCCCTTTGCCAGATTGAATTGTAGCTGTCACAGGAGCTTCTGATTCTTCAGCTATCTTCTTTCCTTTAAGATCAGCTTTCTTCTGAGCTTCTTCCTTGATCCTTTGCCTTTCAAAATAATGAAAAGGCTTAGGGAAGTATTTGCTTGGCTCCTTAGCATCAGATGGCAGTCTTCCCAGCTTGGCTTTCCTTCTGAATTGTACTATTGCTTCTTGTCTGGCCTCATACTTCTGTCATTCTATTTCATTGTACCACTTGCCTCTCTCATGAACTTTATCTTGTACAGCTTTCCATGCAGTGAGTATTATGTTCCTTGAAGTAGGACTCCACTGCTCATAATCTGGCTTCAGTACAGCCTGCTCTCTGAATTTCTTCTTTGCTACTAGAGCATCTTGCTGTTCTTTTAGAGTAGCCTCAGGCTTATCAACCTTTCCAAAGACAATATTAGTAACCTCCTTTGGAGGACTATACATTCCTTGAACCTTCTGATCAATCATGTCAAAATCTGGAGGGGGGTAAATGACTTGGGCAACCTCAGGTTGATTGCCTTCAAGTAGATTTGATTGTATTCCTGATTCAGCTACCATAGCATCATCACACAATGGGGGATATCCCAAAGTGGCTCGGATACTATTGGTCACCCATTTGGAGTGCTCTGAGCCTGCATGAATTAGCATCCTCTCCCCCTTTATGGCTTCTCTAGATATATGATCTCTTAGATCTTCCTTTTGAAATCGGATTTGGCCATCCAAATAATTCACACCGTTTTAAAAAAATGGTTTTAACTTGTTAAGCTTTTCAGATATTTCTTTTTGGGAGGTTGAGATGGTAGTCTGAACAGAAGCAATGGCAGCTTGAAAATTCTTATCAAATTCTTCCCTTTCTTTGGCTCTATCTGCAGGCAGACCTGGACCAATCTTCTTTACTTCCTCAATGATCTCATTATGAGATTCAGTTAGATTATCATTCATTCTTAGCTGGTTTTCCAAAACATAGCTTTGCTTCAAGGCAATGTCATCCACCTTTGTAGTAATAGCCTCCTGTTGTTTAGCTAGATAAACCACAGCATTGCCACCCTTGTGGAAGCAATCTGTCATTTCCTTTTTATGCATGTTTACCTGAAACTGGATGGACTTTATATCCTGAGCTAAGTCAAACTGAAGTGACTTGCTATTCTCATCAACATACTTTTCCATAGCCAACCTTTGTTCATCCAATTTTACTTGTAGATCTATCATAAATTTGTTATAATCAAAGGCTGGAGATACTTGTAGAGGTGTGGTCTGTAAAGCCTGCTTATAATGCTTGCTTCTTCTCTTAAATACAACAAGTTTTCTTTTCTTTGCCACCCTGGCTTCTTCAGTTTCTGTTTCAGATGAAGTATCTACATGAATTCTTTCTTGAAGATGATGAATTGTATAAGTTCCAGGGACCTGTTGCTCAGCTTCAACATCCACTGGCTCACCCTCAACCTGTGGCTCAACTTCAGCTATCTGATCAATGTCCATACCTATGGACTTCTCAACATCTGGTCCACCTCCTACTTTATCAGCAGTAGTATCAATATCTGGGAACAACTCCTCCATAGTAAATTCCAGTTGAGCTGTAACTTCTGCAGCAGTTAAATCTTGAGACAAGTTTAACTGTGCTTCCTCTTGTACTTGCACTTCAGTATTTGTAGTATCTGGAGTAGGAGTGGACACTAGCTCCCCTGAACCTGTGCAGTAATAAGAATATGAGCAATGTCTTTTATAGTAAAATACATTAGCTCCCCCTATACCTGAGCAGGAGTAGATACCTTTGGAGCAGGAGTGGAAACTGGCTCCCCCTGCATCTGTGCAGGTGTTGACACTTCCTGGACTACAGTTGAGTCTGGCTGATCTTCAACCTGTGTCCTGAGTGGGTTGTCCTGTAGTTGTTCAGGTTCTTGGTTTTGAGTAGGGGATTTCACAGGGGTGTCTGGCCTGCTCTCTTCAGGCACATCCTTGGACAGTACCCTATCCCACCTTGAGAACAATCTCATATCCATTCTTCTCATATAATTAATCTTACTCCCTTGCAGTTGCTGCATCACTTCAGGAATCACTCCAGTGAAGTACAGGCTCATGATCCTAGCCATGTTAGGCTTCTTGATTCCTTCTTTGATCTTGTCAAAGATCACTCCTGACCAATCAGTAGGAATAGTAAAAACTATCCTGGTCATCAGGCTGAACATATAGGCAGAAATCCTATCATGTCCACCTGTCTTGCAGAGGATTACTTTCCCAACTACTTCTGACAAGAATTTCCCTTGTTGATTCATACCCTTCCTGTTGAAGGCAGCTCCAATCTTCAATCCTGAGTCCAGCCCACACCATTGAAGGGCTTCCCTTGTCTTAGATATAGGAACTTCCTCTTCATTCTCAACTATTTGCAATTGAAAGATCTTTCATAAACTTCTTTGATTAATCTTCACCTTAGTCCCTTGAACAGTGGACTTAATCTTGAGGCCAGTAGAGTGGACTGATGCAGAGATAAAGAACTCGTGCACCTCCTTCTTCCAGATTTTAGTAGGTTCTGAGATGAGAAACTCTAACCCTGACGCAGAGAGGAGGGTGATAACTCCTTGAACATCTGGTGGCGCCTCTGCAAAGGCCCGACGCACCAACTCATACCCTTCATTTATGTTGTCTTCAATCCTTGGCGCCATCGGTTCGTCGAGAAAGCTTGAGAGAAGAGAGAAAGATAGACTGTCGACACAGGGTTTTAGTCTCGAAAACCTTGGAAGTGTGTCGACAGAATGAGTTTTTGACCTATTTATAGGCTCAGTTGAAAGAAGTTCAAAAGGTGCCAAAAACAGTCAAAATGTGTCGACACAGACGGAATGTGTCGACACAAACTTCTATTGTCTCGACAGTACTTCAGCCTATTATGTGTCGACACCAATTGGTGGTTATGTCGACACCTTGGATAAACAGAAATTCTGTGTCGACTCTAAGGATAAGTGTCGACACATATTCTGTAAGTGTCGACACCATTTTCCTGGTTGAGTCGACATTACATTTCTGGTTAAGTCGACAATATAACTCTCAAGTGTCGACACATATTCTCTGTGTTGACACAATATTTCTGACTTGTCGACATAATTTCTCTGAGTCGACACATTACTACTGAATGTGTCGACACATTCTTACTTAGCCAATTTCTGTAACTTCAATGTGTCCTTTTTAACACTTGATTATGTTGTTGTTATTACCTTTACTTATTTATATACCACTTCAATTGCATTGTTAATGATTTTGTTAATACATTAATCAATGGTTAACATACCTAATTCAATTTTGAATTTATTGAATTTGGTTTCATCTAAAGGCTTAGTAAATACATCTGCTATTTGATAATCTGTCTTTACAAATTCCAATGAGATGTCTCCTCTTTCTACATGTTCTCTAAGAAAATGGTATTTGATTTCTATATGCTTAGTTCTACTATGAGAAACTGGATTATTAGCAATAGAAATAGCACTCTTTGAATCACATAAAAGAGGTGTTCTACTTACCTGTATACCATAATCCTTAAGCTGATGCTGCATCCACAATAGCTGTGCACAGCAGCTTCCAGCAGCAACATACTCTGACTCAGCTGTGGAAATTGCCACACTGGTCTGCTTCTTACTACTCCAAGATATTAGTCTTCCTCCCAGGAATTGACAAGTACCTGTAGTACTCTTTCTATCCTCTCTACATCCTGCAAAATCTGCATCTGAATAGCCTGTTAGTAGAAAATCTCTATTCCTAGGGTACCAAAGACCTAGAGTAGGAGTGCCCTTTAGATATCTCAGAATCCTTTTGACTGCAGTATAATGAGATTCTTTAGGGCAGGCTTGGTACCTAGCACAGACACAAGTTGCATACATAATGTCAGGTCTACTAGCAGTGAGATATAGTAGAGACCCAACAATTCCTCTATACAATGATTCATCAACAGGTTTACCTGTCTCATCTTTGCATATAGGCATACTAGTTCCCATAGGAGTTCTCATGGTGGAGGATGACTCCATACCATACTTCTTAATTAATTCTTTGGTGAACTTAGACTGGGATATGGACAATCCATCATCAGTCTGTCTTACTTGGAGTCCCAAGAAGAACTTAAGTTCTCCCATACTGCTCATCTCAAACTTCCCTTGCATAAGTTTGGCAAACTTTTTACAAAGGTTATTTTCAGTAGATCCAAAGATTATGTCATCAACATAGATCTGGACTAAGATAATCTTTCCTTTGGATTCCCTAAGGAATAGAGTTTTGTCTATCTTTCCTCTTGAGAATTTATTCTCAATGAGGAAGGTAGATAGGGTTTCATACCAAGCCCTTGGAGCTTGTTTTAACCCATACAAAGCTTTCCTAAGCTTATACACATAATCAGGTTTAAGAGAATCTATAAAACCTGATGGCTGCTCTACATATACTTCTTCTTTAAGATCACCATTCAGAAATGCTGACTTCACATCCATCTGGTATACTTTGAAGTCTTGGTAGGCTGCATAGGCAAGGAACATTCTGATTGCCTCCAGCCTTGCTACTGGAGCAAAGGTTTGATCAAAGTCAATTCCTTCTTCCTGCCTGTATCCTTTTGCAACTAACCTTGCTTTATTCTTCACTATTATCCCACTCTCATCTAGCTTGTTCCTATAGATCCACTTAGTGCCAATTATATTGTGGCCTCTTGGTTTAGGAACCAGCTCCCAGACTTTGCATCTTCTGAATTGATTCAGCTCCTCTTGCATAGCATCAATCCAGTGCTGGTCTTGGATAGCTTCTTCAAACTTCTTAGGTTCCATCTGGGACAAGAAACTTGAATGCAAAACTGTGCTTTGATTTCTGCTTCTAGTTTGCACTCCTTGTCTTGGATCAACAATTATCTGATCAGTTGGATGATCTCTCAGATATCTTATAGCTGGAGGAAGATTCCCTTCAGGTTGAGCATCTCCAGCTTCTTCATTCTGCTGAGCCTCCTGGTTTTCATCAGCTTCCATTATCTCTTGTACTCCCCCTGGACAGCAGCCTTCATTTTCCAATGCTTCATCTTCCTTTGAAGCTTCAGCAATGGAGAGCTTGTCCATCTTCTTGCTTATACCTGTTGAGTCATTTGATCTACAAGACAACTCACTATTGATTAATCTTGTTTCATCAAATACAACATGCACAGATTCTTCAACAACTTGAGTAGTTAAGTTAAAGACTCTATAGGCCTTACTATTTGTGCTGTACCCAACAAATATCCCATCCTGGGATTTGGCAGCAAACTTAGTTAAATATGACTTGCCATTGTTAAGTATATAGCACTTGCAACCAAAGATCCTGAAATAGGATAGATTTGGTTTTCTGCCTTTCACAATCTCATAGGGAGTCTTTCTGTGGCTTTTGGTGATAGAAGCCCTATTGATGACATGACAAGCAGTGTTAACTGCCTCAGCCCAAAAATATTCTGGGAGAGAGGTGCCACTCAATAGAGTTCTACCAGCTTCAATTAATGTTCTATTCTTTCTTTCAGCAATTCCATTTTGCTGAGGTGTTCTTGGTGAGGAGAACTCTTGGAAAATCCCAAAGTCTTTACACAAATTTGTTATGCTTTCAGAATGAAACTCAGTACCATGATCACTTCTGATTTTGACCACTGTACTATTCAGTTCATTCTGAATTTGCTTTACAAAATTAAGTAGTACACTTGGGGTTTCAGATTTTTGTTTTAGAAAGAACACCCATGTAAATCTAGAATAGTCATCTACAACCACAAAAGTGTAGACCTTCCTACCTAGACTATGAACTGGCATAGGACCAAAAAGATCCATATGCAAGAGGTATAAGCACCTCACAGAATCCTTGTTTTCAAGGCTTTGAAATGAGGATTTTGTCTGCTTGCCCTTTTGACAAGCTGAGCATACCCCTTCCTTTATACACTTAACTTGAGGCCCATTCCTCACTAGTTCTTTACTAATGAGTTGGTCAATTGTCTTGTAGTTTAGATGAGCCAATCTCTTGTGCCACTTAACACAATGGGAAGCATTGTCATCAGCTACAAGACAAATGGGGGAAGCCTTATTTTCACATTCAAAATTAAGGCAATATACATTTCTCTTCCTATACCCAGTCAAAATGATCTCTTGATCACTTGACCTTTTGATATGACATCCATCCTTACCAAATGAAATGTCATATCCTAGATCACTCTGCTGGCTTATGTTTATTAGATTATGTTTCAAACCTTTTACATAGGCCACTTGGGTGATAGTAATTAGGTTAGAAGAAATGTTACCAAACCCTTTGATGACTCCTTTTTTAGATCCACCAAAGATTACTTTATGTCCATCTTTGACAGATGAATACTCCTTCAGCAGCCCCTTTGTTCCAGTCATGTGCCTGGAACAACCACTATCCAAGTACCATATAGGGGCATGGTTACTTGGATTCACCTGCAATACAGAATTACTTACCCTTAGAACCCAAGTAAGTCTTGGGTCCTTGGTTCAGGTTAGCATTAATAAAGTTATCATAACCTCTTCTAACAGGTAGACTCTTATTCTTTATAACACTTGTGTTATACCAGCAGTCCAATGCAAAATGGCCCCTCTTGCCACAGCACCAACATTCAAACTTATTGTATCTAGATCTAGATACATCCTTGTCAGTAGAATTTCTGTTCATTGCTGGTGCTGTAGCAACTTCACCTACTAATTTCTTAAAACCATTGGGTTTATGACCATAGGTAGGCCTGCTTGCCTTAACACCCTTGTTCTTCAGAACATTTGTCTTAATATGACCTTGAATGTCTTCATGATCATATATGTTAGAAGACACTTTCTCCTTACTAAACCTTATGGGGACTGAAAGGTTTAGTGGCTGAATAGGGGCTTTGCCTTTCCTCTTGAATCTGCCAGCCCTGGAGTTACCTTTAAATCCTAATCCAGCCTTACCCTTCTGAGTGACAAATTCATCTATCAAGGGTAAGACAGATTTTGGCTTAGAGTAACTAGCCACTAAATCCCTTTCAATTCTAAGTCTGGCCTCCAGACTCTTTACTTGATCATTAGTATAATTAATTGTGCCCATCTGAATAATAGTTATATTCTTCAGCTTGGCAATTTCATTTAATTTTTGATCAAGAACTTTTTCTAACTCAGTTGTTGCTACCCTTAGTTCAGCAATTTCCTGAGCCTGTGTTTTAACCAGGTTCTTGCTTTTCTTAAGGGCCTGCAACAAGTCCCCATACTTGTCTATCAATTGATAGACATCTCCTTCAGATCCAGATGCATCTTCATCACTTGATGCAGATGTAGCTGATTCTTCACTTGTACTACAAACAGATGTACAAGAAGGACAATTTACCTCATTAGGAGCAGACTGATTCTAGCATATGTCCTCTTCTGATCTTGTCATCAAACCCATGCATTGATGTTCATTGATGGAGTCTAGCAACTGCATAAACTCCTCTTCCTCAGATGCAGCATATAGTCCAATATATGCTTCAGCTTCAGATCCTGATTCTGAAGTTGACTGGTCTGACAGACTTTTATCTCTCTTTGCTACAAAGGATTTCTCCTTCTTGCCTTTCTGATAAGTCTTCTTCTTTTCTGAAGATTCCTTCCTTTTGTCAGGACAATCAGCCACTACATGTCCAGGCCTATTGCAACAATAGCAGACAATCTTTGAAGTAGTGGCTTTGCTGGGCTTTGATCTGCTTTTCTCTTTCCTTGATGACCTTCTCTTCTGATAATAGTCATCAACTTGCTGTGATGTGGAAGGCCTAGACTTCCATTGCTTCTTTTTCAAGAACCTTTGGAATTGCCTAGTGAATGCAGCAAAGTCTGCATCTGAATCACAGCTAACTGAACCCTTATCTGAATTTTCAGAACTATCTTCTTCAACTTCCTTAGGAGGAGATGGTGATTTCCTCCTATTCTTTCTGGTGGCTTCAGCATTAAATGCCACAGTCTTTTCTCTATGCTCTCCTCTTGAGTTTCTTTCCTCCTCCTTCCTTACCATAAGTTGCATTACATAGGATAGCAACTTTCCAAACAGGGTTGGAGGAGATATTTCTACCAATTTAGCCACTTCTCTTATGGCACAGATCTTTGTATCCCAATCCTTTGATAAGGATCTTAAGAATTTGTCATTCAGTTCATAGGTACTGAAGACTCTTCCATAGGATATTAGCTCATTCATAATTCTATAGAATTTCTTATAGCACTCAGTTATGCTATCAGATTTTCCTTGTCTAAAGCTTTCATACTCCTGATTCAGCATAGACTTTCTGTCCAGCCTTACTTCTTCAGATCCCTCCATGTAGACAATCAATGTGTCCCACATCTCCTTGGAGGTCTTGCAGTGAATCAGATTCTAAAATGTTGAATCATCTATGGCACTGACAATGATATTCTGTGCCCTTTTATCCATGGTTGGCAAGATGATTTCATCCTTGGTCATTTCTGAATAAGTCTTTGGTATTTGGATATTTGCATCAAGAACAGATATCTTCATTGGAATGAAGGGCCCTTCTTGTACTGTGATGTAAATCCTTGGGTCAGATGCTTCCATAAACAATCTGACTCTCTCTTTCCAGATCCCAAAGATTTCCTTCTTGCATATGGGTAATTTCATAGACCCTAGCTCCTTATGATTCTCTCCAGAACCCATCTTCTTGAATCTTGAATCTGCCTTTCAGATCTACCTCAGACTGTTAAGTCCTTTTTGAGGAACCTCCCTCTGATACCACTTGATAGTTTAACTTTCAAGGCAGCCTAAACACCTAGAGGGGGGGGGGGTGAATAGGTTCTGCTTTTCTTATAAAAACTTCTAGGCAGAATTCAATTCAATAGCTAACACAATTGGCACAATAATCACAGAAATTAAAACATCACAGATTGCACAATGTTTTATAGTGATTCCCTAAGGTCTGGGTACATCCACTTTCCCCCTTCACCTATCTAGCAGTATGCTAGATTCGGCCAAACTTCCACTTATCTCAGATCAACAGATCCTACAACTCAGAACCCAACTGGTTCCTACAACTCAGGCACAACTGCCCTACCTCAGCCTTGCCCCAAGGCCTACAACTCAGAGAATATCCTTCTCCTACACTCAGGCAAACAGCCCTACCACTCAGAGTTCAACACTCCTACACTCAGCCTTTATAACATAGGCTTACAACTCAGATCTGTGTAAACAGATCCTACAGAAATATAGAAAAGATTATTAAACTGTCTTGCCAAAGTTGAGAGAGAAAAGGCCAAGACAATTCTTGATCAGCTGATGCAATCAACTGTATCTGAGCCTTCTTCAAAGCTTCTTGAAAATGTACTTAGCTGAGTTGATTCCAAACAGCTTCTTGAGAATCCACTGGTGGTTTCTTTCTTCTTCTTCTAATTCTGGCTTGATCTCTCTCTATCCAGCACTTTGAAAGATTCTTCTGAATTCTGATTAGAACTCTTCTTAGATCTATCCTTAGATAGTCTTCTTAGATCTCCCGGAGAAGATCTTCTTAAGTGACTAGCACTTTCTTGAAATGAATTGGATTGTGATCCTTCTCTTCCTTTTTGATTCAAAGTTATTCAAAAGGACTATCTATTGTAGTTATTCTTTTCCTTCTGAATCTGTCTATTTATAGACATTCTTCAAGGTAACCGGCTGATCCGGTTTCTAACCGTTTTCTGACAAGTCTGACAGCTTCAGTTAACCGGTGGTAACCCACAGCTGTCAAGTCTTCAAACAAGTCCTGTGCCTTAGTCTGGAACCACAAGTTGTTGAAACAGTCTGTCAGAAAGTGTCGAGACCATCTGTCTATCTGTGTCGACACAATTGACTTTGGTGTCGACACAGTCTTCAGTGATGTCGACTAAGTTGCCTTTGAGTCGACACAGCTTCTTCTGAAAATAACTTGGTCTTGACTCTTCAGTGTGTCGACACAAGTCCTGTGTGTCGACACAGTTGTTGTAGAATCATAACTTAGTAAGTGTCGACTTAGCCTTCAGGTGTCGACACATTCATTTCTTAAATCTGCTTTAATGTGTCGACTTAATCACAATGTGTCGACACATTCTGCTGGTGTCGACAAACTTGAGGTCGACTATTTTCTTCTGTGTCGACACATTCAGCTGATGTCGACAATCTTGAGATCGACTATACTCTTCTGTGTCGACACATTCTCCCAATGTTGAGGTCGACGCTTTTCTTCTGTGTCGACACAAATTCCCAGAGTTGTGTCGACTCTTTTCTTCTGTGACGACACAAATTCTCAGTGATGTGTCGACTTACTTCTTCTGTGTCGACACTTTTTCCCAGTGTAGTTATAGACTAACTGCTATGTGTCGACACTGCTTCCCAGTGTTGTGTCGACTATTTTCTTCTATGTGTCGACACTGCTTCCTCTGTGTTGACACTTGGACTTAGAATTTTTCTGCATACTTTGTCAATTCTTCACCTGCACATGTCAACTTAAAACAACATCAAATACACCTTGATGTATATCATTGAGCTAGGTTGGGCTTCTTCAAATCAGGTACACATTTTCCAATGTACCCAACAGTGAGGGCTCAAGAAGGCGAGCGAGACCATTCCAGTGTTCTCCGAGCAGGCCCGCTTCCGCCGGGCATGGCGAGCGAGCCGCGCAAGCCAGTTCCTTGGGCGTTGAGTTAAGCTTGTTCTGTCGACGCTTTCGGAGCCTGGGGTTGAGTGAAGCTTGTTCTGTCGACGCTTTCGGAGCCTGGCGTTGAGTGAAGCTTGTTCTGTCGACGCTTTCGGAGCCTGGCGTTGAGTGAAGCTTGTTCTGTCAACGCTTTCGGAGCTTGGCGTTGAGTGAAGCTTGTTCTGTCGACGCTTCCGGAGCCTGGCATTTAGTGAATCTTGTTCTGTCGACGCTTTCGGAGGTTGGCGTTGAGTGAAGCTTGTTCTGTCGATTCTTTCGGAGCCTGGCGTTGAGTGAGGCTTGTTCTGTAGACACTTTCGGAGCCTGGCGATGAGTGAGACTTGTTCTGTCGACGCTTTCGGAGCCTAGCGTTGAGTGAGGCTTGTTCTGTCGACGCTTTCGGAGCCTGGCGTTGAGTGAGTCTTGTTCTGTCGACGCTTTCGGAGCCTGGCGTTGAGTGAGACTTGTTATGTCGACGCTTTCGGAGCCTGGCGTTGAGTAAGGCTTGTTCTGTCGACGCTTTCGGAGCCTGGCGTTGAGTTAAACTTCTTATGTCGACGCTTTCGGAGCCTGGCGTTGAGTGAAACTTGTTCCGTCGACGCTTTCAGAGCCTGGCATTGAGTGAAGCTTGTTTTGCCAACGCTTTCAGAGCCTGGCGTTGAGTGAAGTTTGTTCTGTCAATGCTTTCGGAGCCCAGCGTTGAGTGAAGCTTGTTATGTCGACGCTTTCTAAGCTTGGCGTTGAGTGAAGCTTGTTCTGTCGACGTTTTTGGAGCCTGGCGTTGAGTGAAGCTTCGCTATTTGCAGGCGTTGAGCGAGACCCTTCCAGAATAGCATTCGCCCACGAGGAGCGAAAGGGATCCCGCCCACAACAAACAGGGTGGCTCTCGCCCGAAGAAGGCGTGAAAAGTCTCGCCCGTATTAGGCGAGAGGCCTTTAGATCCCGCACTCACCCATAATGGGGGTGCCGCAGAGGCGAGTACCTGGCTTATCCAGCGCTCGCCCCTTTAGGCGAGTGGAGCCTTCATGGGTCACTCGCCTAGTGGAGTACAGAGATAAAATTATTTGGATGCCCCCAAAGGTCTGCAAATAGTCTTCCAGGACAGCGGATTTTGGCTGTTGGCAGACTCAATTGGGCTGCATATAGCTATTTGAAATAGCGGAGTTGCGCTATTTGCAAGACAGACTTTGAAATCTATAAATAAACCCAAGGGGATACCTTAGAAAGCAAGCTTTCCAGTTCTCTAATTCCCAGATCTTCTTGCACTTTCTGAAGTGCCCTTTGCTCAGCACAGGCTAAAGAGGGGAAGCGCTCTAAGATCTTTACGGTGTGTAGTGGGACCTCCGTGCTGGAGCCTTTGATATATTTTGAATCCTAAGTCTTCTGTCAATCCACCTTGCTAGGAGAAGTAAGTGTGCGGTCACCCCTTCCCCGATGGTTCGAACTCTACAGAAGCCGGTTCCCAATTTCAACATTAAGGTTTATTAATTAATGATTTTAGGTTTAAGATTTTAGATTTTAGGGTTTAGGATTTATGATTTTAGGGTTTGGGAGATTTATGCTTTATGATTGTTAGGGTTTTAAGAGTTTAGAGTTTTAAGGTTTAGAGTTTTAGGGTTTAGAGTTTTAAGTGGTCGGGTTTATGATTATAGGATTAAGGGTTTAAGGTTTAGGGTTTTATGGATATTAGGATTTAGGGTTTAGAGTTTAAGGTTTAACATTTAGCGTTTAGAATTTAGAGTTTAGGATTTAGCTCTTAGCATTTAGAGTTTAGAGTTTATGGTTTAGAATTTTAGTGCTTATGGTTCAATTTTTAAAGTTTAGGGACTAGAGTTTAAGGTTTTAGGGTTTTTAGGGTTTCGTGTTTTAGGGTCTGGGGTTTTATGATTTAGAATTATAGGATTAGGATTGGGTTTTTAGGTTTATGTTTTAAGATTTTTAGGGTTTAGGCTTTTAGACATTGAGTTTATATGATTTAGGGTGAAGCATGCATCATGTTTATAACGTTTCTTTGTCGACGGAGCCCTCATAAGTGATACTATTCTTGTGTTTTATCTTTAATCATTGATTATCTACTTTGAGGATTTCCAATGTAGAGGAAGCTCTTGTCAGTATGTCGCTAGTATAAGCGAATAACTCTTGTAACTTGCTAGTATGGAACAATTTCAAGGTAGTAGAATCATCGTGTCACTCCTAATAAGTATCACCAAGTTAAATGTTTGTAATACAAATGAGTTTTTAAATTTGTTAAAATGTGCGCTATTTTTGTGGGAAAATAATTTTGTTGTTGGTCTCATCTCCCATTAACCGGTATCAGAGTTTAGGGTCAATTACAATAATTGGTTCCAATTTTATTCATACAATTATACTCAAAATGCACTGCAAAATATAATTCACAATGTCATATTTATCAGATGCCGACGACCTATTTAATTGAGTTTTAAGACGTCGCTGTCGAGATATGTTGGAGATATTTTAAAGCATCAAAATTTCATATCTGATAAATAAAAATATATATTAAGTAAATTTAGAACATTATTAAGATCACATCTCATGTCACTATTAGCCTCCCAGCAATATTAGTACATCACAAAATTCTATTTTCACACATGCTAGATATTAGCACGCCACAAAAAAAAAATTTGACATACATTGCAAAACACAAATATTTCCACAACTATTAATAGTATGAAGAAAAAGCTAAATCATACTATATCAGTGTATCTCATACAATTAGATCAAAAGTATGAATCAAAACTTCACAAAAATCATCAATAATCCATGTTGTAGCAACATACAAACAAATAAGTGTACTACTAGACTCTCTAGACATATTATGTATGCTAGTAAACCAAAGTAAATAATAATAAAACTATACCAAAATATTACACTACCAAAGTAGCCAAGCTCGCATACCCTATGTAGCCAAATGGAGTAGAATCGGACAGGACTCCAAGTACTGTCAAAATTTCGGAGTCCAAGCAAGGGAGAAATCACAGAAAAACTGCATAAAATACTTAAAGAAACTCTTGTGGAAGGATGCACAGCCAGACGGAATAGGAGTATTCTGGTTAGGCAACTCATCAAAGGAGGTACAGTGAGGCAAAGTTGGAGGAGGCTGCGGCAAGAAGGCGAGGGTAGAGGCGCGAAGAGGGCTTCGTCGACAAAAATGGAAGGAAGAAACGAGGGCAAGAAAAATAAATAAGGATGAGGAGAAGTTGCGCTGCTCTCACGGAATAGTGGATATTTAGGAGGGGGTGCGACTATAGTTATAAAATAGAAGTTAATTTATTAGTTTTTACCGTGATAATAGTGACATAAGGGCTCCGTTTGGGGGGACTTATTTTCACCGGTCTAGCAGTTACGACCGCATGAATCGGACCTTAATTGTGAAAATAAGTCTCCCCAAACGAAGCCAAGATGTGCTATTATAAATGCTCTATATTCACAGCGGAATTTTATTTTTCAAGAAAAAAAATATCATTTTCCTCTCTAAACCTACACATCGAATGACATGACAGACATGTGAAAAAAGAATATTTAAAACAGATACATAATCCTGCACTTAAACAACTGGTGAAAGGGAAACGAAGCTTTTCTAAGTGACTGACTATAAGGGAGCCAACTGTTGAAGTACAAGGGTCATGTTTTGAGCACAAATGCCAACAGAAATGTTTTAACTGAGATATTTCAGTTAAAAATATTATCCATCTTCACTCAGTTTTCTACTAAGATGGCCACCGGACTTCTCTCAGGCAATCAAATTAATGCATGCTCTAATGCTGTAAAACATCAACATGCAACAAATTTGACCTATCAAACAAATTGCATGCATCCTGCATAAATTTTTGGGTCCGAGAACCAATTACAGATACATATCCGTGATAAATAAGACGTTTATAGACGACGCTCATGTATCATAGGATATCGCTATGATAACTGTTATATCATTTACAATCTGAGATATTGATATGACATGCGAGATATCAATATGGTATTATGAGATATCAAAGTGCGGATCTCATAGACTTACAAAAACATCCGAACCGGGGCTCGAACTCAAAAATTGTCTCGGGGACAAATGTTAAAAACAAATTTGTTTGCAGTCCACAAGACGAATTCTGTGCTCTGATAAGGGTCTGGAACCGACCAAAAATTTTTGTGCATTTCAGAGCGCCCGCATGGCATTCAAATTCAGGAATTGAATTGGGCATAAATAGTGCAAATGTCAGGAGAAGAATAGGCATCAAAATAGTCTAAAAATGGCTGGAAAAAGAAAAACCAAACGACAAGCCCATTGATTCTATGCCAAGCGGCCGCGATAGAAACAAAAGAGAGCACAAGTCCAAGCAACAATAAATACGTATTTGTCCGCCTAGACAATTAAGAAACTGCATACTGAGAGACTGGTGTGGGAACGGTTTTAGTGGCTCTTCTGGGCTTTAGGACGGGCAGGTCTTGCTGGTTGGATAATCTTCCCCAGTAGAATGAATAAGATGGGGACAATAGTCCCTACGAAGTGCACGCTCTTGTAGGAAGCAAGAGTTTCCTGCATGCTCAGTACCTTCAACAAAAGAGAGAAACAAACTTTTAATAGCAGCTCCAGATGTTTAACTCCGTTTGGCATGGCTTTTTTGCTCTGATGAGTTTGGACAAAAAAGCCACAACCATTGAATTGAATGTATGTATGGCATGACAACGTTTATGACCGACATTAAAAACAATTAGTTTTGAGCATAAAAGTGAATGAAATTATTTAGGTGAGCATTGCCAAAGGGATCACGAATTTCCACAACTATTTTACTACAATTAAGAGAGCTCAAAGTGGCTCTGAAAAATGTATGTATGGTGTATGTTTGTACATAAATTTGTATGTATGATGTCTGTCTGTCTGTATAAAGTATATATGTATGATGTATGAAGAATGCATGTGTATGGGAAAGTCTGAATCGAGTAATGCATGACAAGCAGTTTTCGACTTCGCATTTTGCCTCTTTAAAAATGCATTTGTGCCCTTTTCAAAATAAATCCCAGTAAATATAATACTCTCATTTAGGATAGATAGGGAATGAGAGACGAAGAAAGGGCATAAGAGGAAAGTAGAGGAGAGAGCAGAGAGGAAGGGGATAGAAAAATTAATTGTTAGTATTTAAGTATTAGTATACAGATAAATAATTATATTTTAAATGTTTGGTGATAAATTTATTTATCTTAAAATTAAACATAAATGTTTCTTTATGCTAGTATATCAATAAATAATTTCTATTTTAAAGAGAACAATTTCCCTAGCTATGCTTTCCTTTTCTCCCATTTTTTTTGGGTTTTTATTAATATTTTTTAACGTTAGTTTGATAATTTCTAATTGAAAAAGAACTATATCTCTCAATATGTTCCACCCAAGGTTGTCAGGATCGAGATCCTAGAGGGGATCGTTTTGAAGTTGGATCGGATCGGATCGTAGGATCGGATCGAGGATCGCAAGATCCTACAACATTCATAAATTAAAACTAAAAAAATAAAATTGAATATTATATCATTAAATTTCATGCTCAATTAACAAAAAAATCAATAAATTGAGTACAATATGTATATAACTATATTAATTATTTTGAATAATTAAATCAAAAGTATAATATCATATTAAGTTCATTTTCAGTTTCAAGAAAAACACTAAATGTTTACTAATAATAAAAACAAATACGGACTGGAAGCGACCAAAGAAGCAGCTCTTGGCCTCAATTTGCAGTTAGCAATCGACACTTGAAATACGGTAAAACAACATGATATGATTTTGCGATGGAGTATGAGACGGGATTGGAATAAGGTTAAACAATGGGTTATGGGCGTTGGACCGGTTGAATGAGGTCGGAATAGGGTTGGACATATTTATAGTTACCTTTGGCCAGACCGGTAGAATCGGGTCAGGATCGCGATCCTAAAGATCCTAAGATCCGGATCGCGATCCCAGTCGTAGATGTGCCGATTTAGATCCTAGGTAAGATCCGGATCGATTTACAAATTCTGGATCGTAGGATCGTAAGATCCTACGATCCGAATCGCGATCCTGATAACCATGGTTCCACCCAAAAGTTTTCAATTCATGGGAGCATCTTGTGCCAAGAAAGCTAATATATAACTAGCGGACGTGTGCATTGTCCCCCCATGCTAAGTGTGTCAATGACAATATTAGACCTCTACTCGAGGGGATCAAAATCAAAGGGTTAAGATTCATTAGATGATAATTAATCAATCTATAAACAACAACACTCAAGCCTTTATCCCATTATAGTGGGATTAGCTATGTGAAATCCTTTGTCGTCATTGCGCCCTATCTTTAATAATAATCTTACTAATGCATAAGTACATCGTATTTATCCATATAGTTTCAAGCTAGGTACTTTTTGATATACCCCTTCCCTGTTTAACATTCCTAATGGCTAAACTCTCAAAACGCCGAACAGGCGCCTAAATAGAGTTTCTTTGCATGTGTCTGAACTCTGAACCATCTTAATAGAGTTTCTTGCATCTTCTCTACAATTGGTGTCACTCTCATCTTATCCCTGGTACATTTATTTCTAATTTTATCCAATTTCATGTGTCCAACTGTGAAAAAATATAAAATAACAAGATTTTCATTTCCAAAAACTTAATATTACATGGGTATGAAGCGCTGTTTATAGGGGAGAGGAGATAGAGAGAGAGAGAGACTACATTAGACGATTTGAGACTAAATTAAAACAGGCGGACTGGGCGAATAGATATTTACAGACCGCCGCAAGCTATGCGGTTAGACAACTCTAACCGCCCCAATGACTGACTATCAGAAGAACCCGTCGGTCTCTGATCCAGACCGCAACTTCCCACCAGGAGTTGACAAAAGCGGTTAGATAACTCTAATCGTCAGACCGCAACAGCCTCCTAACCGCCAGACCGCAACAACGGTTTAGACCACCAAGAGTCTGTCAAACCGCCAATGCCAGACCGCCAGGTCAGTCCTTCAGACCGTCAGTTCTAACACTCTCCCTTAAGCTAGAGCATATATGTCAGTCATGTTCAGCTTGTCATAGACATCTGAAAGAGAAGTGGAAACTGATTTGGTAAAAATATCTACAATTTTTTTGTCAGAAGTGACGAACGGAGTGCACATTTGATTCTTCAATATTTCTTCTCTGATAAAGTGGCAGTCAACTTCAATGCGTTTTGTTCTTTCATGAAAAACTGAATTCTTTGATATGTATATAGTGGTCTTATTGTCACATAACATTGGTAGAGTATGATAATAGACCTCCCCTAAGTCAAGCATAAGCGCTCGTAACTATTTAAATTCACAAGTTGACAAAATCATGCTTCTGTATTCGACTTTAACACTTGACCTGGACACAACAGATTGTTTTTTGTTTTTCCAGCTAACCAGATTTCCTCTTACAAATGTGCAAAAATCAAATGTAGATTTTCTATCTACTTTATTGTCAGCATAGCTGACATCTAAATAGACTTCAATCCTCAGATGATTATTCTTCTGAAATAGTAACCCATTTTCTAAAGACTCTTTCACATATTACAGGATTTTCAATACTGAACGAAGATGACAATCCTTGGGGGCTTGCATAAACTGACTGACCATGCCTACTGCATAACAAATATCTAGTCTAGTGACAGTCAGATAAATGAGTTTTACCACAAGTCGTCTGTACCTAATAATATCTGGAAGAAGAAGTGTATCCACAGTTCAACTCTTGTCATCACCAACAGCCATCGGACATCGAACAGTTCATGCCCCAAGAAAACCAGCCTCCTTCAAAAGGTCCAACACATATTTTCGTTGTGAGAGAACTAGTCAGTTGGGTTTTCGCGAGATTTCTATTCCCAGAAACTACTTAGGAGACCTCATATCTTTTGTAACAAAATATAGGGTTTAGGGTTTAGCAAGATCAACGGAGAAGGGACGATGCTAAAGAAATTTGGCGCTTAGGGCTTGTACCTCCTGGTAGGCAGCAACGGGAGTCAAAGTGGGACGAGCAAAAAGATCAGCATATAACGTGTATATGTGTGAACTTTGAGCACCCATGAAGTGCAAAGCAGCAAGATTGGTCCAAGCAGCCTTAACCATCTCATCACGGCGAATGAAGGGTAGACACTCATCTGAAAGACTATTAGCAAGTCATGTTCTGACCAAAACATCATTGGCGTCCCAGTCATCAAAGTCAGCAGCCCCTCGAGCAGGAGGGTCATTAGTGAAATGTTGACGTTTGTGTTGAGATCATAACAATAATGTGAAAGAAACACTCCAATCCGGATGATTGGGGTCAGTCAGCTTGGAAGCAGTTCCAAGATTACCGGAAGGAGCGGAAACAGAGGTGGCGGTCAAAAAAGGGGGTGGGAGATGGTAGAAGTTAGAGTCTCCAGAGAAAGCGAACAGAAGAAAGAAGCCGCGCGGACTGAGGAAAGGACAGCACGAAGACCACCACGCAGGTGGTTAGAAAGAGGTCGCACCACAAATAGCTAACCGAGCGGTTAGAAAGAGACCGCACCACAAGGGCGAAGACCGCGGAGTCCACAAGAAGCGAACAAAAAGAGATCGCAAGGATCAGCGGACGAAAGACCAAAGGGCTCAGCAGGCGGTTAGAAAACCAGAGTTCGCAGAAACTGCAGAGGAGCTCAATAGGCGGTTAGAAAGATGAGGCCGCAATGACCGAGTTGTCCTCTGATAGCATGTGAAAAAATCTAAATAACAAGATTTTCATTTCCAAAAACTTAATATTACATGAGTATGACCCCCTATTTATAGGGGAGAGTAGATAGAGAAAGAATACAACAGACGATGTGAGACTAAATTAAAACAGGCGGACTGGGCGAATATATATTTACAGATCGCCGCGAGCTATGCGGTTAGATACCTCTAACCGCCCCAATGACTGACTATCAGAAGAACTTGCCGGTCAATGATCCAGACCGCAGCTTCCCACCAGGAGTTAACATAAGCGGTTAAACAACTCTAACCGTCAGACTACAACAGCTTCAGCCTCCTGACCGCCGGACCGCAACAGTGGTTTAGACCACCAGGAGTCTGTCAAACCGCCAACGCCAGACCTCCAGTACCAGACCGCCAGTTCAGTATGTTAGACCGTCAGTTCTAACACACACATCCACCTAAGCATTCTCATTTCCGCAACTGTCATTTTTTGCTCATGTAGACAATTCATTGCCCAACACTGAGAAGAGTAGAGCACAGTAAAACATGCCTTAAAATTTTAATGGTACTTTTACTAAGATCTCAGACACAACTCTCCACTTCAACTAACCTACTTTGATTCAATGCATCTGATCTTTATCTACGCCTCTACCTTTTTGAACAATTAGTCCCAAATATTTAAAGCACTCACTGCGATAAATATCTTTGTTGCCCAACTTAATGACAGAGCCACCCGTCTTTCTTGCACTGCTAAATTTAAACTCTATATACGCTATCTTTGCCATGTTCAACCTAAAATCACTTTTCTCTAAATTGTCTCATCAAAATTCCAGTTTCGTGTTAAACCCTCAAATGTCTTATCGACCAAAACAATATCATCTGCAAACAATAAACACCAAAGTATTGCTTATTGGATATGTCTAGTGAGCACATTTAAGACAAGGGTAAAGAGATAAGAGCTTAAAGCTGACCCTTGATGTGAGTCAAGGGTGATAGAGAATTCATATGTTAATCTCCAGATGTCCTCACCTTGTAACTGAATTTGTATATGTAAATAGGATTCACATTGAACTCCGAAGCTGCACGCATTCCAATATAACCATCAAGTAGTATGGACTCCCCGCTGGATGGATTAAGGTAAACTTTGACGGCTCTGTTCATGAGAATGTCCGTGCCGGACTAGGATGTGTTGTGCGCAACCATGTGGGCTCCTTTCTCGCTGTGAAAGGAGCTATGAGCAGCAGTCGGTCTGTGGACATGACCGAATTTAGAAGCGCGTGTACTGGGCTAGAATTTGTGAAACCTTTATTTAACACAGATACTGGAATTATTCTTGAGGGGGATACAGCCAAAGCTTGCTCCAAACTAAACAGCATCATATTTTGCATCTAAATCGGGGAGACCGAATCCAGCCTTGCACTCCTTCTGAAGGAGAGCTCACGCATTATGATCTCTCTTGTCAACCGAAGTGCCAATAATGCTGCATATTATATCTCAAAGCTTGCTGGCCGGGAATATTATACCTGAGAAAGAGGATGCCTCTAACCCAGGAATTCTCTAACATTATGTTTCATATTCTGCCAGGATGTAGCATCCAATCATTATATAATATATATAGGCTCATGCCACTTTCCAGAAAAACCTTTCCTCTCTTGCACACTCTCTTTTCCCCCTCTCATATAAAGATTGGACTACTCATATGCTTTTGTTGGTCTTATATGAGGACCATGAACTCTTTTAAAGATCGCACTTTAATGTAGTATGCATCTCATAGAACTGTGCAAGAAAAAAGGTAAGAAAACAAACTTGATTATGGATCTTCTTTAATTAACACCCTTTTTTATTTGATTTAATCATGAATTTATTCAATATGAACCAGATTATTTTTTATAAAAAAATCAGTTTTCATTTAATAAATTGTGAATGTTCACATGTTGGTCGTCTTCCTATACTGTATAAAAAGTTCAAACTAAATTGCTTCTTGTGGCTAATTTGCTAGTATTAAGAAATTAGCACAAGAATGGAAAGTAAAGAAGAGAATACTGACCAAGAAACCAATGCAGGAGTAGTTCAAAACAAGTAGTGTGTAAAAGAAGTTGGTCAAGATCAGAATCTTGCTAAGGAAAACATTTTTTGATGAAGTAGCTTGTTGCCATCTGTAAATTACTGGTTCCATACAAAAAGAGAGTAAGAAAGTTTATTAAAAAGACATCCAAAACAAGTTTCTACATGAAAGATCAAATAACTAGAGTAGTATCAAACTATATGGATGGAACTCACCTCGGGAACCTGAAATCATTAACGCCGACTGAATGAAGAATATAATGTAGCCAGGATAGAGACCCTGCAATTGGCCACATGGAGAGGAAATGTTTACTTTCATGCCAAAACAAAAGGATCATAACCACCAAATAAGAAATGTTTGTGTGTTTTGGATTTTGAACTTTGTGGTCAATATTCAAGATGTATATGCATCCCATCTATTTCCCCATCAACAATACCAAAATGATCATTTTAATTGTAAAATGATTATTTTCACCAAAAATGGCCATTTTATTGACCATTCTATATAATAAATGACTTTTATTATCATACGACTATTTTCACTTGTATATCCACCTATTTTTTATTGTAAATAATCATTTTATATGAATATTATTTTAATAATAAAATGAACTTATTTCACCAGAAAAATATATTGTATTTCATATATCAGACTCAAAAGATAGGTCCGATGCTCAAACCTAATAACATTTCATACAGATGTGCATGAAGCCCACTAGAAGTTTATGCCTAGTAAGAGAACAATGGCACTCACATGCCAAACAGCACTAACAGTCTGTGTAGCCAGCAGCTGAAGGAATCCAGGTTTTTTCCCTTTTTGAATAAGTCTATCATAAACATCTGAAAAAAAAGATGAGGCAATGTGATGCACATGAAATTATGATACTAAGTTGGACAGAAAAATAAAATTTAAATGGTGAAATTTGGTTAGAGATAAGTATATCCATAGCCAAAAAATACAGATTGCAATGAAAACAGAGTAAAATGTTGGTCAAAAATCCTTGTTTTTTATTACTTTTTTCATTTTCATCCTTCCATATGTACAGGGTGATGTAGTTATCAACTAGGAGGATAAAAATGTCCTATTTAATAATTAATTGATTGTTTCTTGCATGCGTTAGACACTTATTTAGTTATCTATTATCATAAACTCCTAGTTGTCAAAAACAGGAAAAAGGCAAAGTATAACAGGTACCAGTGTCACTAGTAGAAGGGAGAGCTAACAGCAACTCAACAGTAAAAAGAAATAAAAGACAAGGTGATGGAAATCAGCCGCATGATCGTGTTCGATGGAGGAGATCGAACCACCACTCGACCCGTTTTTGCATATTTAGCGGAGATGAATTGATTTGATCGGCGATCCGAGACCGCGAGCGTGCCCGCAACATCGTTTTTTCATTTTAGATGTATTTTATTTTATTAGGCCTATATTTAGTATTTTAGGACACCGGGCGTAACAGACGATTCATAGTCGTTCACGCTGAGTGCCCAACCGTCCCCTTTTATTATAAAAAAGAGCGGGTGTTCTCATTTTCAGTCATCGCTGAGTTTTGTGAGAGAATCCAGATCCGGCTATCACTCGTGCAACGCCGCGAGCCCCAGGGTGTGATGTCTCGGCTTTCCTATTCATTTCTCATTTTTTTTTATTTTAGTTAATTTTTATTTTGCTGTGAACAGTCACTGTTCTTCTCCCTCAAACTCGTGACACCATGTTTAACCGTTATTATTCATCGTCCTCTTCCTCACGACAAACTGCAAGCCCTATTCTCTGGATCACTAATCTTCTCACAGCCGCAGAACTCAACCGATGGAGGCCTCCTTCCCTCTTAGCCTTCTTCTCTCCCAGTGTCGAACAACTCACATCACAGCCGTAGGATTCACAGTCGACACATCTCTCCATGAAACTTCCTGGATGCTAATTTATCGCCATTAATGGCAGTATTCCCTTCCTCCCGGCTAATCGAGAACCTCCACATTCAGTCCTAAGGACCTCTAGCATCCCACGCATTCATCTCCTCCGCACAAGAACCCGACAACCGCCCCCATCCCTGCTTGAAATCGCCAGTCCCATCACCTCCTCTGCCCTCTATGACATTGTTCATTCTCCTCCTTCCTCCCAGAACTTACGTGAATCTCCTTCTCTTCAACTATTCGAAGTCCTAGAGCGTCCCTGCTACGATTTCTCATTTCCTTGGTCAGTCGAAGCACCCACAAGAATTGTTACCGCTAAATCCCTTCTCCCCCTTCCAGGCGAGATCCCTCTTGTCGCCACTCCACTTTTCCTCTACTTGTAAAGTGCAACAGCACATCGCGGCGCTAATTTCTTCTTCCATGTGCTTGCTTTCCCCATTTTCCATATCTGGCCCCATTTTCTATATCTACCATGCTCCACAAAACTCGATCACCTCCAGAACCAAGAACAACGTCTTTACTGCTAAGGATCTCCTCCCCACTGCTACCTGATCTTTATTGCTACGTGAGAATTATTGTATTGTGTTCATATACTTCTTTATTAAAAATTGGAAAAACCACAAGTTTGCTTGGGAATTTAACTTGTTTGTGCATTTGTTATAACTTTTCTCTTATCCTATTAAATTTATTAATGGAGGTTCATGGTTAAAAGCACCTTGTGCGTAATCAAGCATGACATTGTTTGCCCACTTGAAATCCAAGTTTCACATTGTGTTTACTTTGTCAAACTTATATAAATATAATTGCTAAGATTTTATTTTCGGGTTAAATAAAAAAAATACATGCATCATTTAGGTTTAATTTACTCACGTTCATTCTGCACTCTCACTTAGCGTTGCATTAGCGTGTCGGCACCGCCATTTTCACATAGTGTCGTCCCGCGTCAGTTTGGTATTAGAACCCCCGGTTAGAGCTTAGTTTAAGATACGCGGAGCAACATGTTGGGTCACCCAATGTCTTATTATAGTGTCTGTCACTACACCGATCCTCAATTTGAGGAACCACCATCCGTCAACGCTCATTCCCATAGAGTGTCGTCAGAGAGGTCTTCACATTACCATGACGATTATCGTTGTCCTTATCCCCGAACTCAAGTGGATTGTATTGTTCCTTCAACACGACTTTATGATGATAGAGTTCAGTATCACTCAAGTCATCGTCACTACACATCTCTATTTGAGGAACTCGAGTCAGGTCATCGTCACTACACATCTCCTCTATTTGAGAAACCTGAGTCTGTATATGCACGACCACCACCGCACATTCGTAGGACTCACATCCACCCATGAGCACGACATGATTATGTTATGGATGATCATCTCGATGACCCTCAAGATCCTGTAGAGGTCACCTTCATCGAGGTAACATCACGCGTATTGACCTTCCTAGTGTTCCGAAAGTGTACATAATGGAAGCAAAATTACAACAATGGGTTTTTTAAAAGTTTGATCAATTGGATGCACAATTTGACGACCTTCGCATCCGCGTTGTCGTATTGAGGGTCGGTAAGACCACTCCACTTCCCAAAGCAGGGAAACCTCACCCACTCCACTTGATATGAGGAAGAACAGGCTACCCTCCCAACAAAGGATGTGCGTGTTAATAATCAACCACCACGAGAGTCCGCTCCACCTAGAGAGCCTGCCCTCAACTATATAACTATTAGCTCACTATTGAGTATAGAATTTTCCCACACTTCACCCAATGGCGCACCGAGCCACATCACGATCGGGAGCCTAGTAGTGATCTTGTGTTAGCCACCTCACCCCTTTTGGGGAACACGAACCCTTATGATGATTTGCTTCTGGAGGACCACTCCCTATTAACGAATTCTTTAACGACCCCCCCCCCCCTTGAGTCTCTAGATGAGCCACCTTGTCCATGTGAGGATGAGATTCGGGTGAGGGACACACTTATGAGTATTAAGACGTTGACATCTCTCACATTATCACCCTTGATATTCATAGTGCTGTAAAGAGAGGATCTTGAGTGTAGCATCCAATATTTAGGGTTCTCCCTAAGAACACTTTGAGTATAATTCAGATGTTTTGAGAGTTTGTCATCTGGTCACACACACTCATGATGAATTTTGGGTCATACCTCTTGCTGCCCCGCCAGATGAGTTCTTTCTTGTGAGATGCACTTACCACTCACTAGAGTCACATCATATTGTCGATGCCTACAATTTTCACTTAGGTGATCATCGTATTTGCGATGATTTTTCATGTCCCATGGGGAGCCCCCTGATGCGTCACATTTCCTTTGCGAGCATGTTACGTTTGTAGCGCTTCATTTGCACCGTCGTTTATGTGAGGGCACTCCAGATATTTTTAGAACCTAGGTTGGTACTCGTCGCATTTGCTACGAATTTTATTATACCCCTTCCGGTGAACCTTTTGGTGAGCCACATATTGGATCACTGCTTATCTATGATGTAGATATCATTAGTAGCACAGTCGAGTTTGAGAGTGCACTTCATGACTCACTGATCTTATATCTTACTACATGGACTTATAGAGACACTCTGCACACTATATTGACACATCTTATTACTGATGTATCTAATGTTCATTGAAGTGCTCATTACGCTCGCGATGAATTCTTCTATGACCCACCTTTTGAACCTCCTAATCACATACCTATCTTAGGAATTTAATTTGTACCAAAACAATCGGTTTATGAAGTTATTCGTGTTAGTCCATCTTTTAAATTTGTTGTTTGTTCAGCAACGTTCAGTGCATGACTCATGTGTTGCATGATTCACATATTTTGTATGTTTTGCATCATTTACAAAAAATGAATAAATTAATCCGGAAGAAAATTACTAGCAATTTTGAATTATATAAGGCATGGGCAGATATGCACAAACGTGAGCAACATTTTTGGGTGTGCGAGCATATCAAGGTCAGACTTTGCAAGGAGGAGTTCCCAAAAGGAACCGCTACTAAACTACAACTTAAGCGAATGAGTTCGTATAAAGTTGCAAAAAAAGTTGGGACAATTGGACAAATGTCTACGAGATCGATTTCCCAGCAGATATGGGTATTCATCCTGTATTTAATACGAAAGATTTGACACATTACTAATGAGCCTCTCGAGCATAGGGAACCATACTTGAGCCTCTTCTGACACCCTCCCAGTTACAACTTGGCACTTCCCATGTTTACCTTGGACGAGCACCCTCGGACTTTGCATGTCATGGTTGGATTTTGCAAGGAGGGGTTCCCGAAAGAAATCGCTACTAAACTACAACTTAAGCGAATGAGTCATTATAGAGTTGTAAAAAAAGTTGGGACAATTGGACAAATGTCTACGAGATCGATTTCCCTACAGATATGAGTATTCATCTCGTATTTAATACAAATGATTTGGCACATTACTATGAGCCTCTCGAGCCAGACACCCTCCCAGTTACAACTTGATACTTCCCATGTTTACCTTGGACGAGCACCCTCGGATTTGCATGCACCTCCTATGATTCCACCGGTTCTTCTGGATTCACCAGCACGAGAGGTGAGAGTTGACAGTATTACTGGTACTATAATGGACGAGTGCACAACCCCTACAGACGGTCCTCCTTACCATTACTTGGAGCACTGGAGTGGACACTCCACATTTGATGATGTTTGGATATTGGCGATAAAGCTTGATAGATTTACCTCCGATCTTTGATTATAGCTCATTCATTTTCATTCCTCGGAGATGAATATTTTTCAGTCAGGGGGAATTGATGGGGATCGGCCACATGATCGTGTTCGATGGAGGAGATTGGGCCACCACTCGACGGGGCTTGTTTTTGCATAATTGGCGAAGATGCATTGATCTGATCGGCGATCTGAGACCGCGAGCACAACCGGAGCAACGTATTTTCGTTTTATATGTATTTTATTTAATTTTATTGGCTTGTGATGGGGAACGGGCCCCGCCCGTTGATCGTATCCCTGATCCGACTCCGTGGTTGCGTCCGGAGGGTCGCCGCGATTCGAAATGATATATTAATTTATATATTTCGAGTATATTTTCAGGGTTTGATGCAGCCCCCATCCGGGCAAATCTGGACCATTGGATGCGATGAAGTTTAATATAAATAAGACATTAGGGCTGTAGCAAAGGGTATCGAGTATTTTGGGGGAAAGAAAAAGCCGCCGGCTTCTTTTCTCCCGATCTCTTCGGTCACGCCGCCGGTGCCGACTCTGGAGGCTCCCCTTGGTGCCGACTCTAAGGATCTCCTCCACCTTCATCTCCATCAGCCCTCCTTGGTGCCGATTCCAAGAAAGCCTGTATCTCCAGCCTCCTCCTCCAGTTCCGCGAACCAGAGCCCGTCGCCGCTCCCTTCTCCAGCCACAGCAGCCGCCCGCAGGAAACCCTTAGCCGCCGGCTCCTCCATGCGTCCCTACTCCCGCAGCCACCGACGTCGTCTTCTCCAGCCGCAGCAGCAGCCCGCAGCCTCCTCCAACCAGCCCGTCGATTAGCTCCTGCGGGAAGCCCGCCGCCAGCCCGCCGCCTCCTTCTCCCTGCAGTCCGGCCAGCCCTTGAAATCCAAGAGCATCATTCAGTTCTACTCCAGTTAATTTGATTTTCAATTTATCATTTGGAATATGCATCTTAGCTATTTGATTAATTGCCTCTTTGAAAACAGTTTCAGTAAATTCAGAAATTGTTCTGTATTTTGCCCCTATGGTCTTTGCTAGTTTGCTTTCAATATATATGTGAATTGGGGTTGTTATCATTTTCCTTGCTACAATGATATTGTTTCTTCGCGTTTCTCAAGCTCTCAGATTTATTTGGAAGCCCTGACCTTAGCGTTTCTCACCCAGCATCAAATTGGTATCAGAGGAACCTGAAAAGTTTTCTCAAACTTTTCAATCTTTCTCCTGTTCTCGAAAATCTTTTGCATACGCCCATGATGCTCTCCTATTATTATGATTCTGACAATTCCGAGGATTATGATTCCTATGCTCCTCTTCCTTCCCTCCACTCCAATATCAATTCCTCGCGTGCTACTTATTATTTGCATAAATCTTCATATGTCCCCTCCATTGCATACCCCTCCTATGAATCGAGGCGAGTCTCTCGTCGAGCCTACGATTCATATTCCCCTTCTTCCACCACTTATTCCCATGAATCGAGGCGAGTCCCCTCCCATGCCTACGATTCATATTCTCCGTCGTCTACTACATATCCTTCAGTCCGCCATTCCTCCTACTCATATGATCTTCCGTCACCTTCCCCAAGAAAGAGACATTGGGTTGAGCTTGAAAGAAACAAGCAAGCTAAAGTGGAAGAGAGTAAGCAGAGGAGGGAAAGGGAAGAGAAAGAAGATGTCATTTGGGCAGGTTATGTGAAGAATTGGCGTGAGAATGATGCTAAGGAGATTTTAGAGCAGCGACGTAGAAGAGCAGCAGTCTTGATACAGTCTCACATCCGAGGGTTTATTCAGCGCCGATCCTTCAAGAAGATGACCAGAGCAGTCCTCGTGATTCAGTCACGCATGAGAGGATTATTACAGAGACAGTGGTACCAGACAGTGCAGAGAGCTACTCTTATCGTTCAGAGATTTGCCCGCCAGTGGATTGAGCGCAGAAGGACATTCAGTCTGATGGTGGTAGTACCACCCTATGAGCCTTCGCGTCGTTTGCTCACTTTTATTGATTTGTTACAGTGGTTTGATCAGTCACTTCTCAGCTTGGCTAGGGACCCTTTTCTGATGTTCGATAATGCCCCTGAGGGCAAATCAGTTGGTTTGGATATGACACCAGACCGGGTAGGACATGGTGATGACTTGTTGCAGTTTGATCAGATTGATTGGGGCCCAGGTGATACTGAGACACAGATCGATATATCTTTTTTCACATCGCCAATCGATATGATCATTTGCGGTGCAGGATTAGAGAGCGCTGCTCCCTTACCAGTTGCTACAGTTTTCCGTCAGATTCTGAGATTGAGGCCGCCGCCCAAGCCTCCCAAAGGCAGTGATTACATTACTTGCAGCCTCACGAGACCAGCATCTGGGATTGGAAGCTGTTATCTGATGATTGGTGACAGTGGGAAACAGTGCAGACCATTCGCGAAGCCCCCTTGGAAGCCCTAAAGATTTGAGGGCAAATCTTCTCCAACAAGGGGAGATTGATGGGGAACGGGCCCCGCCCGTTGATCGTATCCCCGATCCGACTCCGCGGTTGCGTCCGGAGGGTCGCCGCGAGTCGAAATGATATATTAATTTATATATTTCGAGTATATTTTCAGGGTTTGATGCAGCCCCCATCCGGACAAATCTAGACCATTGGATGCGATGAAGTTTAATATAAATAAGACATTAGGGCTGTAGCAAAGGGTATCGAGTATTTTGGGGGAAAGAAAAAGCCGCCGGCTTCTTTTCTCCCGATATCTTCGGTCACGCCGCCGGTGCCGACTCCGGAGGCTCCCCTTGGTGCCGACTCTAAGGATCTCCTCCACCTTCATCTCCATCAGCCCTCCTTGGTGCTGATTCCAAGAAAGCTTGTATCTCCAGCCTCCTCCTCCAGTTCCGCGAACCAGAGCCCGCCGTCGCTCCCTTCTCCAGCCGCAGCAGCCGCCCGCAGCCTCCTCCAACCAGCCCGTCGATTAGCTCCTGCGGGAAGCCCGCCGCCAGCCCGTCGCCTCCTTCTCCCTGCAGTCCGGCCAGCCCTTGAAATCCAAGAGCATCATTCAGTTCTACTCCAGTTAATTTGATTTATCAATTTATCATTTGGAATATGCATCTTAGCTATTTGATTAATTGCCTCTTTGAAAACAGTTTCAGTAAATTCAGAAATTGTTCTGTATTTTGCCCCTATGGTCTTTGCTAGTTTGCTTTCAATATATATGTGAATTGGGGTTGTTATCATTTTCCTTGCTACAATGATATTGTTTCTTCGCGTTTCTCAAGCTCTCAGATTTATTTGGAAGCTCTAACCTTAGCGTTTCTCACCCTGCATCAGCTTGTATTTAGTGTTTTAGGATACCGTCGTAATAGAAGATCATAGTCGTTCATGACGAGCGTCCCCTCTTGTTATAAATAGGGGCATGTATTCTCATTTTCAGTCATTGCTGAATTTTGTGATAGAATCCAGATCAGGCAATTAGTCATGGTACGACATTGCGAGCCCCGGGGTGTTGCGTACCGGCTTTCCTATTCATTTTCTCGATTTTTTATTTCAGTTATTTTCTATTTTGCCATGAGCAGTCACTATTTTATTGGCTTGTATTTAGTGTTTTAGGATACCGTCGTAATAGAAGATCATAGCCGTTCATGCCGAGTGCCCCCTCTTGTTATAAATAGAGGCATATGTTCTCATTTTCAGTCATTGTTGAATTTTGTGATAGAATCCAGATCCGGCAATCACTCATGGTACGACATTGCGAGCCCCGGGGTGCTGCGTACTGGCTTTCCAATTCATTTTCTCGATTTTTTATTTCATTTATTTTCTATTTTGCCATGAGCAGTCACTATTCTTGATTTCTTCCCCCTTAAATCCACGACACCCTATTTAACTGCTACTATCCATCGTCCTCTTCCTCACTACAAACAGCAAGCCCTGTTCTCTGAATCACTAATCTTCTTCCAGCCGCAAAATCTCAACAGTTGGAGGCATCCTTCCCTCTTCCCCTTCTCTCCCAGTGTCAAACAAGGCAAATTGCCCAAATTGGTCCCTTAATTTTGACCATAGTTTCAAATAGATCCTTTAATTTTCATTTGATTCAAATAGGTCCCTTTAATTTTGGTATGATTCCAAAAAAGTCCTTTATTGTTCATTTGCTTTAAATTGATCCCTTAACTTTGATCTTAGTTTCAAATAGGTCCTTTAATTTTTATTTACTTCAAATTGGTCTCTTAATTTTACACTTTATTTCAAATAAGTTCCAAAATCATTATTCGCACTCGCAAGGCATTGATGTGTCGTTGAAAAGTCGCTTGTGGCAATAAAATAATTTTTTATAATTATCTAAAAATAATAATTAATATTTTCTATTGTATAATTTTAATAACTAATTTTTCTCAACTAACTATAACTTTTTGTCCATTTATTTAAATAAATAACAAAGAATAGGAATTATAAAAGCTAGCACATCATTAAAATATCCAAAATAATGAAAGAAATTCAAAATGCAGCATTCTGGGTGACACTTATTTATGATAATTAACATATATTTTATATATATTGGTAGAAATAATTAGTGTCACAAAGACTGTTATATTTTTTCCATTTCTTTATATTTTAGTTAAGTGATGGCTTTTATAATCTCTAATTTTTAATTATTTATTTCTAATAAATGAATATAAATTTATAGTATCAATAGAAAATTAGAAAAAAAAGTAATTATTTGTATTATATAATTACAAAAATTTATTTTATCAACACAAATGATTTGTCAATGTTTTTCCAGTTCCAAGTAATTTGAATAATGATAGTTCAAGAACTTACTTAGAAATAAAATATAAGGTTAATGGATAAATTTAAAATAAATGAAAATTAAAAGGACCTCATTTAAACAAGACCCAAAGTTAAGGGACCAATTTGAAGCAAATGAAAATTAAAGGACCTATTTGAAACAAGGCCAAAAGTTAAGGGCCTTGTTTAAAACAAATGAAAATTAAAGGACCTATTTGAAACTAGTCCCAAAGTTAAAGGACCAATTTGAATATTTTGCCTTGAGCAGTCGCTATTCTACCCCATCAAACCCGTGACACCTTGTTTAACCTCTACTATTCATCGTCCACTTCCCCACGACAAAACGCAAGCCCTGTTCTCTGGATCGCTAATCGTCTCCCAATCGCAGAACCTCAACCACTGGAGGCATCCTTCCCTCTTCCCCTTCTTCTCTCCAAGTGCCGAACAAATCTCTTCACTGTTGTGGCATCCACAGTCCACGCATCTCTGCACGAAATTTCCTGGACGCAACTCTATTGCCATTAATGGCAGTATTCTCTTCCTCCTGGTTGATCGAGAGCCTCCACATTCAGCCCTAAGGACCTCTACCATCCCCCACACTCATTTCCACTGCACCAGAGCTCGTCGACCACCCCCATCCCTGCCTAAAATCGCCAGCCCCGTCACCTCCTCTACCCTCTATGCCACTGTTCATTCTCCTCCTTCCTCCAAGAACTTCCGTGAATCTCCTTCTCTTCAAGTATTCAAAATCCAAGAGCATCCATGCTATGACTTCTCTTTTCCCATGTCAGTCGGAGCACCCACGGGAACTGTTGCCGCTAAATCCCTTCTCCCCCTTCCAGGCGAGATCCCCCTTCCCACCACTCCACTTTTCCTCTACTTGTAAAGTGCAACAACACATCCTGGTGTTGATTTCTTCTTCCGGGTGCTTTCCCATCTTGCCCCAATTTTCATATTTGCCTTGCTCCACAAAACCCGATCACCTTCAGAACCAAGAACAACGTCGTTTACTGTTAAGGATCTCCTCCCCACTGCTGCTGGATCTCTATTGCTACGTGAGTATTATTGTATTGTATCCATATAGTTCTTTATTAAATATTGGTAAAAATCACATGCTTGCTTGGGAATTCAATTTGTTTGTGCAATTGTTATAATTTTTCTTTTATCCTATTAAATTCATTAGTGGAGGTTCGTACTTGAAAGCACCTCGTGTGTAATCGAGCATGACATTGTTGCTCACTTGAAATCCAAGTTTCACATTGTGCCTTGGCCGAACTTATATAAATATAATTGCTAAGATTTTATTTTCGGGTTAAATAAAAAAATACATGCATCATTTAAATTTAATTTATTCTTGTTCATTCCGCACTCTCACTTGGGTTGCATTAGCGTGTCGGGGCCGCCTTTTTCAGATAGAGTTGTCCTGCGTCACAAGGTTTATATGACTTGAATAGAGATGTCGGTTGCATAAGCAGTTATGATCAATGCTCAGAAAAATTAATTAAAGGAAGCTAGAAAAAAACGATGAGTGTTACGTGCCTATTTCGGTGGGTTGTCGGAGTGCTGCGGAGATGCGGATGCAGGTGGGGATACAAGGGTTGTTAGCCCTAGAAATGGTGGAGAAGGAGAGAGAGAGGGGAAACCTTAGAAGGGAGGAAGAGAGAAGAGAAGAACTTAGATGAAAAAGAGAAATCTGATAACTTTCTTGCATAACCATTACAAGACCCTCAAAGGCCATATATATAGGTGCTGATGGCATAACCAAAAATAATACATACATCAAATATTAAAACGCTACGACATGACTCGATACAACGCGAACGCTACGACACGACTCGATACAACACGAACACTACGACACGACTCGATACAACACGAACGCTACATCACGACTCACTACAACATGACTCAGCATAATAATAATAATAACTAACGGCGGCTCCATAACATCACATCCATCCTTCCAAACGGGCTTGCTCGCAAGCTCGAACTCCACGTGGAAGGTCGGCCCAACGGGAAGCTTGATCTCCCGCCAAAACAATGTCTGATCGGGCGTAGCAGCGGCGGCGGTGTTGGTGAGTAACGGTGGCGTCGTTGGGAAGAAGTGCGGCGGAGGTAATGATTTTCGCGAGGTTGGTGGAGCGGTGTGGAGCAGAAGCAGCAGTGATGGCGGAAAGGCGACGGCCGACGGCTGGAACGGATCTGTTGGGATCAGCGGGGCATGGGCCGGCAGAAGAGGGGGTGATGTGGCCGGTGGAAGCGGCAAGGCAGGTGCCGGTGAAATTAGAGTCGTCAGAGGAGGCGATGACGGAGATGAAGGAGGCGACGACGGAGATGAAGGAGGCGGCGACGACGATGAAGGCGGCGGCGGCGGCGGCGCGTCATGAACGACGGAGGACGGTGGTGGCACCACCATTGGAGGGGAAGGAGACAGCTCCCACTCCGGTGGTTGCGGCGACTGCGGCGGTGGCGATTGCACGAGGCAAGTTGGTGGGGATAGCGAGGCGAGTCGGGGAAGCACGCGGTCGAGTCGGGGAAGCACGCGGTAGAGTCGGGGAAGCACGCGGTCGAGCCGCGCTTCGAAGCTATCAAGCCGAGCAAGTATTTGGGCAAAGAGTTTCGCATTGGCGGTCGAGAATAGAGGACATGATGAGAATGGGAAATAATTAATTATTAGTCAATTAAATAATAACTTAGAATAAGTTATTACTTGATTAACACAATACTTAATTAATTAGGTGAGGTGTGCTGGAACTGGGGAAGGCGCAGATGCCGTGGCCATGGCCCTTGGAGAAGAAATTATAAAAAAAAAGGATGGGGCGGGACTTTTAAGAAGTAAAAAAATGGTGGTGGCCTGGTGGGGAAGGAAAATAAAAAATGAGGTGGAACAAGGGGATGGGGTGGGATTTATAAGAAGGAAGCAATAATAAAACAAAAAAAGCCAGGAGGGGAGTAAAATAACAAAACAGGTGGCAGCACAGGTAGAGTAAAAAAAGGCACATTGCTCAAAAAATAAACCCCAAAAATTGGGTTTGTTGGGCTCAAGGACTGCGGCGCGGAAGTCTATTTGACGGGAAGGCGTGTGCTGGTTCTGCAAAACTGGAACGACCGAACGGAGCTTCCCTGCCGCCGATGCGGAGGCCGACAAATCAGTCGACGAGGACGCGCCAGGGAGGTCGCGTGGGTTCTAGACGGCGAGAAGCGGGCGGCAGCCGGCGATGAAGCAGTCGGGGGAATGGGGGTGTTGTAGGCATTACGGGCCCGTGAGCTTGCGGGAGAAGTTGGGGTGCGTTGGAGCCCGCGAGCTTGCTGGCGCCAGGGAAGAAGTGTGCGGGTCGGGAAGGGGGGCAGCGGTAGACTGTGGGGAACGACGGAACGTCAACCGGAGGGGAGGAAAGAGCCTGTGATACCAATATGTTACGTGCCTATTTCGGTGGGTTGTCGGAGTGCTAGCCCTAAAAATGGTGGAGAGAGGGGAAACCCTAAAAGGGAGGAGGAGATAAGAGAAGAGCTTAGGATGAGAAAAAGAAATTTGATAACTTTCTTGCATAACCATTACAAGACCCCCAAAGGCCCTATATATAGGTGTTGATGACATAACCGTAAATAATACATACATCAAATATTAAAACGCTAGGACGTGACTCGATACAACACGAAGGCTACGACACGACTCGATACAACACGAACGCTACGACACGACTCGATACAAAACGACTCAACATAATAATAATAATAACTGATGGTGGATCCATAACAATGAGGCACTATTTTTCTCTTTCAAAACATAGACAAATCAACATTTAAGAAAATCTCGGATGTGAAGTCTGCGATGAAACATGCAAGCTTGATTTTTTCAATGAGTTGATAGAGCAAATAAGGTATGCCTTCAAGGCTTGCAAACTGAGTTTGCAACACTAAAAATGAAAAGAGAAGAATCACTTTCAGACTATTCCAATCTGAGTCCAAATTGTAGCTAATCAGATGAAAAGAAATGGAGAAACATTAGATGATGTTAGAATAATGGAGATCTTAAATTTGAGAAACATTAGATCCTCGTAGCAATACAAGAATCAAAAGATCTCTCCACTATTTTTATTGATGAACTCCAAGAACGGTCAACTACATGGGATGAATGCTTTGATACCAAATGATAAGAGAGAACTAGAGAGAAGGAAACTAAGGAGAGAAATAGAGAGGAATTAGGTTTAGAGAGGAAGGAGGAGGGAAATATCTTGAATGTTTTTGAATTCCTCCAAAAGAGAGGGCCCCCGAGTATAAATATTCTCAGGCCCAAGAGGGGCCGGTCGGCCCCTCTCACGGGGTCGAACCGGATGGGCTAATCCCCAAACCACCGGATTTAGAGAGTGGGGGTTGAACCAGATGGTTCAGCCCCGTTGCCACCTGTCGTCTTCTTCCGCCTGCGAGCGTATGTACGCCCAAAGAACTGAGTCATGTTCGGGGGCGTAATAGTTTCTCATTTCATAATAATTGTATTACATGATGCCTAATCAAAGTATGTAAGAAGCGGTTCTAGGGTTTCTAATTTATTATATTTTGTGCTTGTTTATGGCCAAATTTCTATCTTCTAGTTCTATTTTGTTTACCACTAGGTTTCTATTTTATGTTCCGTGCCATAGAACTATTGAACGAATGTCATCGATCCTTGAACAATCATAAAATTATAGGCAAGTTGTTTGCTTCAATATTTAATTATTTATATACAAAATTGTGTTTATTGTGTTTATTGTGTTCGCTACTTCATTATAAACATATTATTACATGTTTATTGTGCAATTTATAAACATAAGATGTGCATACAATTGTACATATTTACAAAAAAATGTGTATAAATAAATGCAAGGTAAGGTTTGACTACATTTCACCATTGTGGTGGGATCTTTCCCCGTAACCTCGCTACGTGGGGATGTTTTATGCACCAGTTTGCCCTTCATATGTAAATAAATTTATTTAAATATTAAAACAAGACATTGTAAAATATCAGACTTCGAAGGTTGGAAGCATTAATCAATAGATGCATTGATAGTTGATACCTCTCATGGGTGATCTGTCGTGAAACTTCCAACACGTGGATATGGCATGACCACTTTCTCCATAATGATAGCAAGTTGGTCACCGCCTACCTTTTCAACCATGAACCCCCTCTGCCTCTACGATTGCCCTTAATATGTTGGATGGCAAGTAAAGTGATCAATGTCAGCAATGCTACTACGGTACTATAATAATTAATAAGTCTCTCTAAACACACAGAGAACCCTTGAGAAGGTTTTAATATGAGTCATCTTCGTGATATCACCCAAAACTTGTGGCTAAATTGTTTCAAACTATGGAGTATGGACCAAGGCCTCTTAAGAACGTCATATTTTGCAGTTGCTCTCATAGTTGCATAACTCTGACATCAGTGAAATTGGGAGGAGAGAACTCAGTTCTTCAACAAGTTTAATAAATTTACCAAAGTATTCAGAGACCTAAAAACCTTTTCAAAGGATCCATATATCCGACCCCACTATACTGGGATAAAGGCTTGAGTGTTGAGTGCTGAGTGTTGTTATTCAGACACTGACTTAAAAACCTTTTCAAGCTTGTTAACCTCTGTGATAAGTCAGATGTTCGGGTCAAATTACTACTTCATGAATACAATAAGGTCAAATGATCTCATACATCATTGGCTCTCATGCAATGGTTACTGGATCATAAACAAAGGTTTTCATTCGGTCACACATCAATCTCACAATTTTAGTATCTTCTTGCTCTCACATAGCATAGCATGCATTTCTTGTGGTAGGAAGAACTTCAGTAAGATGAGCTATCTTGCCCTTACCCTTTAAGTACACGACAGCATGATTCTTTCATTGTATGCAATTTCCAATGCCACTTAAGTTTTTTAAGGTAATATGACTAAGGGTAAAGACGGATGATATAGTTTTGGTCTATGAGACGTGCGATGGTGTAAACGCAAAACTTGAATCTTGGCAAGACACTTTAGAAAAGAAGGGTTTTAGGTTGAGCGGGACAAAGACGGAGTATATGGAGCTTAAATTTAGCAGTGCGAGAAGGACGGATGACTTCGTTATTAAGTTGGGTGATCAAGATATTTCCCGCAGTGAGTCTTTTAAATATCTTGGATCGATAGTTCAAAATGACGGAGGTATTGATAAAGAATGTGACACATAGAATCCAAGCGGTTGGTTGAAGTGGAGAGGCACGCCGGGGATCTTGTGTGATCGTAAAGTACCATTAAAACTTAAGGGCAAGTTCTACCGTACTGCGATTAGAACAGTGATGCATTAAGGTTCTGAGTGTTGGGCAGTGAATTGTGTACATGGGCAAAAAATGAGAGTTGCGGAGATGAGAATGCCTAGTTGGATGTGTGGATGCACAAGACTGGATAGAATTAGGAATGAATGTATTCATGATAAGATAGGAGTTGCACCAATTGCAAAGAAGATGCGAGAAGCTCGACTAAGATGGTTTGGACACGTAAAAAGGAGACCATTAGAGGCACTTGTTAGGCATTGTGAGAGTCTAGTCACTAGGCATGTTAAACGAGTGAGGGGTAGACCAATGAAGACTTGGAATGAAACTATAAGGAAAGACATGATGTACTTAGGCATTAGTGAGATTATGACAAAAGATAGGGAACTATGGCGACAAAGGATCCATATAGCCAACCCCGCTATAGTGGGATAAAGGCTTGAGTGTTGTTGTTTGTAAAATATTATATATGCCTACCCTCATCAATATAAGGGGGATGCTCGAGTGTTTGGCATCTTGGAGGATCATTATTGTATAGACTCTTCTCTCTATTTCCCCTTCTCTCTCTAAGGGTTTGCGGGCGGCGGAAGCGTCGTCATGTCGGGCCAATATTGTGGCCAAATTAATGTCGCACGGGGTATTTTGGCACGCCTCGTGCATTGTCGCAATCAATACCGGTAGGTCATAGGGGCGGAGCTCCGTGCCTATCACTCCTGAGTGTGTGTGGGGGGGGGGGGGGGTGATCAGATTTTTGATCTTACAAAAAGTGTCAGTGGTGAGAATTGAACTCAGCTTGCCACTATGTCAAGCAAAGATGACAACCATCACACCATATGCTTTTTGTTGAATAACATTGAACTACGTTTATATATACGTATATAAATATGGTCCACCCCCGCATAATGTTCGCCCCCCGCTAGGGGTGTGCATGAAAAATTGAAAACCGACCAAAACGCCCCGAACCGCCCAAACCGAACCGATTTTACACCGAACCGAACGACTCGGTTCGGTTTTGGTTTTCCTCTCTGAAAAACCGAACCGCACCGACTAATAATACATGTAAAAATATTATCAATAATGATCTTTTAACTATTTTTATTAACTAAATAATGTACACAAATTATATCAACTTAATAATTTTTATATCATGAGCCAAAATAAATTTTTGTAATTTATATTTTATACATCAAGAAGAATTAAACTTTTTGTTTAACTGATTTTATTTATATCTTTTTATATTTATTACTCGATTTCGCAATAAAAATATTCAATCATAAATTTTTTATGTAATATGAGCTATTAGTTGTAATATATCATATATAAATAGAGCTTGATGATATTTATTTTTAATTATCATATCTTTTTTAAAATTTTCTTGAGATATTTAAGTACACAATTATTTTAAATAGTATAACTGAAAAACCGAAAACCGAAAAGAGTAAATTGACCAAAAAACCGAACCGAACCGATAAATATCGGTTCGGTTTCGGTTTGGGTCCAAACCAAACCGCTTGCACCCCTACCCCCCGCATAATGTCACCGACCCCGCTGAATGTCCGCATGCCCGAAAAATGTCGCCGCCAGCAGCCCCCCCCCCCACGTGCAATATCACTTGTATATACACACGCATACATACATATATAAGCAAGCGGATGAGCAGTGGCGTGATTCACTATTCATTCGCCTGTTATAATATATACAACAACACTCAGGCCTTTATCCCAGTATAATGGGGCCGGCTATATGGATCCGTTGTCACCATTGTGCCATATATTTTGTCATAATCTCACTAATGCCTAAGCACATCATGTCTTTCCTTATAGTTTCATCCCAAGTCTTTATTGGTCTACACCTCCCTCGTTTAACATATCTGAAGACTAGACTCTCGCAACACCTAATAGGTGCCTCTAATGGTCTCCTTTGTACGTGTTCAAACCATCTTAGTCGAGCTTCTTGCATCTTCTCTGCAATTGGTGTTGCTCCTGTCTTATCTCTGATACATTCATTCCTAATTTTATCTAATCTCGTGTGTCCACACATCCACCTAAGCCTTCTCATCTCCGCAACTCCCATTTTTTGCTGATGCACACAATTCACTGCCCAATACTCAGAACCATAGAGCATCACTGGTCTAATTGCAGTACGGTAAAACTTGCCCATAAGTTTTAATGGTACTTTACGATCACATAAGATCCATAATGTGACTCTCCACTTCAACCAACCCGCTTGGATTCAATGTATCACATCTTTATCAATACCTCCATCTTTTTGAACTATCGATCCAAGATATTTAAAACACTCACTACGGGAAATATCTTGATCACCCAACTTAATAACAAAGTCATTCGTCCTTCTTGTACTGCTAAATTTAAACTCCATATATTCAGTATATGCCCTGCTCAACCTAACACTCTTCTTTTTCTAAAGTGTCTCGCCAAGATTCAAGTTTTGCATTTACACCCTCGCGCGTCTCATCAACCAAAACAATATCATCTGCAAAGAATAAACACCAAGGTATTGTTTGTTGGATATGTTCAGTGAGCTCATCTAAGATAAGGGTAAAGAGATGAGGGCTTAAAGCTGAACCTTAATATAAGCCAACAGTGATAGAGAATTCTTGTGTTAATCCTTTAGATGTCCTCAACCTTGTCACTGAATTTGTATACATATCTTTTATTATGTCAATATATGATACATTTACACCTTTCTCTTCTAAGACTCTCCATAAAATCTCTCTTGGAACTCTATCATAAAGCCTTCTCGAGATCAGTAAACAAAATATGCAAATCTTGTTTTCTTTCTCAATGGTTGTCAATGAGTCTCCTCAAGAGATGTATAGCTTTCATAGTCGACCGCCCTGGCATGAATCCAAATTGATTCTCTGAGATGTTAGTCTCCTGTCTTACTATTCTTTTTATTACTCGTTCTCATAGTTTCATGGTATGACTCATCAATTTAATTTTTATATAATTAACATAATTTTGTATATCTCTTTTATTCTTATACAAATGTACCAAGATATTTTCTCTATATTGGTCTAACATCTTCTTTGACTTCAATGTTTCATTGAAAAAACATGTAAGCCATAAAATTCTTTCATTCACTAGAAATGTTCATACTTCGATGGGTATATCGTCTGGCTCAACCGTCTGTCCATTTTTCATCTTCTTTAGAGCATTATTTACCTTTGATACTTGTATTTTACGATAAAATGTTATGTTCTTATACTTCTCTGATTTACTTAACTCTTTCAAGTTTAATTCATTATTTTTTGTTTCATTGTAGAGTTGATAAAAGTATCTTTTTCATCGCTCTTTAATATCCACATCATCCGTCAAAATTGTATCCAACTCATACTTTATGTATTTTAATTGCCTTAAATCTCGTCTTTTTTTCTTTAGCTCGAGCAATGTTATATATGTCACGTTTTTCATCTTTTGTATCTAGTCTCTTATAAAATTCTTCATAAGCTTGATTTCGTGATTTACTTATTGTTTATTTAGTTTTTTTTGCGACTTTATACCTGACTAATTTTTTATCATTCCTACAAACGTAGAGTGATTTATAGTAGCCCTCTTTGTCATCATTTTGTCTTGCACTTCCTCTTTCCACCACCGAGATTCTTTATTTGGGGGAGTACGACCTTCTGATAGTCCAAGTATGTTTTTCCATTTATCCTTAAATGCGAAGAAATGACTTCTCATGAGACACTAGGATCAACATAAGGGTCATCTAGTCGTTGTTCCATAATTGTTGTCTTGAAAGCAACCTGTTTTTTCATCTTCAAGTTCCACCACCGATTTTTTTTTGTTATGATATATAATATTAAATAATATTTATTAGATACAATATATATAATAGTTATTATTTACTACATCTCTACCACTATAATAGAAGTATGAAAGACATGAATTTTAAATTCATTGGATTAATTATGACCGTCGGATCAAGATCCAATATTCAGCAACCGTCCGATCAAACACACCCCTTCTCTCCACTTTCTTGTAGGGCTCCTAAACCTACTAAAGGCGTCCAAAAGCTATGTAAGTTACTTCAAAACGAGGTTAGCAACAACACCCGTTAAAGCCCGCGAAATTAGTCCAGATGATTTAAGCGCAGACCACAAACCCGCAACAAGCCCACAAGCCCGCCAAGTTCACACAATTTAAGCGCATCCCGCAAGCCCGCAAGCTCGCATATTTATTACAGAAATCAATATTTAAACCCGTAAATTTCAGATTTACGGGCAGTGTGGGACTAAAAGAGGCGGGTGAACAGTGTTCACGCCACTGTTCACCCACCTGTTATATTATAGTTGTAATTTTATATTATAATATAATTATAATTTAAATAGCAGGCGGGTGAACAGTGCTCATGACACTGTTCACCCGCCTGTTATATTATAATTATAATTTTATATTATAATTATAATTATAATTTTATATCATAATATAATTATAATTTAAAAAGCAGGCGGGTGAACAATGCTCACGCCACTGTTCACCCGCCTGCAATGAAATGTTTTATTTTTTAATTAATAATTCTAAATATCAATTTTATTTTTAAATTAATTACAAAAAACAGGCGGTTGGGTACTGTCGCGAAGCCCGCCATTGCCTGCCGGGTACTGTGGCGCGTAGAGACCCAACTCTTGGGCTCTTCAAATGATTCAAGGATCGGACAACAGTTTTGAATAAAAAGGGTCGTAACATTTAATATCGCAGTACAAAGAACATAAATACCAGTCTTTTTTATTCAAAACTGTTGTCTGATCCTTGAATCATTTGAAAAGCTCAAGAGTTAAGTCTCCACAATTTGGTATCAGAGGGAGGTTTGGAAATAGTTTTAAACCAGCAATAGACGCGACTCGGTTATAACCTCATTTCCTTTATCCACACCTTTATTTGCATTGTTATCACGATTATCTTGTGACACCATCCTCAGTCTCTTCCAATTCGGTCTTGGTTGCGGAAACCACTGAAATAGCACTCATTTTATTGAGTTGTGTCTCATTCTAATCATTTACATAAAGGATTTATAGTCGCTAAAAACATCGGAAATCCGAGATCGGAAAACGTCAAAAATGTTAAACCACTTATAAACTTTGTCGGACAGTTATAAATAAGTCTCAAAATGGACTAAACCAGCCCCCAAATGGACATCCGTCCCCTCAAAAATTCAGTCCAGCAAAGCCTAAAAAATTTGATAAACCACCCCTTGAAAATTCAACAAAATGTAGCTCAAAAATAATGAAACCTGCCTCCACATATTCATAAAAAGATACATGATTTTCTGCCCTAAAACAGCGGAAAAACAACAAGAAAAACCAGCTAAAAGCAACCCTATAATCTGAAATTCAGAAAGTAGAGAGGGAGAAGAACATCCTTACAGCCAGAAGGGAGAGGAGAAGGGCACAGAAGTTACACTGAAGCTCGGGAGCAACAGCAAGAAGCACGACAGCTCGGGAGGTAGCAGAATGAGTGTTATTGCTGCTCGACTTCACTGTTGCCCCGATTTTGCTACCTCCCGAGCTGTCATGCTTCTTGTTGTTGCTCTCGAGCTTCAGTGTAACTCCTGTGCCCTTCTCCTCTCTCTTCTGGCTGTAAGGATGTTCTTCTCCCTCTCTACTTTCTGAATTTCAGATTATATGGTTGCTTTTAGCTGGTTTTTCTTGTTGTTTTTCCGCTGTTTTAGGGCAGAAAATCATGTACCTTTTTATGAATATGTGGAGGCAGGTTTCATTATTTTTGAGCTACATTTTGTTGAATTTTCAAGGGGTGGTTTACCCAATTTTTCAGGCTTTGCTGGACAGAATTTTTGAGGGGACAAATGTCCATTTGGGGGCTGGTTTAGTCCATGTTGAGGCTTATTTATAGCTGTCCGGCAAAGTTTATAAGTGATTTAACATTTTTGACGTTTTCCGATCTCGGATTTCCGATGTTTTTAGCGACTATAAATTTTTTATGTAAACGATTAGAATGAGACGCAACCCAGTAAAATGAGTGTTATTTCAGTGTTTTCCGCAACCAAGACCGAATTGGAAGATACTAAGGATGACGTCACAAGATAATCGTGATAACAATGCAAATAAAGGTGTGCATAAAGGCAAAACTGTGGTGAGTTCTTATTTCCTAAGTTAGTTTTATTCAAGTAATTTTATTATTGTTTTACTTTCTGAAATAAAAAATGTCTGTGCATATGAGTTTAACTCATTAAGATATCGCTATGGAACAAAATGTGGGCGAGAGAAAAACATGAAGTGATATAACTACCTGAGGGGATGTTTTATTTAAAAACACTTTTTCTTTTATATATAAAAGTACGTCAAGAACAGATTAATAACAATTTGGCATGAGGAAATGCAAAGGTTTAGAATCCTATGATGTATCAGGAATCTACAGATGGATTCACCATTAGGGGTGAGCCTACAGAAAGCCCTTAAGTGGGTGTGGCCAAAAAGATGCATAACCAGAGCATTTCCTACTTTATGTAATTAAAATAAAAGGGCTTAAGGGTTAGCATTAGGATATACTATCGAAATTTTGCTTTATTGTACTGTATGCATATTGTTATCATCCTCATTGTTTGCATGTACGACGCTTCATGAAATACTTATCACATAGTCATAATTTTTATGACTAACTCATTGTGAACCTATTCTTTTAGGCAACAGGAGCGTCTCCCAGTGCTCCTAAGAGGATTCCTCCAGAAGAACTAGCGAAGGTATGGCTAAAGATCTTCATAGGCATTGGAGAAGTTCATCAAAAGCATAAGGACTCGTGTAGAGATCCATATTGTGACTTCTGTATTGAATATAAGTAGTACTCATGTTAGTTTTCTTTTTATCGAATGATGTAATATTGAGAAATAAATGAATAAAAAATACTGGTGTTTATGTTCTTTGTACTGTGATATTAAATGTTGCGACCCTTTTTATTCAAAATTGTTGTCCGATCCTTGAATCATTTGAAGAGCCCAAGAGTTGGGTCTCTACAATATTAAATAATAGTATATAATAAAGTCAAGATACTTATAGATAAATTCAAGATACTTCAAGATATCATGTCTACATTTGTCTTTTTCATTAAAAATAAATTAATTACACAAATATTGCCCTATTAAAATTGCATAAGAATAAACTTTATCCAACTAATTCAAAACTTCATCTGCTAAGCAATATCTCCATTATTCTATTTATTTGCTTACCTCTAGGTGTTTGATTAAATGACAGTTTTAAAGAAAATATTTTGAAAGAGCACAATGAATAAAATAATCAAATATATTATAGATAGACTCAAAAAGTGAAATGAAATTAGGTTGCATGAAGATGTATAAAGGTAAGGTTTTTGATCCAAAAAAATACCTCTAAAGATTTGAAAGATTATGAGGGATAAAAGGATACCTTGAAAACCTAGGTAAATTCTACAAAAATACTATTAAGCCGACATTGTTCTATGCTAAACATTGGGTAGTAAAAAATATCGTTGAAATATAAGTTGAGAAATAGAAATGAGAATGTTAATAGATGTGTAGAATAAAAGATTAAATAATAATTATATTAGATAAACAATATGAGTATGACTATCAAAGATAAGATGATATAAAATAGATAAAGACGGTGCCATGAAAATTTGAGCATACAAGGAAGGTTAGAAAATACATCAATTAGACAAGTGGGTGACGAGGAGACCTAATGCACCAATTAACACGGATGAAGGTTGATATGAATGTTGGGCAGTAAGAATATAGTTGCCATTGAAGTCTAGGTTTAACAAATAGGGTAGCTCTTGACAAAAAATGAACATTCATAAAGCGAACCCATAAGATTTTTAATGATGACGATGATATGAACAACTTCAAGAACAATGTAGAAACTCACAATGACGTAACCAGGTGCTGACTTGTATGTTCCACACCAATGGCAATTGAACTGCACTTGTCGCTAATTCAACTCCAAGAATATCAACATTTTTAGCACGATACCAAAGTGGCTTGGGAGGGGAAGAATCCGACCAGCCCGAAAACCCCAGACCGGATATGATGATTGCAGCTTCTGAGATTGACCAAATAAAGTAATACTTCCACCGAGCACTGAATCCCGAAATAAATTGATAAAACAGTCTTCTCCAGAAACCCCATTGGTAGTATGAGGAATCGTTGAATCGTGATAGTGGGAACTGTGGAGAAAGGTACAGGTAAATGCCCATGCATATAGCAGCCTGGAATATAGCACGAAACATTGCTCCGTAAGGTGATGGTGATGATTTACCATTCGACTCTGACCATATCTGAAAAAATTAAAAATTAAAAAGCTAAATGACTTCGATCTTCAGGCAGACTTTTAAGTAAGAACTACAAATATAAAAAAGAGTGAGAGCTTGCAATGCATTTACCCCTTTTCCCTCTGTCCATTCAAGATATTCCTTCATCTCATACACAGGCCCAGCAAAATGACTACCACAACATAAGCAGTAGCCAATATATTCAATTATAGTGGGACAGCGAATCAATCTGTTTTTCTTTTGGGCCTCCCTTAAACCTTCTTCTTTCAGTAGCCCATCGCTGTAGTTAATAGCACATGAAATGATTTTTAATATCAGCACCATTAATGCTCCTGTATTTTACAAAAAAAGCCAGGAATAGCTCATTAAGACTACATAGTAGTCAAAAATAAAACAGACTATATCACATGGATACCAAATATATGTTGAATAGTGGCATAAGTAAATTATAAAAAGATGTCATATAGAAGAGGGCAGTAAATCTAAACTCCATGATGAATTGTGGGTGCCACATCATGATTTTCTGCATTTCATGGAAATAATCAAATATAATTAAGATCTGAAGTCCAGTTGATTCAGTGATATGAAAAACACAGTGCTTTCTATAATATATTGCTATTTAAATGCAAACGTATTCTGTGAAATGTTTCTGATTGATGTATGTACTGTAATAATCTGTTTAGAAGTCTAACATAATCTTGAATGGATATGTTTGGCTCGACTCCACCTACTATCAAGTACTACTCTTGTACACAATTTCCCCCACACCATTGCACTGTAATTAAACTTTATTACATGATAGTATAATTGTGCCTTGGCCATATAACCATGGGGTTCAAAATGAAATAAAACTGTTTCCTAATAAACAAACTCTTAGGAAATGTAGAGCAGATGAAATAGTAACAGTAAAACCGAAGAAAAATATCTAAATTCATATAAATCTGACATCTGAAGCAACGCTAGAATTTCATTAAAAAGGAATAAAGTCCAATATTTGGGACTCTATTTGAAATAGTGAAGAGCCTTTTGAACATCGCCAATAACATGTGAGCATTGTAAAAGGACATCCGTGAAACCCCAATAAGACCTACTTCGGATCTCACATGGATGTAAGGGGTCATAGTAGACCTCATAAGGAGTAAAATCTCATTCTGAAAAATCATTCTGACTTTAGAGGAGCGTGAAGAACGAAAACTCCTAACAGTAGACATTTGAAAATCCCCAATGTCTTGGAGAGATAATTACAATTGAACTATTATATACTAAAAAGAATTGCTTAGATGGAAACTATGAAGACCTTTGAAGAATTTTCCATGGATTTTACTGATATTTAATCCCCCTGAAGAAGAGAGCTGATCCCCGTAGAAAGTAAAGAAGTCCTGAAAATGCAGACACAAAATCTCGTATAAACAAGTCATGAGAATGTGCACGAAGAACCTCATTAAGGATGTTTCAACAATGTAGATGTGGGACTTCAAATAAAGAGACCATGAGAATATGCATTAAAGAGCTCCGAAAAATAGCTACAAGGGACCTCGAAATAAGAGGTCTTGCTCTCAAGGGTGTGATCCCTAAAGTAAGATAGATCTCGAGAAATGAGAATGTGTCCTTGAACCTACTTTATATACAAGTCATTTTAAGTGACTTCACCATTGATCTGTGGACCATTGGGAATAAACAAAATAAGTGGGTGTGGGCCATTTGGAATAAACAAATTAAGTGGGAAGTGATGAGAATAAGTGGGAAATTATGGCCACCCAGCTCCCTCCATATAGTAAAATTGCTGAATAAAAACATATGAATCCTTAGAAACATGACGCACACGAGAGACAGGCACGGGCTCCGACCCTATGACCAACCTCCGCAGTACATTAACCGCGACAGTGCATAGGGGGACTCCAGTGCCAGAGCGAAGTACTAAGGCCACGACATTGCCCGGCGCGATGATAAGACGGTGCGAAGGCGCTCCTACCGCTCACAAACCCACGCCGAGCCCGCCGCTTGCAAATTTTATGTTTAAAAATACTTATTAATTTTATAAAAATTTATTAATATAAAATTTTCAAATTATTAATATAAAGTTTAATATATAAATAAATAAACCAAAAAAACGAGAATAAAACTATAAAAGCCTTAAAGATCCCTTCTCTCTCTCCTCTCTCTCTCTACATACTCTCTCTCCTACTGCGCCCTCTCTCTTCTCTCTCCCACCGTGCCCTCTCTCTCCACTCTCTCCGAAAAAAAAATTTATAGGGTATTTTAAGAAGTCCTAATATTGCACCAAAGGATATTTTTCTTTATATAATAGTATATAATACATATACGAGTGACAGTGCACGGGGGGCCTCTCGTGCCCCGCACAACAGTACCCGGCCCGTGGTGGGCTTCTCCTGCCACAGGCGGACGGGCTTATTTAAAATTATTTTGTTTAATTTACTTTTTAAATCTTTTAAATTATTTAAATTATTTTAATTTTGCATTTAATTTTAATTATTCTTTTCAGTTTTTATTATTATTTAAATCATTTTAAATTTATTTTTATTTTTTTTAAAAAAACACATCGCACCCACGGTAAGCTCCGTCGGCGGCGGCGGCCTGCACGGAGCCCACCAACGGGTTCGCCGGACCTGCCGGGGAGCGGCGCTCCAGCAGGGTCACCGCCTGCGGTGGCCATGACCGAGAGGTCCAGACTAGATCTCACGGTCATGGCCACCGCAGGCGATGACCCTGCTAGAGCACCGTCGGACTACCCTCGGCGGGTTCACCGAGGTCCGGAGAGTCCGTTGGTGGGCTCCGAGCAGGCCGTCGAGCCGCCACCGCAGCCTCAATCGTGAGGCGGGAGCTCACGGTCAGGGATACTATCGGCGGTGGCCTTGCCAGAACGCTGTCGGACTACCCCCGTCGAGTTCGTCAAGGTCTGGTGCGTCCGTCGGTGGGCTCTGGGCAGGCCGACGGCATTGCCATTGGCGGCGGTCGCAATCGTGAACGGTTTAAAAAAATTTAAGAGCTTTTGCGACTCGCGAATGATGAATTCGATGGACGCGGAATAGGCTGGTTGTGATGAATTCGATGGGCCTCGGCGTTACACCGTGAAACCTGATTGGCTCCCAATACTGTATAATTGTAGCAGTGCACGGAGGACCCTCGTGCAACCGCAACAGTACATTTGATCACGTGTCACTTATAGACAGGCAGCAACAGTGTTATTAATGCTACATACAATTCGTCTACTATCACTTGTACATACATTTGAAAAATTATTACACTTTTTCATAAACGTTATTTATTGCAATTGATAAATAGTATTTGTGGAACACTCTTGGTCTCAAGTTCAAACCTCCACCATCTTTGATAACAATGCCACAAAAAAGGTGGATTTCCTTAATATATAAGGTAAGTCATCGGACTCACTTCAGACATCAGGCAGAATCTCAAGGCCATATAGGAGGAATGAAGGTAAAGACATTCAACAAGGGGAAGTTGCAGCAAAGTCTTAAGCCCAACCACACAAAATTTTAATACTAGAGACTCTTTATTTATAAGACTAAGTACCCATAGCGCCTAGCTGCTTCTTGAGGACTTGGGGTAGGTTACAATACTTCATAAGTGATGCACTCGTAGTTGTAATCCAGTGCCAATAAATGCAATAAAACAAAACTATAAATGCAACCTAAATTAACTGATGCACGACCCTAGACTGATATGCAAATATGGAGCGGCTTGCAAAATTTAAGGAGCATTTTTTACATTTCTCTAATAATAGCAATATACTACATCCAAGAGATGAATAATCCCCGAATGTCATAAATCATTGTGATAAAGTATAAAATGTGCGGAGATAAAGTATAAAATGTGCAAAATAAAAAAACAACTACAAAGGAACAAAAAAACATGCAAACAAGTAAAATTCCCTTTTAAAAACTCCTAGGTTACATTAATTCAAACTAAGCAGAGGCAAATCAAGGGAATTAGAAAAAACTCACTGGCGGGGGGAAGGTAAAATGGTAAGGGGAAGATCCAAAAAGTGGTGGAGACTCCTCGTGCAAATGCGGCAAAGACGGCAACAGCTCGCAAGGAGACCAGCACTGTGTCGGGGGCAATAGAAGAATAAAATGGTGTCGGGTACCGCGGACAGAAGAAGAAGAAAGAAATCTAAGAATAAATCTGAGGGGAAGAAGAAAGGAAGGAGATCAAGTATAAAATGTGCGGAATAAAAAATCAACTACAAAGGAACAAAAAATACATGCAAACAAGTACAATTCCCTTAAAATCCTAAGTTCAATTAATCAAAACTAAGTCGAGGCAAATCTTGGCGAGACACTTTAGAAAAGAAAGATTTTAGGTTGAGCAGGGCAAAAACAGAGTATATGGAGCTTAAATTTAGCATTGAAAGAAGGATAAATAACTTCATTATTAAGTTGGGTGATTAAGATATTTCACATTATGAGTGCTTTAGATATCTGGGAACGATAGTTCAGAAAGATGGAGGTGTAGATAAAGATGTGTGATACATAGAATCCAAGCAGGTTGGTTGAAGTGGAGAGTCGTGTCAGGGAACTTATGGGATCGTAAAGTACTATTAAAACTTAAAGGCAAGTTTAACTGTACTACAATTAGACCAAAGACGCTTTACAATTCAAAGTGTTGAGTAGTGAACTGTGTACATGAGCAAAAAATGGGATTTATGGAGATGAGAATGCTTAGGTGAATGTGTGAACACATGAGACTGGATAAAATTAGGAATGAATGCATCATGAATAAGACACGAGTGACACCAATTGTAGAGAAGATGCGAGAAGTTTGACTAAGATGGTTTGGACAAGTACAAAGGAGACCATAAGAGGCACTTGTTAGGTGTTATGAGAGCTTAGTCATTAGACATGTTAAACGGGCGAGGGATAGACCAATAAAGACTTGGAATGAAACTATAAGGAAAGACGAGATGTACTTAGGCATTAGTGAGCTTATGACTAAAGATAGTACACAACAACAAAGGATCCATATAGCCGGGTAGCCGACCCCACTAAAGTAGGATAAAGGCTTGAGTGTTGTTGTTGTAAGCAGAGGCAAATCAAAGGAATTAGAAAGAACTCACCGGCGGAGGGAAGGTAAAATGGTAAGGGGAAGATCCAAAAATGGTAGGAGACTCCTTACGCAAATGCGGCAAAGACAGCGGCCACTCGCAAGGAGACCAGCACTGTGTCGGGAACACTAGAAGATTAAAATGGTGTCGGATACCGCGGAGAGAAGAAGAAAGAAATCATTAAAAAATGAGAGGGAGAAGAAAGAAAGGAGATGGAGAGTCTTCAGTTCAACCAAAGTAGTGAAATAAAATCTTCGATTTTTTCTCTTTCATTCCTCCTACTATTTTTTCTTTCATTTTTTTAAACCAAAGCAACTTTGACAGATAATAAATAAAACGTCGGCTCAAAATTGAGGATAAAGCTTAAAAGAGAATTAGGAAAATAAATTCAGTTTGATGCAACAAAATCAACGGATCAGACCTCTACTTAACATAAATTAAATTAAACATATTTATATCAAAGGGATTACACCGCCACAACTTCTCCACAAAATAAAACAATAAGTGTGGAAAATAAATGCATGAAAATAAATGCAAGAACTAAAATGTTCACATAAATAAATTGCAAATATAAATGAAATCACATATTTGCAAGCATGTCTGCATCAGTAAGCCTAGAACATCCTACGTCGAAAAAAATAGCCATGCCTTAGTCTCATCTTTTTCCAAATGATATCATTCAGCAATCTCCCAAAGGAACTTGAACGCCCAAAGGAGGTAGTCCGTAGAAAAAAAATACCATGTTCCAAGAGGAGAACATGGGAAATGATCTAAGATTGAGTTTAAAAAAGCGCAAGTGTGCAAAGCTTGTGTCATTGTGATCTAGGACCATGGTTATCAGGATCGCGATCCAGATCCTAGGATCTTACGATCCTACGATCCAGATTTTATAAATCGATCCTGATTTTGTAAAGCGATACTCGATTCGACCATACTATCTGATTCGATCCTACCTCGAAATAACCTCATCTAGGATCTCGATCCTGACAACCTTGTCTAGGACATGTTGGTGCATGCTACCTCGCCGTTGAAAAGTAAATTCATGAAGTATTAACGATTCTATTTTCTCAATCTAACAAGTACCAGGATTTGGTCTCTCAAATTATTCATGATGTACTTATATGAAAATAAATTAGCCCCATATTTTAGTACTATGTTGAATGCCTATTACCTGGTATGATCGAAACTAATAAAAAGAAACTTGCATTTCCTATCAAGATTAAGAAATTTTAAAAACTAGTAAACTCTTTCAATGGAAATATTTAGGAAAAAATAACATAGAAAAGTCCATGTATATTGTTAAAATTTAGCAAAGATCAAGGTGCTTTACCAGTTGCATCAATGCCACCTTCCTTCCAGGCATCCCCGCTCATGTAGTACACGTGGCTACATAGAAATAAAATAGCATCATTAATATAATATATATCGTACACATATCATCTTCAAAGGATTACCATGTGCGAACTACTGCCAATAATCACATTCCAGATTGATACTATTGGATAGGCACACAAGTATTCCCAAAAAGGAGGAAATAATCTCAAATGGATATCTAACTTTTTATATAGAACAATATACAAAACAACAAATAAAAATGTAGAAATCAATTATATTTTTTCAAGAATTTGAAATATTATTTTTACATAAATGAGGGACGAGTATAGAATGAAGCGTATAAGACTAGGGGCAACCTCTATGCTCTGAAGCAAGATAGAAATTATGTGGTGCTTTGAATTGCCATCACATAAGTGTATTAATCATAAAAAAAAATGAAATACCTATAGCAGTATTTGGATTTCTTTCATTTTTCTAGTAAAAATTAAAATGTGTCTGTCTTGTCTACTGTGCTTCTTGTGGCAAAACGATATGTTATGTGCACTTGATTGGGATCGGGTATGGGGCGAGCAAGCGGAAAATATCCCAAGGGATTTGTGTTTCCCTTATTCGATCCTGGAGGCGCTATGGTGGAGGTAGGAGAACTCACCAAAACACGAAAGGAGAGTCGACGGGTTCCGCGAGAGACACGAATGGAACGATCGGCGAAAAGGGTGTATGCTCGGCGGTCGGGAATGGGAAAAGAGCAGGGGGAGAGAGAGAAGAGAGAAAGAAATAAGAGAAATTAATTCTTGCTTCCTCTTTCCAAGCCAAACCCTCCTGTAAGGGCCCAAACACGGTTCAAACCAAAAGGGTTTGGCCCCTCACGTGGGTATACTACAAGTGAGCACATAATACAAACATTAGAAGATGTGGAAACAAAACATAATAGAATGAAAGTAATAAGAATGCAATCATGTGGCTTTGTGCGGATTGCGGCGTTCATATGTTAGCTCAAAGCATTGGCCCATAACATCTCCTTCCCTGTTAGAAGACATTTTATCCCCAAGCTGTGGCAGGATATCGACCAAGGGAGTGGACAGAGCAGTGCCCATAAATGGCTTGAGCTAAGAGACGTGAAAGACATCATGAATGTGTGCCTCCGGAAAAAGGTGTAGTTGGTAAAGGCCACCTCACCAATGTGTTGGTGAATCTGAAACGGCTCGTAGTATTTGGGTTGCAGAAGGCCGGCCTTCTGCAACCGCTACAAGTCCCAACTCAAATTTGGGCTGGCCGGTAAGACGTGGTTCATTTTGTTAGTCTGGCACATGGGGCACGCCGTAATGAAGGCTTGAACATACCTCTGTATCCCCTTCCAAAAAAAACTCGACTCGAATGTGTTGTAGAGTTTGGTGAACCCCCTTGTGTGCACGACAATGCATGTCTTCCAGAATGGGGGAAATGAGCGGGGAAGCTGAATCCAAATACAACCGTCCCTTGTACCAAATAAGGCCCGCACGGGCAGCCCATTTGGGAGGTATTGAGAGAGCACAAAACTTGTATGTATTACTTGTGTATGTAAATACAATGAGAGAATACAAATATATAGGAGAGAGAAGGAGAGAAGAAATCTTATACAAAATGTGGGACTAAGAAGAGAAGAAGGAAAAACAATAAAGAAAGGGGCCCAATAATGGGCCCTTTACATGGGCTTTTCTAACACTCCCCCGCAAGCTGGAGCGTACAAATCGTATGCGCCAAGCTTGGACAAGCACTTATAGAAGAGGGTGCTGGAAAGAGCCTTAGTGAGGACATCCGCAACTTGTTCTGTCCCCGGAACATGTTTCAGGTCGAGCTTCTTCATTTGAACCTTTTCCCGGATGAAGTGACAGTCGACTTCAATATGTTTTGTTCTTTCGTGGAAGACCGGGTTCTTGGCTATATGTATAGCAGCTTGGCTGTCACAGAGGAGGAGAGCTGGGGAAGGGAGCTTTACACCTAGATCGGTAAGAAGACTTTCAAAAAAAGTTAGTTCAGAAACCACCGAAGTCATTGCCCGGTATTCTGCCTCAGCTGATGATCGAGCAACGACAGCTTGTTTCTTGCTTCGCCAGGTAATCAAATGTCCTCCAAAATATGTGCAAAAACCACTGGTTGACCGTCGATCATCAAGGGAACCAACATAATCAGCATCAGAATATGCTACCAATGTTGGAGCTGAAGATGAGGTTTTGTATACCAATCCTTGACCAGGAGCCGTTTTAAGGTATCTGAGAATGCGTTCAACGGCCTGAAGATGAGATCTTCGAGGGGAATGCATATATCGACTAACAATACCAACAGCGAAGAAAATATTCGGTCTGGTAACTGTGAGGTAGATCAATTTTCCAATGAGACGACGATAGTATTAAGGATTCTGGAGTAGGAGATCTGATTCAGAAGCCTGAGTGCATAACTTGTGATTTGCATCCATTGAGGTGTCAATCGGCTTACAACCTAAATAACCAGCATCATGGAGGAGGTCGAGACAATACTTCCACTGAGAGAGGACGAGACCATCCGGCCGTCTGGCAACCTCAAGACCCAAGAAATACCGAAGGAGTCTCAGATCTTTTGTTTGAAAAACTGTGCTTAGATGTAGTTTGACCTCCTGTATTCATTTCAAGTCGTCTCCAGTAATTATGATATCATCAACGTAAACTAACAGAAGAACCGTTCTCGTTGTTCGGTGACGAGTGAACAATGAGAAGTCTGTCGAGCTCCGAGTAAAACCAACCTCTCGAAGGGCCTTACTAAACTTGTCAAACCACGCCCGTGGGGATTGTTTGAGACCATACAGAGCTTAAGGCGACAGACCTGAGACTCCCACGTGGTCTCAAACCCGGGAGATTGCTACATATACACTGTTTCCTGGAAATCATCATTCAGAAAAGCATTCTTAACATCCAGTTGGAGTAAGGGCCACCGGCGATGGACAGCCACGGAGATGAGGACCCGAACGGTGTTCAGTTTGGCCACAAGAGAAAAGGTTTCTTCATAATCAAGCTCATGTTGTTGGGTGAAGCCACGAGCAACCAGGCGAGCTTTCAGTCTGTCAATTGTCCCATCAGCACATGTTTGATGACAAAGACCCACTTACACCCAACCGATTTCTGACCCGGAGGAAGGGGGGCGAAAGTCCATGTTTGTTTGGCCCAGAGAGAAGCCATTTCCTCCTCCATGGCGGCCCGCCAGCCAGGATGTTGGAGCGCCTCCTGCACAGAGGTAGGAATAGAAACCGAAGACAGTGAAGTAGCAAATGTCCGAAGGTGGGGAGAGAGGCGATGTAGAGAGATAAAGTTTGTCAGCGGATGAGCAGTTGAGGCGGGCACCGGATCAGCAGGGCACGGAGAAGCCGAGGTCGAGGCCGACTGCATAGCGGCAACGAAATGAGGAAGGCGGAGAGTGTAGACACGGATAACAGGCGGCTTGGACGGAGCAGGTGCTGGGTCAGGAAGAACCTGTGGAGGAGGCGCAGTAACGGGAATTACAGGTCGTGGAAGGGATGGTTGTAGAGTCGTCGGTGGGAGAGATGTGGGTAGAGGAGGAGAGAAGAAAGGTTGATCCTCCCGGAAGGTAACATCAGCAGATACGGAGACTTTCCAGGTAGCCGAGGAAAAACACACATAACCTTTCTGAGTACGGGAATAGCCGAAGAAAATTTGTTTAGCCGCTCGGGGATCCAACTTGTCCGTGGACGGACCTAGAAGATGGACGAAGCAGGTGCAGCCAAAGACCCTGGGTGTAATAGGGAAGGCCGGAGCGGAGGGAAAGAGGAGGCTGAACGGAGTGGCATGGTAGAGAACCGAGGAAGGGGGCGGTTGATTAGGAAGCAAGCTGTGGAGACCGCAAAGTTCCAGTAAACTTTGGGAACATGCATGTGAAACATGAGGGAGCGGGCAACGTCAAGCAGGTGTCTGTTCTTTTGTTCGGCAATGTTGTTTTGCTGGGGGGTGTAAGCACAGGATGTCTGATGAATAATCCTGAACTCCACGCATAGATTGGCAAATTTGTGGCTAGTGTATTCGCGAGCATTATCAATGTGCAACGTTTTTATGGTAGTGGAGAATTGCGTACGAGTTTCTAACACAGGCCTGAAACACGAGAGGAAGCTCGGAGCGATCACGTAGTAAGTAAAGTCACGTCATGCGAGAGTAATCATCAATAAAGGTGATAAAGTAGCGATAACCGGAAATACTAGTAACTTTGAAAAAGGACCCCAAACATCGGAGGGAACTAAATCAAAAGGAACCGAGCTCCGAGTACAATGTGTGGGAAAAGAAGAATGCGGTGGCTTGCCGAAAATACAAGAATCACATTGAAAAGGAGGAAGAGATACATCAGGAAGCGCCTTCTGGAGGACTGGCAGAGGGGCATGCCCAAGACGGTGATGTCAATTGACGGAGGAGACGGAGGAAAGGACGGTTGGAGATGCATCGAGAAGGTAGAGCCCATTTTGCAGTTGACTCTTACCAATGGTAATCCGCGTCCGCCGATCCTGTATCAAAAAAGCAGGAGGTGAATGTGACAGAACAATCCATATCATTAGTAAGACGGCCAACAGAAAGTAAATTAAATGGGAAGCCCGGGACATAAAGAGCTGAGCGAAGAGAGATGGAGGTGGTGAGGGAGATGTTAGCATAGCCGGAGACCGAAACAATCGCCCCATTAGCCACGGTGATAAACTTCGGATGAGGAGCATCCGAGAACTTGGGCGGCCGCAGCGAGGTGATGTGATGAGTGGCACCCGAGTCCAAGATCTAGCACGGACTGGAGGAGAAACAAGTCATACCTGCAGTGGAGGTGGAGGCAACAGAAGCGGGTGGAGGGCTGAGCAGGCCATGGAGTTGCTGGAGCTGGAGGCGGACGACCTCAAGGTCGGTGCCAATGGCAGAAGAGCCGTCAGCTGCAACAGCAGCAGTCGGACGAGGAGGGAACCCATGTTTCTTGTCGCAAACAGCCTCAGTGTGGCCGTACCGGCCGCAATAGGAACACTTTGGGCGGCCCCGACCACCACGCCCCCTTCCGCGGGAGCCCGAACGTCCACCACGAGCAGAAGACGGTGGGGGAAGTAAGGGGGGAAGGGTCTGCTGGAGAAGGACCGGAGAGGAGGGTGCAGGAGTATCCGGGGGAGGTGTCACTCGAAGGAGGATAGAGCAAACATCAGATAAGGAAGGAGTAGCGGCCGAAGCCAGAACCTGAGCACAGATACTCTGAAGGTGTGTCGGGACACGAGCCATCATCATTGCAATGCAAACGGCCTCCTTTTGTGCGCGCTAAGCAGCAAGATCAGTGGTAGAAGGCTGATGTTGAATTCAGGCCTCCGCAAGAGTCTTAGCACGAGCAACAAAAGATGTCATGTCTGCAGCCCCGCCAGCATCGAGAGCCTGAAGATCGGTAATAATGTCATAGAGGCGTTGGAGGTTGTCCTTGCCGGAGTATAAGGAGTGGAGCTCATCCCACATAGCGTTGACCGTCTCATGATACATTACCATTTGGTAGGGCTCAACCTCCAGGGAACTGAGGAACCATGTCTGAACACGACCGTCGTTGCGCAACCAGTCGTCGGTAGTAGGAGAAGGAGGTCGCTGAGTGAGATGATGAACAAGGCCTTTGGCCTGAAGAACTCGGCGAACCGAGTGCATCCATGGGATAAAGTTCTTCTTTCCAGACAGGGAGATGGTGGTGATCCGCAGCTCATCGCGGATTTCAGGAGGAGCCGGGCGGTCTGCAGAGGGGTTATTTGGGCGGTCTGCAGAGGGGTTAGCCGCCTGGCCGATGGAATCAACGGAGGATTCCATGAAGCCCGGAGAGGCCGCAGCAAGCAGAAAAGAGGACGCGGCGGGAAGAAGAGGTCGTTGCGGGAGAGCTTTTGCACGACAAGCCCGCGGGTTTAAAGACGAGGCCGCAGCGGGTAGTCAAGGCGACAAGAGCAGCGGCAAGCACTGAGGAGAACTCTTGCACGACAAGCCCGCGGGTTTAAAGACGAGGCCACAGCGGGTAGTCAAGGCGACAAGAGCAGCGGCAAGCACTGAAGGAGAACTCTTGCACGACAAGCCCGCGCGGTTTATAGACGAGGCCGCAATAGGTAGTCAAGGCGACAAGAGAAGCGGCAATCACTGAGAGAGAAAGGGAGGTCGCGACCAGAGTGCGAATAGACAGACCGTACGGTCACAGTGAACACACCAGCGGCCAAAGAGTGAGTGACAAGAGAGGTCGGCTCAAGCAGAACGCGGGAATAGGCACAGCGGTTAGGGAGAGAGACTGCGCGAGAAGGAGAACCGGTGAGAAGGAGAACTCGCGCGGCAAGGAGAAGACAGCGGGAGGGAGAAGTCTAAAGAAGAAGCCGTGAGTAAGAGAACTCGAGCGGCAAGGAGGAGACAGCGGGAAGGAGACCGCGCGGCAAGAAGGAAGCCGCAGCAGACAGAAACAAAGACGGCGCGGCAAGAAGGAAGCCGCGTGGGAGAGGGTCCCACGGGTCAGGGGAGAACAGAAGTCTATAAAAGAGAGAGAGAGAGAGGGAGAGGGGTGGAACCACGGGAGGGAGAAGGAGAGGAAGCGGTTAGAAAACAGGCAGGTCGGCGAGAAGAAGAACTCGCGGATAGAAGCAGGTAGAAAAGGAGAGGCCGCAGAACAGTCCGCGGACAGGGGAGGAAGGTTGTCTGGGCGGTTAGAAAATGGGAGACCGTCGGGACCGGGAACCTCCCTCTGATACCATGTTGAGAGAGCACAAAACTTGTACGTATTACTTGTGTATGTATATACAATGAGAGAATACAAATATATAGGAGAGAGAAGGAGAGAAGAAATCCTATACAAGATGTGGGACTAAGAAGAGAAGAAGGAAAAACAATAAAGAAAAAGGCATAATAATGGGCCCTTTACATGGGCTTTTCTAACAGGAGGCAAAGGACCTTCCTCAATAAGTCGGAGTAGCTCGGATAATCTCGCGGATGAATGGATCTCGCATCGGAGAGTGGTAAGGGGATCGGTAGTGGGTATGGAAATGGCCAAGAGGGCGCCCTTGGGGGCACGCTCATGGCGAGAAAGGGTGTCAGCGGCGCGGTTCAAGATACCCACCTTATATTCCACATAAAATTCAAAACCAAGAAGCTTGCTCACTCAACGTTGTTTGTAGCACGGTGGACATGCGCTACTACAGGAGATATTTCAAGTTAAAATGGGCGATCTGGATGGATCACAAATCTACGCCCCCACAAGTAGGGTCGACAATGTTGAATGGTCATGGCTAGGCCAATCAACTCGTGCTCATATGCCGGCAACTTTTGATGATGGAGGGTTGTTTAGCGGTTGAAATAGGCAATTGGGTGGCCTTCTTGTTGTGAAATTGCGTTGTACCCATGGTCGAAGACATCACATTCCACCTAGAACTCGAAGGAAAGATTTGGTAAGCATAAAATTGGGCGTGACATCAAGGACCGCTAAAGTTCATGAAAAGTCGTGGTTGTATCGCTCCATGTGAAGGCATTCTTCAGAAGAAGGGCTACAAAAGGCTCGGACATGAAGTTATAATCCTTAATGAAGCGACGATAGCAGCTAGAGAGGGCAAGAAATCCCCGTAGTTCAGTCAGAGAGTGATGAATGAGCCAAGCATCCACCACTTGGAACTTCTCTCAATCGGCCAAACCCCATGAGCATGTACCACATGTCCTAGGCACGTCACGCTAGATGTGCTAAAGAGCAAACAAACCAAACAGTATGACCAGCTGTAGAATGATGTGTAAGTGTTTCAAATGCTCTTCCCAAGACTTGATGCAGACCAAGATATTGTCAAAGAAAACAAGTATGGATTCACGAAAGAGGGTTTGGAATACCTCATTCATAAGGGCCTGAAAAGTGAAGGTACGTTGGTTAAGCCGAACAGCATAACCCGAAATGGTCGTGGTGGGTGCGGAAAGCGGTCATGTCAACATCAGCAGTGGCCATCCGTACTTGATGGTAGCCCAAAAATAAATCCAGTTGGGAAAAAAACAAGCTTCATGCAATTCGTCCAAAAGTTCTTTGACAGCCGGAATGGGGAACGTATCCTTGATTGCTCGAGACTTTAACTCGCAGTAGTCTACACAAAGGCACCACGAACCATCCCGTTTGTGCATTAAGAGGACGGGGGATGAAAATGGAGACACACTACGGCGAATGAATCAATGTTGGAGTATGGCAGTGCATTGCCGTTCAATCACGTACTTTTGATGGAAGGGGTAATGCTAGGGTCGTACAACGTGGTACCGTCGAGCGGTTTTATTTCTCTTCTTTATTATTTCTTCCAACATGATATCAGAGTTAGGCGTTTTTTACTCACTTCCAAAACCCTAATCTCTTCCTGTAAACCTCCTCCTCTCTTCTTGTTCTCATAAACCTGTTTGTTAGTGGTCCTGTCAAACAGTTGCTCTCCCGCTCACGTTGACGTAATCAACTTTTGATTCCGACGACGGGAGCAACATTTGTCACCACTCGCGTCGTCTACGCTTTGCGCCTTCGATGACATCAGCGTCGGCCTCGTGCCTTTGGCCCCCTCGCGTCTGATCGATGCTTGTTGTTGCTCAGCTAATCTCCTGCTGCTTCTGTTGCGTTCTTGTCACTGTTCGTCGTGGACATCTTCGCCCTGCTTCGCACCCATCGACGACCTCTCTGTTGACGATCTCAACGACGGCTCCTGATCAGTGAACTTGTTGTGCCTCTCTGCAACGCTTGTTCCTCGGGTTCTCATCCCATCGAGCCCGTCAATTCTCATCGACGAAGAAGGAGATCTTCCTTTCCGGCAGCATATCTTCTTCTTCCATCGAATCTGGCAGCCATTTTTTCTTCCCGTTGACCTGTCTGAGCCACCAGCCACTGGTCTAGCTGCTCATGTCGTCGACAGATCTAGCTTGTCGCATCCTCTTCCCGCTTGGTGGTTCCTCTCCTGCTGTCTCGTGTGTGCTTGACGTCCTTTCCATCATCTTCAACTGCTGCCTCTGATGATCCTGCCGGCCGTTATGGATCCCGCTTGCGTGCTTCTCTCGTCGATGATGGTGATGATGGTGTTGTTGCTTTGTTTTTAGTAGTTTTTTATTTGTGGCTTAGTTTTTTTTGTATTATATGTCTTCATGCACGTGTTTTCCACGTGAGGAAGTGATTAAGACGAAGGTGACTCGGATGATCTTTTTCGACCTTTCGTCTTCATTCTGCACGGTCTCTAGACTTATGTTGTATGTTGTTATGTGTCTCCCAAATTTTCTTTTGATTGGTAATGTGTTTGGACACGACTGATGTTGGTGTTCTAATCTCAGTGGGTTGTATCGTGCGGGATTGTATCATGTGGGACCGCTCTGTGTGGATTATCCCCCACAGATTATCCCTGATGGATTATCCATGGATGTATGTTTGATGATTTGCTCCACATCTTTTGTTATATTTTGCATGTTGTGTTTGTAGGTGTTGTTGGTTGACCTGATTCCAGTAAATTCACATCGAGTGTGGGTCCTGTATCGTGTGTGCGTCATGCGTCGTGTGCGGCAGTGCGGGTCTGCATTGTGTGTGGCTATGTACCCGACATTATTCCCTAGTTTGGATTTTCCTTGGTAGCTCGTCTTATGTTTTTTCACATATCGTCTACCTTCATTGCCTTTATTTGATGTTTACAAGCTAAAGTTTTCCCCTCCAGCTTGAGGGGGAGAATTGGAGTTTATGAGTTTTATAGTAATATGTCGATCTATTAGTATTTATGTATTAGAATCCAGTGTTTAGTTCCACACCGGCTATCGGTGTTATGTCACCTTGTAATGCTTTATATACCCCCTATGAGGATGAACAATATGCATCAATTAAAAATTAAATGATATAACGTTGTATAAGAAGAAAAGGCGAGCATGGATTGTGGGCTGAATCTGGAATAACGTAATTCCCAACGCCCTGCGGAATAGGTCGGAAATTAATTCTTGTAGGCCCACACGTGAGTGTCGGTCAAATCTAGAAGGAGCTTACATGTATGTGTCTGTTATGCGTGTGTTTCTTGTCGGTAGAGGACGTAACGCATGTTGTTTCCTTGTGCAGGAGACGCGTCGAGCGCGATTGCCGTGCGGAGAAGTCGTCCAGAGTCAGTCGCGGTATGCCCTACGCACGCGACTTCAATTGTGCAGATTGTTGATGTCTGGCACTCGCACTCAACTCTAGCTCGACGAGCCTGCACCGAGATCGGGCTTGAGCTCGGTAGCTCGGCACATGCTCGGGAATTTGGAAGTAAATTAACTTTTTTCCTACTTAAATTTAGGAAAATTTATCTGAGATTAGCATCATCAGCCTATAAAATGGATTATAAAAAAAGGCATTTAAACCAATTTGGTGATTTTCTAATCATGCAAAAGTTCAGTTAGCATCATGCCATCATGTAGAGGTGTAATTGCATCATTCCCCATTTCCCCTTCATCTAAATTCTAAAGTAACTAACAGATATTATACCGGTATCCAAATAGAATTAGCAACATATAAAATAATAAAAACTAAGTTCCACAATATGTGAACTAAACAGCTGCACAAAAAGCAATAATAGGAAAAAAGTAGGGAAAATAAACCTCGCATAGACATATTTTCACACAGTCAGAAGAGCATTCAATAACGAAAGTTAATCTTTAACAAAGAGCCAGGTGTGTTTCATGATTTAGCGAGATTCCAAGACTATCCTAATGCTATAGCAAGAAGATCCACAAGATATGCTCCACCCAAAATACAATCATGATATCAGGAAAAAAAGAATCGGGAGTTTGGGACTCGAGAGAATCAAGAATGGGAGATATTTAAGTTTAAAGGGTTAGTAACTTAATATTATATAGTATTTAATTATTATTTACTAATAATAAATTAATAAAATAATATATTATTTAATTTAAAAAAGCTCGTGAACCGGCTCGCGAACTCGTGAACAAGGCTAATTAGGCTCGAGCTCGAGTTGAGTTTTTTTATTGAGCCGGCTCAACTCAACTCGCACCCCTACATGTGGTTCCTTGGCTTCATTGCTGGAAGGAGCATTTGTGTGGGTAAGGGAGCGTTGTTGCGAGCCGAGAGCGTTGTCGTCGACTGGTCGAAGGAGTTGTGCGTTGCAGAGGTCACCAGCTGGATGAAGCCGAGAATCGGATCTCGGTCTCTCTGGTTTGGCTTTGATACCAAGTTGTTAGGGGCCTACTCGGAGGTTGTCGAAGGATTGATCGGAGGTGGAGATGACGGTGGCGGAGATAATACGGAGCCTTAACCGCGGTTGCCTAAGCAGGGCGTGCTCGAGATAGATCTTCCAAGATCTCTTTTAGGATTTGGGAAAATAGACTTTTTTCATTCATACCAATACAAGACATGAGTCCTTTAAATAAGACTTAATATCAACACAAAAAGAAAAGAGCGACAAAGGAAATAAAATAACGCCAAAGTAAATAACGCCATACTTGAACATAAACGACGAAATAAGAATGCGACATGAAAGCAATTAAAAGAAATAAATAATATAATATGGTCCATAATAAAGATCTTTTAAAATTTGTGACCCAAGCAATAATTTCACGAGCAATATCATGCGATAACCGACCTAGAGCTGTAAACACTCATTAATAATTAACAATCAAACGTTGATTTAATGACTTAACATTCCACAGGCATGCAACGAAATAAACAAGGTGAGAACAACGAAGATTTCTAATTAACGACAAACAAACGAAAAGATAAGTAAAACAAGCTCTGAAATATTAATGATCATGAAATATTAAGCATATCAATGTAACTACCACAAAAGGAACAAGAATTAGAAGGATGAGGATATACCGTCAAGACAGGAAAGGCGCATTGAGCCATCCCGATTCGGGTTGGGAAGATGGTTGACTGATCTCTGGATCTCGCAATGAAAGGGGACGGTAGATTTGAACTGTCTAGGAACGGGAAGAGCAGAAAAAACAAAAAAAAAAAAAGATGCCAAGAGGAGGAGCCTAGCTGATCCAGGTGGTTGGAGTCGTCTCCGCAGGGGACGAACAGAGCAGGAGGCTCTCTGAGGTTGCTGGTGGCACGTGAGGAAAGCAAACGCTGGATTATGGCTCATCAAATCCACTGGAGGTGAGTGAAGGAGAAGTCGTCAAAAACAGGTTGAGCTACCTGCGGTGGCGAGGCTAGGATGTTGGAGATCGGGCAGTTGGCAGTAGGTTCGACAGGGACATTCGCTGGGAAGAAAAAACAGATAAAACAATTCATTCATTTTTCGACTCCCCAATGTTATATCTCAGACCACTACTCCTAAAAATCCCATCTCAAACTGTCCTTTAGGGTCCACTAGTGCTCACCTTCGCCTGCCATATCCAAAGTCAAAGAGATTATCTTCTCCCGACCCAGACGAGGGGTCTTTTGGTGTTTTAAGTACATGGATCCCGGAGACAAACCCATTGAGTATCCCCTTAGACTGTTCGTAGTTGTAATTAAGTCGCAAGAGGATCTGGAGACCGAATATGGAGTCTTTCTTACTAACTCCAAACCTAATCTGGTATTCGAAGACAAGGTAGAAGTAGAAGAGAGCACGTTTAGTATTTAGTCTGCGTCCTCCAACATAGCCTCCTCACCCCCAAAACTTCCACTGAAGATGAGTTATTGAGGCATAATATTTTCCAAACTACTGCAAGCATTCAAGGGCAATTTTGCTTCATCATTATAGATAGTGGTAGCATGAAAAGTTGTGTCATGACGCATAGTAGAAAAGTAGGAACTTAAGACTCGGCCTCTAGGAAAATCGCATAGTTGACTTGTGGCGTTTTGAAAATAGCGGACCGACATGTCGGTTTTAACCGACATGCCGGACCCCAAAAAACGCCCATATCGAGCGTTTTTTTAAATTAAATTTTTTATTTATTTTTTTATTTTAATTTAATTATTAGTTTTATAATGAAATGAGCGGGGTCGGGCCACTGTTTTAACTCCCTCGACCCCGCTCATTTCATTTCATCCCGTCGCTCTGCCCTAGCTCTCCCGTCTCTCCTGCCCTAGCTCTCACTCGCGCGTCGTTGGCACTCTATCTCTCTGGTTCTTTCTTCTCCCTGCTCGTTGGTGCTCTCTGGTTCTCTGGTTCTCTGGTGCTCTCTAGCTCATTGATGCTCTCCCTCTCTCGCGCGCTGTCGGCATTTTAGCTCTGGTTCTTTCTTCTCCCTACTCGTTGGTGCTCTCTGGTTCTCTGGTTCTCTAGTTCTCTGGTGCTCTCTAGCTCGTTGGTGATATCCCTCTCTAGCGCGCTGTCGGCACTTTATCTTTCTGGTTCTTTCTTCTCCCTGCTCGCTGGTGCTCTCTGGTTCTCTGGTTCTCTGGTGCTCTCTAGCTCACTGGTGCTCTCCCTCTCTCGCACGTTGTCGGTACTTTATCCCACTGGTTCTTTCTTCTCCCTGCTTGTTGGTGCTCTCTCGGCTGGTTCATTCTTCTCCCTACCTCCCCCTCTCATTTTATCGCTCTGCATTTTGTTTTGTTTTTGGGTTGGTTGTTGTGCTAGTTGTCGGTGATGCCTTGTGGGTTGTTGGTGGTGGTTGCCAACCCATTTAGTTGTTGGTGGCTCCCCAGTTGCCTTATTAGTTCAGCAAGGCATGGTGGTTGTCTTGTGGCTGACTTGCTGGTTGTAGCATGGTGGCTGCGTTGTTGCTTTATTTGTCTTATTAGTTGCTGCTTTATTTTTATTTGACACATTTATTAATCAACAAATGATTTGAAATATCTCTATTAATAATTATTTATCCAACTTCATCAAGCAATCTATGGTCACACCATCTCGCTCGACATATTTAGAGAGTCAACAAAGGACTTGGACTCTCATGAGCTTATTCGACCAGGTGTGACTAGATTCGTTGCAGCATTTCTATCTTTAGAGAGCATCTTAGAGAAGAAGAATCAATTGAGAGGTTTATTCACATCTGCAAAGTAGGTTGCAACAAAGTTGGTCAGTAGTTCCGGGGGAAAGCAGGTAAAAACTATTGCCTCTTTATTCATTTCATTTAAAATATATGTTTTGAAAGTTATCATTTATAGTATTTTCTTAATATTTTATTTTGCATATGGTAGGCTGCAATGATAGTGATGAGCGCTAGATTTTGGGCGAATGTCGAGTTGGCTGTTAGTATATTCACACCATTTGTGAAAGTTTTGAGAAGAGTCGACGGGGATACACCATCCATGGGGTGGTTATATGGGGATATCAAAAAAGTTAGGGAAGAGGTTGATGTTGTTCTCGATCACCAAGAGAACAAATATCTTCTTATATGAAAGTTGATTAATAGCAGATGGGAGAAGAAGATGAGGAGCCCTCTGCACCTTGCAGGTTATTACTTAAACCCAATTTTTTATTATTTTTGTCGAGTGAAGATTGCACAGTCCTCTGCACTTTGAAGGTTATTACTTAAACCCATATTTTTATTATTCTCATCAAGTGGAGATTGAGGCTGACGGAAGGTTTATGAGTGATTTTGTTGAGTGTCTCTCAAGAATATATAGGAAAGATCCTTCTACACAGGATCACATTAGTGATGAGCTTGATGTTTACCAATACCAACAAAGGTTATTTGGTAAAGAGATGGCAAAAATACAGCTACGAAATCCCAACTTAAATCCAGGTACATTTTAATATATATATTTATTAACAATAATGAGGTATTTATGTATAATAAATGAATAATTAATACATTGTGTTGTCATTTTAATTTTCATAGTACATTAATGGCGACTTAACGGTGTTGATAGGTCGTACCTTAAAACTATGACCATGAAAATTTTAAGTCTAGCTACTTCATCCTCTGGTTGTGAAAGGAACTAGAGCACCTTCGAGATAGTATTCATTAATTTAGTTATGTAGTTAAACATTAATATTTTATTATATGATTGTATGCATTATTTAACTTTTTAAAAAAAAAATGCAGATACATTTTAAAAAGAGAAATAAACTTGATAGCAAAAGATTGAACGATTTAGTATTTGTAAAGTTCAATGTTTTGCTGAAGTCAAAATATTCAGAGACATTTCGAGATCCATTGGCAGCTAAGAATATTGATTCTGGAATGGTACAAGAGTGGATGGTGAATGTTGATCCTGAGGAGAATGAAGATGAAGATGGCGATGATGAAGTCTTTCCTGGAAAGGGGCTGACATGGGCGCAAATTGACAATATAGTCGACGCTGATCGTGATGAAAGGATGCCTCAAAGATTAGCTACAAGCAAAGAAGTGGCAATTAGTTATCAAAGAAGGGGAAAGATAGAAATATCTGAGGTGGACAAGGGAGATCTAGAGGGTTCATCGGATGAAGATCATATTATATCTACTCTGCCGACTATAGATGAGTCTTTAAGTGATGAAGAATGAAGTATGTTTGAAATTTGATTTTTGAAATTTTGATGTTAAAATCACTAGTTTTACAAATTTTCATCTTTAAATTGTTGTATGATAAATGTTACATATAACTTTTGATATTTAAAAGTTCAATAAGTTGTAGAATTGGTAGTACTGTGACATGTATAAAAATTAAAAATTAACATTTAATTACATATATAATTTAAATATTAAAATCTGATATATGAAATATCCCCCGATATATAAAAAACCGACATAAAAACCCAAACCGACGTGTCCCTAACATCCGACATCTGCAATATTGCTCGTCACACATCAGTGTTTAGTCGAGTTTTCCATAAGGAGTTCCTACCAAGATTATGTTTGGTGTCATGTCGCGACCATAGAGATTTATCACATCTTATTAGGGTGATCGTGACAATTTGACAGATGTGGGATCCATGACGGAGCAAAGAACTCGCATACTTTTTAACGAAATGGGTATAAGATCGTTCTTCTACCCCAGAAGAGCGGGCCTCTACCCAAACCCTTTGAGTGTTCCTCACCTAGTAGTAACATGTCTTCTCTTATCGCTGCGATTTGTTTCCTTCAACTCATATGTTACTTTTTAGGTCTCAATTCCAGGAGGAGATGAGGGAGAGTGAGGTTGTCTATATCTTAGCCAGTCTAGATTACAACCTAGAGTCCACAAAGATTCCGAGTAGAATTCACTCCCTTATTTTTAAGTTTTTCAGTATTATGCCAAAGGAGCTAAGGGATAACCTCCCACCCATGCGTGACATACAATATTGTATTTATCTTATGTCTAGTGTTAGTCTCCTTCATTTACCACATTATCGCATTAGTCCTAAGAAATAAGAGCTCAACCGACAGGTCCTTGATTTGATTAAGAAAGTTCATATTCGGGAGAGTGCGAGTCCTTATGTTGTCCCTGCACTTCTCGTCCCCAAAAAAGACGGGATATGGCGCATGTGTGTAAATAGTCGCGCCATAAATAAAATTACTATCAGGTATAGATTCTCAATACCCTATTTGGATGATAAATGCTCGATATGCTCAGCTGACCACAGGTTCTCTCTAAAATAAATCTGAAGAGCGACTACCATCAGATCCGGATCTCACTTGGAGATGAATGGGAAACCGCCAAAAAAACTAGGGAAGGGCTATATGAATGGCATGTGAGCATTTTGGCCTCTACAATGCTCTGATTACTTTTATATGACTCATGCACCAAGTCCTACCGCCTTTGATGGGAGTTTGTGTGGTTGTTTACTTTGATGACATCCTGATAATATAGCACCGATCAAAACCAACATTTATATCACCTTCGGAAGGTTCTCCAAATCCTTCTGGATAATAAGCTCTATGTGAACCAAAAGAAACACACCTTCACCCATAGTTTGATCTTCTTAGGGTATATTGTGTCATCCGAAAGAATAAAGATCGATCTTGAAAAGGTTCATGCTATCAGATCATGACCGAGTCCCAAGACCATCACCGAGGCCCGAGGATTTCATGGCTTAGCATCATCGTCGGTTCATTTGGGATTTTAGTTCACGTATAGCTCATGTGATGGATTGTCTTAGAAAAGGACATTTTTTTTGTACTAAGGAAGCCGAACGAGCTTTCACTGTTGTGAAATATATTGACTACTGCTTTCGTACTAGCGCTTCTGAATTTTGAGAAGAATGTTGAGGTAAACTGTGACGCCTTGACTATTTGTATGTTGTTTTGAGCCAAGAGGGCCGCCCCATCGCTTTTTTAGAGAGAAATTGAATGAGGCGAAAACTGGGCATTCCACAAACGATCTTGAGTTTTATGTCATCATTCAAGCTCTCTGTCACTGGCGGTACTACTTGATTCAAAGTGAGTTCATACTAAATACTGATCATAGTGCACTTTGACATCTGAACTCACAAAAATAAGTACGACAACATGCCAAATGGGTGCATTTCTTCAAGAGTTTACCTTCCATCTGAAACACAAATCTAGTGTTTCAAATAGGGTGGCATATGCACATAGCCGTAAAGCATATGTCACCCTACGATCTCATATCCTCAATTTAAACACATAGAAGGAACTTTATCCCTCCGACCCATATTTTGGTGAGATTTGGGCCTCATGCCAATTTAATGGCATCGACCCCACTACGAAATATTTTTTGAATGAAGGATTTTTATTAAGGGAAACCCGTCTATGTATTTGCGAAGGAGCACTCCGGGAGACCCTACTTAGTGAGCTAAACTCCACGGGGCTAGAAAGTCATGTTGGACAAGCCAAACTTTTAGACCGCGCTAACACTCAATACTATTGGCCTAAAATGAGAGAGGATGTCGCTAACCTAGTCCGAACATGTAGTACTTGTCAATTATTTAAAGTGCATGCACAAAACACCGGATTGTATACACTATTGTCCATTTTTGAGAGGTAGGATAAAGTATCCATGGATTTTGTTGTATGATTGTGTTATGGTCCTCCATCAGTTATCTAGTTAATTTGTATTTTATGTATTTGTATTTTGTAGTAAGTTATATTGAGTCGAGTCGTTATGTAGCCATTATGAGTCAAGTCGTCAATTCGTGTTATATCGGGTATTTACACATGTGCCCTTAGCGCGTTATTTAAGAGTCTTGTCATGTATTGGGGGTAGACAATGAAATATGAAATCTCTTCTCTCTAAAATTCCTCTTCCTCTCTCTCTAGTTCTTCTCATCTCCTCCCTCATTTTAAGGTTTACCCCGGTGTATCCCCGCCTCCTCCCACCTCAATTTAGGACACGTAACAACTTAGTATCAGAGCCACCCGGTCCTCTTCCGCGGGTGCACGCCAACATCGCGTCAACGCCATTCCCCCGTCCCTCGTTCTCCATCAGGCCTCTGGACAGGTCTGCAACATCAAATAGCAGTTGTATCGCCGTTACGTCCCCAGCCGCAATCCTCGCCGATTTTGACCATGCAATCGTCGTCGCCTGCTATGTCGATCGTTGTCATGTCGGTGTCATCGCCTCTTTCTGGGCCTCCTCTGTCTGGCACAGTTGTCGTCATTCCACCACTTTCATCATCGACTCCTCCACCAGCTCCTTCGGCCGACTTGTTGCCGCCACTGTCGGCTCTTGCTTCGCCGGCCCGTGTCAGGACACTTCCACTGGCCTCCTCGCCATCTCTTCTGTTGGCACCTGCTCCACCGACCCCGACGGATCCATTCCTGCAGCCGCATGTCAGCCCTCTGCCCTCCATGTGGCTGCTACTCACAGACCCTCCAGCTGGCCTGACGAAGCCATTCCATATGCCGCCCAGTTTACTGATGACGTCAACACTCCTCCCCACGCCATCGTCGTCGCTACGTGTTACCGCGCATTGTTCAGGAGGGAGGGTAGGTCAAGGTACCAGATGATTTGGCCACCAGCATGGGCCACGAGCTTGAGGGCAAGCTCGTTTTGAAGGGCGAATGGAGTGTTATGGTCTTCCGTCAGTTATCTAGTTAATTAGTATTTTTTGTATTTGTAGTAAGTTATATTGAGTCGAGTTGTTATGTAGTCGTTATGATTCGAGTCGTCAATTCGTGTTATATCGGGTATTTACACCCGTGTCCTTGGCGCCTTAATTAAGAGGGTCTTGTCATGTATTGGGGGAGGAAGGGATATAAGGGGGTAAATCCCTTCTCTCTCTCTAAAACTCTTCCTCTCTCTTTAGTTCCTCTCACCTCCTCCCTCATTTTAGGGAGGAGGTGAGAGGAATTAAAGAGAGAGGAAGAGGAATTTACTACACGTAACAGATTGCCACAAACAAAACGGAAGGTAGATTCGATTATTGTTATTGCCGATAGATTTTCAAAAATGCCTCATTTTATATCTTGTGATAAAACTTCAGATGCCACCCACGTCGCTAATATTTTTTCCCGAGAGATTGTACGCTTGCATGGCATTCCCATCACTTTTACATTTTATCGTGACACTCAATTTATGAGTTATTTTTGGGAAATATTATGAGGTAAGTTAGGAAACAAGCTACAATAGCTAATATTTAGCAGTGCTTATCATCTGCAAACAGATGGGAAAACCGAAGTAGTAAATCGAATCTTGGACGATTTTCTTAGATGCTTAGCAAGGGTACACCCAAAGCAATGGGATTTGGTGATTCTGCAAGCTAGATTCGCATATAATAGCTCAAGAAATCGATCCACCACCGCATCTCCTTTTGAAGTGGTCTATGGCTACCTTATTTCCCTCTTAATTGATTGTCATTCACTTCCTTTTTTGAAAGAACATCTTTTGATGCTCTATCATATATTGAACACTTAAAATCATTGCATAAGTTTATTGTTAACTTTTGCGAGCATCTTATAATAAATATAAAGCTATGGTCAATGAACATCACCGAGAGTTATATTTCTCAGAAGGAGATTGGGCTCTTACCTTTTTCAAAAAAAAAGATTCCACAATCTACAACAGCGAAGGTTTGGCCCTTTTCAAGTACAAAAACAACTTGGTACAAATGCATATCTTTTTAGAATTACCGGCCAAATTTAGTACCTCTGTTATTTTTAACATTGTCGATCTTGTGCCTCTCTTTGGCAAGCCGTCAAATGTTGCCCCTAGTACACCCTCCCTCTTACCCACCGACGCCCAATAACATAATTTGCCCCCATCTACACCCACCCTTGAGAAGATTAATTAGGAATTGAATGTTCGTGAATTCCAGACGCGCACTGGAATATATCAGCGCTACCTCGAATCTTGGAAGGGTTGAAGTATCTCGGACAATTCGTAGATTAGTGCCTCTAAGTTGCATCGTCTTCGTCTCGATCTGTCTATTGCAAGTTTTTGCTATTACTCGACGGGGTCGAGTCCATTCAATCTCGGGGGAATTGATGCATCCCTTGACGCATCAGGTTGAGCTATACATTACTTATATGTTATTGTGTCGTCGTTGCATTTTGGTTTTGGTTTTATTTTCGTTGCTGCGTCGTTATTAACTCGCATCTTCAATTTGTCACATTTTTATTTTGGCGTGTTAGCTAGACGCCTAGATCAACTAGTACGAGTGCACGCACGACCCTAAATAAAGAGGTTTGATAGTGCGGGAGGGTATTGCATGCTAGCATGACAACAATTTTTTTAATTGCATGAAATTTATTTACAAAATAATTCATTCCAAAAATTAATATTAAATTCGAAATTAATTTTGGGGAGTTTCAAAACCATTAAAACATCTCTTTGGTTGAAGTTCTCTCCAGCTTTTTGAATTCAAAAACTGATACCCCCACTTCCCCTCTTAATGACCATTCTAAACACCTCTCAAAACCCCACTTTCCCCTTAATCACATTTCCTCCTATTTAAAGTCTCGACTAGCCCTTACACGGTACACTGGAAAAAGAACCAAACAAGAACGCATAGTTCCCATTAGATTCCGTCCAGGACCTCCCCCTCCTCCTACTGGATCTCCCTCCCTGAGTTTTGATTGACGTTGGTGAACCTCCCAATGGACCAACTGATCGTCGGCAATCCTTTCCCTACCCACCGACGGCGGGAGCGAAGCTTTTTGGAGTTCGCCAAACCCTCTTCACTTCATCGAGACCACGTTTCTCCACCGGCGTTTCTCTCCTAAGGAACGGTCGACCACCGACGACTTTATCTCATTCCACCCCCCCCCCCCTGACAGCTATGTCGCGCCAGTCCTCTAAGATTTGCGAACTCCAATGCCTACTCAAGCTCCTCCTTCATCCCACTACTGCAACATACGAGCCCCTCCACAACTCCCCTTAACCGAATATTACCAAGCCAAACCGACATCAAATCCCTCCCGACCGACTCCGGAAAAACCCCCTGCATGCCTAAATCTTTCATTACAGCTTCCCTTGGCCCCCATTTCCCCAGTTTTCCCAAAGCCTACCATTGATCAAGGAACTCACTCCACGGCAGGTATACAACTCGCTCCTTTCAGTTAACTTGAACTCATGCAATTAAATTAAGTGATCTCCTTGTTTTGTGCTTGCATTTCCCCACCTTTTGTCATCCTTAATTTTTTTTATTTTATTACCTCTGTCAACTTGTTGCAACTAGACAAACAAAGCAAATTGCTTGCGGCGTGAATAAATCTCGCTTAAATTCTCTATACACGTTTGGTCAAATCATTTCAAGTTTAGATTTATTTATCAGGAATTTCACTCTCTTGGGATCGATGCGCAGATTAAATTCTAACTAGCATAATTTACTTAAAAAATCATCTTCTAGAAATTGCATCACATCATTATCCTAATACTTCTATCTCAAATTTTTAAATTGAATTATGTCCTAGCTTTGCAAGGTGTACATATAATCCTAGGGGTTCAATGGCTCGAAACATTGGGACCGATCACAACCGATTTATATAGCAGCCTTTAGAACTCATCAACCCCTCTACGAGTATCGTGTTATGCTTTTGGCATAGCAAATGCTCTTGCATCTTTTCAAGAACTAACGAATATGGTTAAAGACCTCATTTCTACGACTATCTTGTTATGCTTTTGTCCTATCAAATGCTCATGCATCTTTTCAAACACTAACAAATATGGTTTTTCAACCATATCAACATCATTTTGCAGTGATTTTTTTCAACAAAATTTGCATATATAGCTCAGATTTACAAACACACATTGAACACTTGAATTTTGTTTTTAATATTTCAAGATCTAATCTATTTTTGTTAAACAAAGTGTATTTTTGCAGTAGCATCAATCATAATTTTTGGGCATATCATCACACTACCCGGTGTGCAACTGTGTTTTTGCAGTGGCATCAGTCATAATTGTGGGGCATATCATCACACTATCCGGTGTGCAACTATGTTTTTGCAGTAGCATCAATCATAATTTTGGGGCATATCATTACATTGTTCAGTGTGCAGCTGAACCAAGAAAAATTAGAAATTATTCTACAATGACCACAACCTAATACGATAGAAGCAATTTCAACCTTTCCTACATATTACAAGGTAGCATTGTAACTTTATTAAGAATTATGCATCTATGACTATCGCATTAACTGATCTACTAGCCAAGGAAAAATTTCATCAGAAATAGAAGCCACATTAGCTTTTGCGAAATTAAAAGACTTGTTATACATAGCAAAATTAAAAGACTTGTTATACATAGCAAAATTAAAAGACTTGTTATACATAGCAAAATTAAAAGACTTGTTATACATAGCAAAATTAAAAGACTTGTTATACATAAAAATTAAAAGACTTGCCAATTTTTTACATACCAAATTTCACTCAACCATTTACTATTGAGTATGATGCTTCATGGGTGGGCATAGGTGTAGCATTATCACAAATCTAAAACCTCGAAGCATTTTTAGTAAAAATGACTAAATAAAGGGAGAAGTTGAAATCAACAAATTATTGGGAGTTGTTGGCTATCACACTAGCAGTAGAAAAATGGAGACAGTGTGATGTGGAGCATAGACTTGCAGTGGATGACAAATTTTGGTGCCCGTTTGGGGCCAATTAGCGACTTTCCATATATGGCGTGCCCGGATCGACGATCGGACTCAGTGGATGCGTCCGGATTCGTGTTGCGAATCAATTTCATATATTAGTTTATTATATTTGCATTTATTTTGATGTATTTGAGTGGCCCCGCCTCCGGTCAATCATAGTCGTTGATGGGGGGTGTCTTAATACTTGTTTTATTATAAATAGAGGTGATAGGGGGCTGATCTAGGCATGGTAGATTTTTGGAGATTGAAATCCCGGAACTACGCGATCACCCCACGGTGCCGACGTCGTGGAACCCTAGGTGACGACTCCTAGGCGCTCAAACTCCTCCCCAAGGTATTGTCCATCCCTAGCCCTCTTTTCCCCCCTCCCAACTCCCTCTCTCAGCCTCCAAAGCCCAAACAGCAACCAAATCCCCCGCATAGCCCTGCTGAAAATCACCCATGCTGTCCAGAAGTTCTGCTCTCTTTTCTAGTTACTGTTCAATAATGAAGTTAACTGTGTAAAACCTATAGTTTCTACAGCCCCCCCCCCCTCCACCGTCTTCAGGCTCCCTACCGTCAACCGCCAATTCCTCTCCACCTTGCAACAGCCGACCAGCCTGCCTCCTTCAAACCAGTCGGCCACCCCTTTCTAGACCCCCCTCCACCAGATCCATCCTTGCTGCCCCTGCTACAGCCTCGGCGCCCCACCCACAGTCGTCGCCGCCCTCCATCACCCCCCCCCTTCGTGGATCCACCTCCCAACAACCCTATTCTCGAGATCAGTCCAGATCTGAAAACTTCAGCCCCCGATCTATTATTTCCACCACCCGTACACCACCCCCTAGCCCGTATTCGACCCAAAACAACGGATCTACCCATTTCTTATCCAATCTCATCATCTAACGCTGAGGACAGCCGCCACCGCTATTTCCATGCCACTGGTTCCACATTAGATTGTCGTCAAAACGCATCCGGCTCCGGAATCTTCAGCGTCTTGCTCATCCCACTATTTAGTGAGTATTGTTGTATTGGATTATTATTCTTCAGCATTTATTTATCGGATTGGACATTATATTTGTTTGGATATCTTGTATTGTAGAGTTCTGCCGTTAGATTATTATTGTGATTTGCAGAATTTATTCGCAGCGCGCTCAAGCTTTGGCCCTCCATACGGAGGAAAACCTAAACTTGTTCGCCCTAATAAATTATTTATGCATTGCTGTGAATTTATCTGGGTTGGATGTTTTATTTATTATCTAATTTGTGATCTAACCGTCGGACTTTTGCATAGCATGTAGGGTTAGGTCGCTGATTTTCCGCCGCCTATAGATTCACCCTGCATCAATTGGTATTAGAGGGAGGCTGCGTACACTTTTTGATGCGCAGTCGTAGAGTCTATAGGTTTTTCATTATGTCTAGGTGTCACAATTATTCCTCTCCTCACTTTAGAGGTCTCGAGTCCATTTGCACCCGTCCTAATAGATCTCATTCAGGGAGACCCTCGTGACACTACGATGATTATTCTTGATCGCAACACACTACTTCAAGAGATCATGTTGACCCACCAACACGACCCCACTATGCTATGGAAAATCATTATGATGATTGTCGTCGTTCTTATCCGTACCCGCGAGCGGATCGTATTGATACTTCGACACGACTCGGTTACCTTAGAAATGATTATTATGAGGATAGTCGTTCCGAGAGATATCTTAAGAATCAGTTTCATACTGTTGTCCATTCCTTTGATGGCTCATTGAGTCCCGAGTCTTTCAGTTATTGACTCGTGGATATGAAGTATTATCTTGATCATTTTCAGATATTCGGTGAGCGTCGCGTCAAGTTTGCAAAACTTAGACTTTTAGATCAGACGAGGGTTTACTGGTCTAGCGTTGAGAGGACCCGCGAGCGAGATCGTCTACATCGCATCACCAGTTGGGTGGACATGAAGCGTACATTGTGTCAAAGGTATTTGCTTTCGTCGTATCGTAGTCGCTTGCTCGACCAATTATTTTCCCTTCAACAAGGATCCATGCTTGTCGCTGAGTACAAGGATCACTTTGATGAGTTAGTTATGAGGAGCGATATCTGAGAGGACCCAGCCATAGGACACTTCAAAATTTCGGTCTGGGCTTCAATCAGACATTCATACTAAGGTGATTTATCATAGCTCAAAGTCACTCTAGCAGACGTATCAGCTTGTCCTTCGTTACAAACAGTCTATGAGATCCGTCAGAGCTGGTCGGTTGGACCATCACCTTGACCTTCTCCGTACGAGCTCCTCCCACACCAAGGGCACCACTTTGTCTATCATTGTTACGTCAGACATGACTGAAGTGATACCTGATGCGGATTGCTCTCACCCCAGTGAGGTGCTTAGCCCAGTAGGTAAACTATCTTTTGTTTCTGACTCTACTATGGTGACCCCGACTGAGACTGAGCGACCTATTGAGTCTGTAGTGTTGTGTCCCTCACCCACACCTCTTCTTCTGTCATGCACCGGGTTAGTTAACACCCCAACAACAGACCCATTTCTTAACACCGCACCCGCAGACCCATTCTTCAGTGTAGGTCTATGTCGCCCTTCCATTGTCTTGGCTCTGAGCCACATCACGACCGAGATCCCAGAATATGGTGTTGATCTCATTGTGACCATGTCATCCATTCACGGGGACCATACCCCTTGCGATGGTACTCATATGGAGAATCATGACCTTGGTGACGAGTACTATGACGACCCCATGTTGAGCTGCCTGATGAGCCCCCACATCCTGGTGAGGATGCGATTCAGTTGAGCCTCTCGTTTATGAGTTTCGAGTTATTGGCATCTCTTTCGTTATCATCTCTGGCCTTGCCCCGGAAAATAGGTCTCGAGTAGAGCATGGCGTATATAGTGCCTTCCTTGAGTGCACTTCAGCATACCCATATCTTGAGGGTCTACCATATGACACATTACACTCTTGATGAGTTTTGGGATACGCCACCTGCTAACCCACCAGACGAGTTCTTTACTTTCGGGGACACTCACCACACTATAGAGTCATGCCTTCTACTCTGTGTACATGATTTTCACCCAGGTGGTCGCCTCATTCGCGATGACTTTTCGTACACACCTCCTAGTGAGCCCCCTGATGTGTTACGTTCTCCGAGAGACATTTGGCTCTTTACAAGCTCGTATTTCTCACACGAGATGTGTTTTTCTACACTCCACCGAGAGAGCCTCCTGATAGGCCACCTCCTTTGATGAGTTTTTAGGTCATTATTAGATTATCTCATAGAGAGCATGTTGTGTGGAGCATGGCGTATATAGTGCCTTCCTTGAGTGGAGCATGGCCTCTCGTTTATGAGTTTCGAGTTATTGGCATCTCTTTCGTTATCATCTTTGGCCTTGCCCCGAAAAAATAGGTCTTGAGTGGAGCATGGCGTATATAGTGCCTTCCTTGAGTGTACTTGAGCATAGCCATATCTTGAGGGTCTATCATATGACACATCACACTCTTGATGAGTTTTGGGATACGCCACATGCTGACCCACCAGACGAGTTCTTTACTTTCGGGGACACTCACCACACTATAGAGTCATGTCTTCTAGTCTGTGTACATGATTTTCACCCAGGTGGTCGCCTCATTCGCGATGACTTTTCGTACACACCTCCTAGTGATCCCCCTAATGTGTTACGATCTTCGAGAGACATTTGGCTCTTTACGAGCTCGTATTTGAGAATAGATGTCTCTCACGATCATCTGAGCACTCGTCTCACACGGGATGAGTTTTTCTACACTCCACCGAGAGAGCCTCCTGATAGGCCACCTCCTTTGATGAGTGTTCAGGTCATTATTAGATTCTCTCATAGAGAGCATGTTGTGTCGGTCATGTGTCATTTGCATGAATCTGTTGAGTCATTTCGTCATCTTTTGTATGAATATGTTGTGTTGTTTGTTCATCGTTTACATGTGTGTCATGATTCGGTCCAACGAATAATCCATATTGATAATAAATCTTGTAAATTACATACGGATGTTCATTTGAAAGTGCAGGTACTTCATGAAGGCGGGCAGGTGATGGTGAGAATCTGCGTTGTGAGGCTCTGTGTGAGGCTTGCTAAAGGCTTGAGCGTTAGACGAATGGATCCCTATATAATCATGAGACAGATCGAAGCAAACACCTATGATCTTGATTTCCTTGCAAGTATGGGTATCCACCTAGTATTTAATGTTGAGGATATGACATCGTATTACGAGCCTCGCGAGTATGTGAACCCAAGCAGTGGGGATTTCCAGTCGCCCACACCTCCACTCTCGCTACCTTGTCACCCTCATAGCCCGTTTATGTCTGATGGCCACCACTACTCACCTACTTCTGACACCTACCCACCTGGGGACTCGTCTTCTTTGGTTCCACCTACGGCACCGTCGATCACACCGGGATGCACCACTCGTGAGTTGAGTGTTGAGAGCATCACGGAGGGCAGACGCCGTCAGTACATTCCTACCACAGGCATTGATGACACATGGGTACTTGCAGCACAGCTTGATCGATTCGCCCCTGGACTTCGACTTCAACACATTCGTCTCCATTCACCGGAGATGACAGCTTTTTAGTCAGGGGGAGTTGATTCGCGATGACACTTTTCCAGCGACGACACTTGGGCGACTTTTAGTGGACTTCTTTGAGTTTTGTCTGGCATGCAGCGAGAGAATTCTAATCCATATTCATCGGGAGATGAATTCTTTCAAGCCGGGGAGATTGATGCAGAGCATAGATGAGCACTTGCAGTGGATGACAAGTTTTGGGAATCGTTTAGGGCCAATCGGCGACTTTCCATATATGACATGCCCGGATAGACGATCGGACTCCGCGATGCGTCCGGATTCGCGTTGCGAATCAATTTCAATATTATTTTATTATATTTGCATTTATTTTGATATATTTGGGTGGCCCCACCTCCGGCTAATCTTAGTCGTTGGTGGGGGTGTCTTAATCCTTGTTTTATTATAAATAGAGGTGATAGGGGCTGATCTAGGCATGACAGATTTTTGGAGATTGAAATCCCGGAACTCCGTGATCTTCCCACAGTGCCGACGTCGTGGAACCCTAGGTGACGACTCCTAGGCGCTCAAACTTCTCCCCAAGGAATTGCCCATCCATAGCCCTTTTTCCCCCTCCTAACTCCCTCTCTCAGCCTCCACAGCCCCAAACAGCAACCAAATCCCCCTCATAGCCCTGCTGAAAATCACCCACCCTGTTGTCCAGAAGTTCTGTTCTCTTTTCTTATTACTGTTCAATAATGAAATTAACTTTGTAAAACCTATAGTTTCTGCAGCCCCTCTCCACCTCCTTTAGGGCTCCTACCGTCAGCCGCCAATTCCTTTCCACCTTGCAACAGCCGACCAGCCTGCCTCCTTCAAATCAGTCGGCCGCCCCTTTCTAGACCCCCCCCCTCCACCAGATCCATCCTTGATGCCCCTGCTACAGCCCCAGCACCCCACCCACAGTCGCCGCCACCCTCCATCATCCCCCCTTTGTGGATCCACCTCCAAACAACCCTATTCACAATATCAGTTCAGATCTGAGAACTTCAGCCAATCGAATGTGTAAATCGATATCTAAACCAATACTTGAGGATGTTTATTCATCAGCGTCCTAAGTATTGGGCTAGCATTCTAAGTTTAATTTATTCATAACACTCTTCAGCCGGTGTGTCCCTATACGAGGCTATGTTCGTCCAACCCCTACAATGTTGTGTTCCTTTCATTATAGGACAAAATTACACATAGGCCATATGGACAGGTATATAACAAAGAGATAGCTTGTTTAACAGACTAAAAAGTAACCAAGCTAAAGCTTGGCATTGAAAGAAATGGCAGCTGCATACAGAACAACGCTACTCTTTAACATAAGAGATTTAGTCTTACTGAACCTTCACTCACAGAAGCAATTGCCAGTGGATGAAAAAGATTGTACTACTATGGGCCTTCTAAAATCCTAGAGAAAATAGGCCAACAGACATAAAGACTGCATCTACCTGATCACACTAAAGTACATAATGTGTTTCCATGTAAGTCTTTTAAAGCACTATTTTCCTTCCAGTAATATCTCTTTTTATCATTTTCTCACATTGCACAAAATAACGAGCTGATACAAAATATCTATATTGGATGCGGATACAGAAACTGTTGATCGAGTGGGACAGCTTGGCACCATAAGATAATAGCCTGTGGTAAAACAATGACACTATCTATCCCTGGGTATCAGCAAAACATAACATAGATCTAACCATTTCTGAAAGTTGTTTGTAGGAGAAGGGGTTCAAAGAGGGACATCATGCACAATCAAAACTCAGACGAAAGATCTCCCACAGATCCACAACAAATAAATAAATATAGTTGTTGTAACGGGGAGTGTGTCTTGGAACTAAGTAGAGGTATAGTAGGGTTTTTTGGGAGGATTATAAATTTGCGTAAAGGAGGGAAAACTGTGATGGAAGAAATTATAACAAAATTTTGTTTTTTCTTTTGTTATGGGCTATTTTTCCCAATGTGTTCTAATCCCATTTTCAGCTCTCTTCTTGAGACATCTTCTTCTCCCACTCAGCAGATGCATGTAAGAACTACTCATAAAATAAAAAAACAAATAGCTTCAGTAAACCATAGAATCCACTACAGTAAACCTATAATCCAAAACAACTAAAAATTATGACGTTTCTTAAACTAGTTTTCACTCCTGTCAACATAAAGCATAGAATCTAACCCAAAAAATTTTTAAAAAACGTATATATAACATAACACGAAGAGATAATAAGGAATTATGAAGATAGCATCTCGAGAAATGAAAAAAGATGACAGCGCAACAAGAAATGGCGCCACCGAATGAAAATAAAGAAGAATACCAAAACGTGAATAGTAAATCCAGGCAGGAACAGGTAAAGCTTAGATTATGCCCAATTTGAAAGACAAAAAAACTAGAGCATGATGAGAGGAGGGGAATAATTACCATGCTATGAGGTAAGCAAATCCGGCAAAGAAGGTGACGATGCCAGCATACCGGCGGACTAGGAGCATGGAAGCGTATCCGAAGGCCATTGGATAGAGGAAGAGAAGATTGGATGTGGCGCCGAATGAGAGGTAGGAGAGCAAAGCGCCGGAAACGGCGGCGTAGAAGTGCTTCGACGCCGGGCCCGGCATGAGCCGCCTCGCAAAGCTCACCGGGATTGTCGCCACGAAGCACAGCAGGAAGCGGAGCACTGGCACCGAGACGCCGATTGCCGACGCCATCGAATCCATCTCGAGCGCCATTTGGATCGAGAGCGGGCGAGGGAAATGGGGGCGGCGGAGTTTAGAATCCTAGCCCGGGCCACAGTACAGGAAGAAAGCAGATGACCTAATAAAGAGTTGGAGGAGACAGGAACATAGGAATTATCGGAGAGTTCAGACGCCATCTGCCGAGATGTCAATTTGGACGTGCTAAATAACAGAAAACCAGATTTGATAACTGCGGCCGTTTACGAAGACCGTTTGGTTGGACGGTTTCCGTTGAAGCTCAATTGCTTTCATGAAAATCTAAATTAATTTATTTATATTAGTAGTTCAACAACTGATAAACCTCAGTAATGTATTTTTAAAAAAACAAAAAAATTCATATATTTACTATTCTTAAAAGAGTGATTGCAAAAGGTGGTAGGTAAATAATGACTTTTGAAAAATGAAAGGGCATCTGTTTAACTTGTTTTGCAGAGCTTTAAAAAAATGAGAAGCATTTTATAAACTAGATGAATGAACTTCATTCTCATACTATTTATACATATGTTGGGGATCGCTTGAGACTCTGAAAGACCGGACTAAATTGAACTGTCTTAGCTGAGGAACGGTCAAGCGCGCAAACAATCACAGTAAGTAAAGAGCTGGAAAAAGAATTTTTTAACATGAAAAACTCATCAGCTAGTTATCACGTGGTCGAGTCTGCGCCGGTCAAACCTCCACTACTTGCTAGTTGTTGTACGGGGCTTTCTTGAAAAACTTGAAGGCGACATGCCGCCTCTCGTTACAATTGTTGAGAGAGAGTGGAGGGAGAGCTCAGAGGGTGACAGACCACCACTCGTGAAGCTAAGGGTTTCTTTGTGAGTTGTGAGCAGCGATGCACTGACCGCACTTTGGAGTCCTTTGTTGATGCTCAGAAGTAGGGACGACTCGCTACGCTCGTCCTGGTGACTGGGGCTCGTCTCCTGTCGCACGTGTATGAGTCTGGAATGGTTGGCTTGTCGTCGTCCAGTGAGCTTGCTGCAGAGTCAGGGGTGCTAGGAATGTTGAGCATTCTGCGCGTCGGATTGCAGTTGAGCGGTCCTTGGCGGGCTCTGAAGTTGCTCCTGTAAACTGTTGGCGGCGCGGGGAACACAAACTTTGGGCGCTCTAGCGGGCTTGGTCTGCTGACACTAAGGAGACTTGGTGGTCCCGGCAGAGCGCGCGGAGACGCGCTTGGAACGGTCTGAACAACGGAGCGCGCGGAGGCACGAGTCGACTGTCTTTAAGGCGGGGTGCATGAAGGCGCGCGTGTACGGTCTTGACAGCGGGGCGCGCGGAGGCGCGCTTGGACGGTCTTGACGGCGGAGCGTGTGGTGGCGCTCTTTGATGGTCTTGACGTCGGGGCACGCTTGGGCGGTCTTGACGGCGGGGCGCGCGTTAGCGCGCTTGGACGGCGGGGCGCGCGTTAGCGCGCTTGGACGGCGGGGCGCGTGTAGGCGTGGTTGGACGGTCTTGACAGCGAAGTTCTCTGAGGGACGTGCGCAAAGGGGGTGGCACACAAGCGGATGTAGAGGGAGAAAGCGATGAGGAGAGAGAAAATCCGTAGGAGGATTTTTCCGGGGGAGAAGAGAATGAAAATGAGAGGGAGTAAAGGTCTATTTATAGATTTTAGGAGGGACAAGCCGGTAATTTCCCCCCATAACCACCAACCGGACGAATAGAAATGCTTCGTTTAGATCACGCGGATCATGAACTTTATGGAAATGACGAGACCGCCCCCGATCGGAAAATAACTACCCTCGGCTAAAAATAACTGCTTCTCCCGCGAGGTGAGGATCGGTCGGCTGGGTCGGCGTCCAGAGAGGGCCAGAGACCGAGGTCGAGCGCCTAATTTGGTCGTCAGACATAGTGATGCGGGACAGACATCACACCTGCCTGCCACCATAGAGTCCCACCAGGGGCCCACATGGAGTCGTCACTAGGCGGCTTTCATCAGGGTTGCGGCCCATACACCCCAACCAGTTTTTTATCATAGATTCACCACCATGCGGCAGGTTGTTGAGGCTGGGGCTCGATCCACGGACCTCCTAGATAAGAGGTTTTCACTGGCGCTCTCATCACCAACTGAGTCGCGGATTAGTTGGTGATGAGAGTGCCGGTGAAGGCTTCTTATCTAGAAGGTCTGGGGATTGAGCCCCGGCCTCAACAACCTGTTGCATGGTGGTGACTCCATGATAGAGAGATGGTTGGGTTATACGGGACACGGCCCTGCTGAAATCCGTCTGGTGCTAACTCCAAGTGGGCCCCCTGGTGGGACTCCAGGATAGCGGGCAGGTGTGATGCATGTCTCACATCATACGGCTCAGTTGGTGATAAGAGTGTTGGTGAATGCCTTACATCTATGAGGTCTGGGGATCGAGCCTTGGCCTCAACAACCTGTCGCATGGTGGTGACTCCATGACGGAGAGTTGGTTGGGGTGTACGGGTCGCGGCCCTGATGAAAGCCTCCTAGTGTTGACTTTAGGTGGGCCCCCTGGTGGGATTCCAAGGTGTCAAGCAGGTGTGATGCATGTCCTGTATCATACGGCTCAGTTGGTGAAGAGAGTGCTGGTGAAGGCCATTTATCTAAGAGGTCTGGGGATCGAGTCCCGGCCTCAACAACCTGTCGCACAGTGGTGACTCTATGACGGAGAGCTGGTTGGGGTGTACCAGTCCCGACCCTAATGAAAGTCGTCTGGCGTTGACTCTAGGTGGGCCCGCTTGTGGGACTATAGGGTGGCGGGCAGGTGTGACGTCTATCCTGCATCATACGGCTCAGTTGGTAATGAGAGTGCTGGTGAAGACCTCTTATCTATGAGGTCTGGGGAGCGAGCCCCGGCCTCAACAACTTGTCGCATGGTGGTGACTCCATGACGGAGAGCTGGTTGGGGTGTATGGGTCGTGGAGAGCTGGTGGTGGATAAAGGACCACCACTTTAGTGCCTGTTGTGAATCATTACGCCGGACGACTTTATTATTTGGTACTTTTGATTGGCAGTGGATAAAGTACCACCACCTCAGTGTCTGTTTCTGTGGTTGTTTTTGTTTGATGGTTTGTGTTGGAAAGATAACCACCACCTCAGTATCATTTTATGTCTAGCACTGATGATTCACTCTTTAAGATAATCGATGTTATTTCTATGATTATATATTTACTCATGATTAGGACATCACTAAGAGTCCTTTCCGCACTCCATGCAAGTCTTTTCTTTATATGGTCGCTTTGTGTCAAGCTAATCATTTTTCTTACTCTTATGCTTTCGAATTCTGTGGTTTGCAGCTTTTTCAGTGGGATTGGTTACCTACTTATCTTATTTAAACCTTCTGGTTTATGACTAAGCCGCCTTTGCGCTCTTTGTTGCTAAGACATTCTTTTCTTTTGAATGTCTCAGGTTCGGGCAGGTAGCAGGTAGAGTCGGCCGAGTTGTTGGACCAGTCTTTTGCGGTAGTTTTCCCCTCCCTCTTCCAACTGAGGAGTGGTTGATGTCTTTTCTTTCTTGGTATTAGAAGTTTAGACTTTTGTTGTTATTGCTATGAGCTCGTGTCAGTTTGTTGGCTCATATAGTATAGTTTCTTGTGTTTTAGACAGCTGTATTTCTGTCTCTGCTACTATACAATCCCGTATTCGCGGAATATGGCCCTCAAGCAAGGCGTAAGACTTGCTACACATATGTAAGCTTTTATGGGGGTTTTGCACTATTGGAGGCCAATTTTTTGTTGATCTACTTGATATACTAGTAGGGGAGGAAAAAGTTGTCTAGCTTGCTAGTGCTTGGTGTACTCTTCATGGGGCGGGGGCGGCGAGAGGTCGGCACTCGCCCCGGCCCCATTTCAGGGGGCGGGGGCGGCGGGAGGCCGCCACCCGCCCAGCTCGTCCAGCTGGAGTACTCGCCCAGCTGGAGTACTCGCCCTGCTAGAGTACTCGCCCTACTGGAGTACTCGCCCTGTTGGAGTACTCGCCCGGCTGGAGTACTCGCCCGGCTGGAGTACTCGCCCGGCTGGAGTACTCGCCCTGCTAGAGTACTCGTCCGGCTAGAGTACTCGTCCGATTGGCGTACTCGCCCGGCTCGAGGGTTTGCTATTTTGCCTCTAGTGGACTGCGAATAGCTATTCAAAACAGCGGAGTTTGGTTGTTGGCTGACCAGCCCAGGGTATTTTCAGTAATTTCAGAGCAGCAGAGGTTGGTTATTTGAAGACTATTTTAAAAAAATCTATAAATAGACCCTTATGGGCCTTAGAGAAAACCCGTTTTGATCCATCTTCATCATCTTCTTTCATCCTCCAAGGCACCTAGCTCAGCATTGGCTAGGGAGGGGGAGATCTAAAAGTTCTTCAGGGTGTGAGGTGGGACCTCCACGCTAGAGCCAAGAGTCAGTTCTTAAATTCAGGTCTCTCACCAAGGGACGTATTGGGAGAAGTAGGTGTGAGTCGCACCCTAAGTCCGAACTCTAGGTGGAACCGAATTTTAGTTTCAACATTCTGGTACGGTGAGCGTGGACCGCGGCTCATACAGAAGTTCCTAAGCAAGTTCCATGGCGGGATATCATGGAGGTGGTTATGACCCCGGCGAGCTCCCCAACCCATCACTCTTTATAGGAAGGGAAGAGTTTATGGCGTCCATCCAAGGCATCATGGAGAAGCTGCGAAGTATTGCTCCTCAGGGGGACTGCTCAAATCCCACCCCCCAGGGACTAGCTCCCTGGGGTCTCGGTGAGCTGGCTCCCAGAGGTCTCGGTGAGCTGGCTCCCAGGGGTCTCGGCGAGCTGGCTTTCAGGGGACTCGGCGAGCCAGCTCCAAGGGGTCTAGGCGAGATGACCCCAGGAGGGGTAGAAGAAAGTGCACCAGGAAGACGGCCCGGGAAGGAAAGGATGGGAGAGGGGGTCAAGCGAGACCTTACCGGCCGTGAGTTATTCCCCAACCCTGCGGGTGCTAACCTTCAAGGCGAGCAGGTCGCGCGAGTAGAGCATGCGAGACTACCAAGTTGAGGGTCACCCTTCAACGAGCTGATTGTCTCAGCTCCCATTCCCGAGGAGTTCAGAGAGCCTGACATGACCTACTATACCGGGAAGGATGATCTCATCCAGCACCTGCAATGGTTCGAAGATGCGGTATCTATCAGGCCGATGATAGATGCATTCAAGTGTTGGCTCTTTGCAATCACGTTGAAAGATAAGACATGGGATTGATTTCATCAACTCTCAGCGAGATCGATCTACGGGTTCGAAGACTTGAGCTGAAGTTTTCAGCTCCGCTTCTCCACTTCTAAAAAGAGGAGGAAGAGTCCCGAGTCCATCTTCCTGATAAGACAGAGGGCGGAGGAGTCGTTGGCCCAATATGTGGACAGGTTCCAAGAAGAGATCTTGAACATCCAGGAGATGGCGGGGTATGCCCTTTAGATGGCGTTTATGGTAGGGTTGCATGAGGGGTTCTTCAAGACGAGTCTGACCCGAAAGGCCCCCTTATCCTTCGATGAGTTGATGGAAAGGGCGGTAGAGGAGATAGCAACTGAGGCATCCAACCCAACATTTGTCAAGAAGTTGGCAAGGTTAACAGAGGCACAGTCGAAGGAGCAAGGTGGCTCGACGCATCAGGAGGGAAGCAGAGAAGAGCAGAGAGCTTAGGGGTTCCAGAGACCTCAAGAAGTTTCGGAGCCAGGTTGGAGGCAACAAGGAGGGCCCGTTCAGTGTCCAGGAAGATGTCTCGTCCAGGGTGGGGGAACTTTCATGAGGTCAATGGAGGTTCAACTTCCAGAAACAAGCCCCTAGGTAGCTCCTACCCCCACAACAGCAAGTCATGGCGATAGGAAGAGTGGGAAGAGGGAACGAGAGAGATCACCCAGTCCGCCGAAGAAGGGGAGGAAGAGTGTTGTCATACTATGACTTCCACCAGGTAGAGGGTCACACCACAGCTACCTGCCCCGAGTTCCTGGAAGTGAGAGAGGCAAGAGCCCCAGCCCAGCAGTAGCCGCCGGTGCAGATTGAAGAATTTCTCCCAAGAGAAGGGGGAGATGACGTATGTGAGGACTAGATCGATGTAGGAGCCCGAAGAGGTATAGGAGTGATCCACGGTGGAGTGGGAATCGAGGCCACTCGAAAGGCAAGCCTCCATACTGTATACCGTCGGAGCATCGCTTCGACATCCAAGACCCTACCCTCAGAGGAGAAGATCACCTTCTCAGTGAAGGACATACCGAGTCATGAGGATTCGTTCTACGATGCGCTGGTCATCCAGGCGATCATCGAGGGCTACACCGTCTCCCAGATCTTGGTTGACAACGGGAGCTCCGTCAACGTCATTTTTAAGAAGGTGTTTGACGAGATGAAGGTGGAACCAAGGAGGGTGGTGGCCTCAGACGGACCCATGTTCGGATTTTCAGGGGGAAAGGAAGGAGGTAGATGGTGGAGTCGGACTCCAGGTGAAGTTGGGGGGGGTGTCACAACCCGCATTTTTCCCAACAATTTAATTATATCAGAGCAAAGGGAAAATACGCGTCGTGATGCCACGCCGTGCAGGGGATAACTGCAGACGTTCAGGCAAGACTCCAAACTCTACAATTTTAATAGAAAACATAAATGGTTATGAATAAAATCCAGTTCAAGTTATGATGGTAGCCGTATCCCTCGACTTAGTGAATCATCTAGTTCACGATTTAAAATATAAATTATACGCTTGCGGAAAATACTTATTTAAATTGACTCTAATATCCTACATAAGTATAAATGTCCCCGATGAACAACTCATACAATGCAAACCCTAGATTTATAATAAGTGTAGGAAAGTCTTTACGCTAAATAGAAATTAGTGGCTTAATTTTGAAGGAGATGATAAGTATGCTTTACTAATAGTAGGGTTTTATAGGTTAAAAATATCTAACATGCAATCCTAGCAATAAACCATCCCAGAGAGCAAGTAATGTTAACCAAACATAAGGAAACCACAACAGCTAGCAAGTGTCAAAAAAACAACAATCCTGTGAGCGTCAACAGCCTGACACGAACCCACAGTAGGAATATGTCTGAAACTAGTCAAAGAAAACTAAAACAACGAACTACCTCGTTATGGCGAGGGGGAAAAACACAGCCAAACAGCTGCTGCTAGGGCTCCAAAACCGGCTCCGCTAACTGCTAATGCTCCGAACCTGGGGCATTCCAAAGACAGAACACCTCAGCAAGAGGGTACAAATGGTGGCAGAAAAATAAGCCAAAATAAATAAGGGTCAAAAGGGGTACCAACCCAAGACCAAAACCTTTGAAGTAAAGTACAAAAAGAAACAATGCATCATCAGAAAAAGGAACACTTAGGTGATTCGTCACAAGAGTACACCAGACGCACAAGGCTATAAGGTGACAACATGAATAAATCATAAGGAAGAAATACAAAACCTTTATTAGGCACCCGTGGTCGACTCTACCCCAAAAAACACGGGCGAGGTGGTCACTCAACTGGACACACCCTTGCGAATAAAATATCCGCTTAACTGCGAGGGAGTCTCATACTCTCCACCATACACCGCAGATGCCCAAAAACCTGGTAGACTTCCACAAGGTACTAATAAAGGCAACAAACCTTGCGGAGGTGATTTCGTCCACTAACTCCCGCAATCAAGAAAACCCACAAAGAAACCATCACATATATCTCGAGATTTGGCTCGTCGGATTCTACTTGACACTTCTAGTCTCAAGACATGGTTGATCAACCCTTATGAACGATTTACCACCCTAGACAAACTCTAATACGATCAATAATGATAGGTAATGCATTTAAAGGCATTAATAAGACACATCAAGAACGATTAAATATATCATGACAAGATCAAGTTCATCAAGACAAAATCTTACAATCTCGAGTGATCATCCAAAAAAGGTTAATCGTAGTAATAACTTGGAAAAACAAAGTGAAGAAATTTTTTAAAGAACATAAAAACTGAATCATTACCATCAAATCGGACAAGGAGAAATGAGGGGAAACCACCACTTGCCTTGGTTTTACCGGAAAAGTTCTCCAAATCAATTCACGTCACAGATCGGGGCAAAAGATGATGGAGGAAGTTGAAATATAGACAAAAATGGTCAAAAAGGGGGTTAGGGCCGAAAAACCCTAACGAGGAAACTCAAAGAAAGGGGAAAAATTTATCACGATAGCGTAGCTCTCGGTGAGAGCTTTCCAAATCTACGCTCGGTTGAAGATTTCGAGCACCGGAGCTCCGTCGGCGGCCACCGGAAGATTCACAAAATATTCTCTCTCTCGCTCACGCCGCTCTGGTTCGGGAGAAAGAATCGGAGAAGAAGAAGTATTCCTATTTTTCTAAATAACCTAAGTATAAGAATATATATATATATATATATATATATATATATATATATATATATATATATATATATAGGGGGTTACTCTAGTGCGGGCGTACGGGCGTACGGGCAAGGGTCAAGGAGGCTCCAAATCGAAAAGTGATCAACATGAAAGTTGTAGATCTCGGCGATCCGAACAACTTTCATGTTGATCACTTTTTGATTTGGAGCCATCTTGGACCTCGATTTGAGCCCCGAAATCTGGGGCGGCGGAACTGCTACAGTAAAGCGTCCGCCGCCCCAGATTTCGGGGCTCAAATCGAGGTCCAAGATGGCTCCAAATCAAAAAGTGATCAACATGAAAGTTGTTCGGATCACCGAGATCTACAACTTTCATGTTGATCACTTTTCGATTTGGAGCCTCTTTGACCCCCAAAACGCCATGCCCGTACGCCCGCATTTAAGCCTGCCCGCATATGAGATCTCCCCATATATATATATATATATATATATATATATATATATATATATATATATATATATATATATATATATATATACGAGTGACAGGCACGGGCCTCCGGCCCGATGGCCACGCGCCACAGTACCCGGTCGGCGACAGCGGGCTTCGCCCGCCTCCCGGCGGGCTTCGCCCGCACCCAGACTGTTTTATATATATATATTATTATTATATTACCTGATTTTCGTGCATTTGCTGTAGATGTCCCGCCGCCCAGACTTTTCGGGTTCCAAATCGAAGGTTAAGGAGGCTCCAAATCAAAAAGTGATCAACATGAAAGTTGTTCGGATCGCCGAGATCTACAACTTTTATGTTGACCACTTTTCGTTTTATAGCCATCTTGACCCTCATATTGGGCCCCGAAAAACCTGATTTCCGTGCCTTTACTGTAGCAGTCCCGCCGCCCAGACTTTTTGGGTTCCAAATCGAAGGTCAAGGAGCCTCTAAATCAAAAAGTGATCAACATGAAAGTTGTTCGGATCGCCGAGATCTACAACTTTAATGTTTACCACTTTTCGGTTTGGAGCCATCTTGAACCTCATATTGGGCCCCGAAAAATCTGATTTCCGTGTCTTTACTGTAGCAGTTTCGCCGCCCAGACCTTTCGGGTCCCAAATCGAAGGTCAAGGAAGCTTCAAATCAAAAAGTGATCAACATGAAAGTTGTTCGGATCGCCGAGATCTACAACTTTCATGTTGATCACTTTTCATTTTGAGGCCATCTTGACCCTCATATTGGGCCCCGAAAAATCTGATTTCCGTGCCTTTACTGTAGCAGTCCCGCCGCCCAGACTTTTTGGGTTCCAAATCGAAAGTCAAGGAGGCTATAAATCAAAAAGTGATCAACATGAAAGTTGTTCGGATCGCCGAGATCTACAACTTTCATGTTGAGCACTTTTCGGTTTGGTGCCATCTTGAACCTCATATTGGGCCCCGAAAAATCTGATTTCCGTGCCTTTACTGTAGCAGTTTCGCCGCCCAGACCTTTCGGGTCCCAAATCGAAGGTCAAGGAAGCTTCAAATCAAAAAGTGATCAACATGAAAGTTGTTCGGATCGCCGAGATCTACAACTTTCATGTTGACCACTTTTCATTTTGGGGCCATCTTGACTCTCATATTGGACCCCGAAAAATCTGATTTACGTGCCTAAACAGGCGGGTGAACAGTTCACCCGCCTGTTTAGTCTCACATTGCCTGGAAAAAATTAAATTTTGGGTTTAAATACAGTTGTGTGCATAATATTGTTGAAGACTTTGCTTAAGCGGGCTGGCAGGCTTGCTTGCTTTCATGGGCTGGCCCCTTGTAGGCTTGCGGGCTGGCAGGCTTGCTTGCTTTCATGGGCTGGCCCCTTGTAGGCTTGCGGGCTTGCATTCTTTTATGGGCTGGCCCCTTGCGGGCTGGCCCCTTGCGGGCTGGCTAGTTTTTGATTTGCTCATCTAGAAGGGTAAAATGGTCATTTCATAGGTTTAGGACACCCGACCCAAGTAGGTTTAGGATACCTACGAAAATTTGGAGAGACAGATCGGACGATGCTGATTAATGAAGCAAAATCGGACGATTGATATTTGTCCAACGGCTTTTAAAAGCATGGTTTAAAAAACCATACTATATATCTTTATATATGGTAAAGATAAGTAGTTATAAAAAATTTTGTCTAAATATATAAAAAATAGTTTAAGTACGAGCAGTTCGCGGAAAACAAAATTAGGAGTCTAGAATGGCTTCAAATAGAAAAGTGTCCAACATGAAAGTTGTAGATCTCGTCGAGGCGAACAAATTTCATGTTAGCCATTTTTCCATACGGCACTGTTTTGACCCTCAAAAAGACTCCCGAATACAAATTATGACGGACTACACGAGAAGACAGCAGACTACTCGAGTATACAGAAGGCTACTCGAGTAAGCAGAAACAGACTACTCGAGTATGCAGAAACAGACTACTCGAGTATACAGAAGGCTACTCGAGTATACAAAAACAGACTACTCGAGTATACAAAAACAAATTACTCGAGTATACAGAAGGCTACTCGAGTATACAGAAACAGACTACTCGAGTATACAGAATTGGAGGAACAGAAGATTTACATAATGAGCCGAAACTTCACACAAGTCAAGGTTGCAGGAAAAACAATTTCTTGGCAAATCTAACCTTTTGATCAAACTATAAGAATGAATATGACTTTTCATTTTTTGAACAGTAATTTAATATTAAAATAATCGTATTTATATATATTTGAATAAGGAAACGCGAGATCAAAGCGGAGGCCCAAAAGAGCGCCGAATTGAACGAAACTCACGCCGTAGGTGAACACAGACGCTACGAACACAACGGCGAAGTCAAAACCAAGATCAGACGAGTCATTCTCGAGATATAAGTTTTCAAAGTTTACGACGAACATAAATTCCACAAAACTCTGGAAAAACGCCGCGGCCCAAATATCGCTCGGATCGCGACGAAACTTGACGAGTAAGTCAAAAATTACTCAACTTAAATTTCAAATGCAAAATTTTCCCATAATAACAAGAATTCGGCCGACTTGACCGCATGGACGCGAAAATGCCTTTATGACATTACGTCGTCATCTTGACGTTAAAGGTAACGCCATGACGTCATAAATATGATGTTTCCTATTTAAATAAAATCGTCGAAAAATCGGGGGCGTTACAGTCACTCTCCCTAAAAAGAAGTTTCGTCCCGAAACTTAACACAACTCCAAAACCAAATCAAAATGATAAAATCAAACGTGACTGAAAACATATCGACGTACCCGAAACTAGGAGAAGAGGTGCGGATGAGATTCTCTCATTGCTGACTCCAATTCCCACGTCGCGCTCTCGACGTCTTGATTTCTCCAAAGAATCTTAACCATGGGGATGGTCTTCCTTCGCAAGACACGCTCTTGAAATTCCAAAACGCGGATAGGCTCTTCCACATACGACAGATTGGGCTGAATTTGGGGCACCGAGTCAAGAATTTGACGATCACTACGAACACACTTCCGCAACTGGCTCACATGGAACACATCGTGGACACCAGGGAAGCTAGCAGGTAATTCTAGTCGATAAGCTGACACTCCGATGCGCTCCAGAATCTGAAAAGGTCCCACATACCGGGAGTCTAACTTGTGGTTCCTTCCAAATCTTTTTACTCCTGGCATCGAAGAAACTTTCAGGAAAACCAAGTCCCCAACGACAAACTCCAAATCGACCCTTCGTCGATTAGCATATTTCTCATAACGCTCTTGTGCTACACGTAGCTTCTCTCAAATATGAGTCACCGCACAATTCATCTCCTCAAGGGCTTCCGGACCTAGCAATGGTCTCTCACCAACCTCAGCCCAAAATAAGGGAGTCCTACAACGCCTCCCATACAAGGCCTCAAACGGGGCCATCTGCAAGCTCTCTTGATAACTATTATTGTAAGCAAACTCCATGAGTCTGAGACGCTCATCCCAAGCACCATCATGATCCAAAATATAACATCTAATCATGTCCTCCACGATCTGATTTACTCTTTCTGTTTGCCCATTCGTCTGTGGATGATAGGCAGTGAAATACCTCAAGTCGGTACCCAACCCCTCTTGCAGGCTCTTCCAAAAGCGAGACGTAAATCTGGAGTCCCGATCTGATACAATGCTAACAGGCACTCCATGTAACCTGAGGACCTCTTCAAGATATAGCTCAGCTATCTTCTTCATCGAATACCCAATCTTAAACGGAACAAAGTGGGCACACTTTGTCAGTCTGTCGACTATCACCCAAACTGAGTCATGCCCACGGGGAGATTTTGGTAGACCGGTGATAAAATCCATTGAAATACTTTCCCATTTCCAACTTGGAATATCAAGAGGTGTCAATTTACCACCAGGCCTTCTATGATCAGCCTTGACACGCTGACACGTATAACATTCTGATACAAACTTTGCGATATCGCCCTTCATCCCTGCCCACCAAACAATTTGCTTTAGATCTTTATACATTTTGGTGGAACCATGATGATAGGAAACACTGGAACCATGAGCTTCTTCACAAATTTTAGCCCGAATGTCACCCATGTCAGGAATACAGAATCTACCCCGATATTTCAGAGTACCTAGCTCGTCCAAAGAAAAATCAGGTAACTCTCCTTTCTCAGTCCTATTCCAGAGGTGCAAAAATTCCGGATCATCCTTTTGGTGTACCCTAGTAAGGGAAATCCAAGAGGGCGCTTCTGCTTCCAAACTAGCAGGCGTAGAACTACTCCCAATCTCGATGTTTATCAACAAGAATTCTTCTACCAAGGACTGTACCGATAGATTAAAAATTTTAGCGGTCTTCTTACTCAAGACATCAGCTACTACATTAGCCTTTCCCGGATGATAAAGAATTTCTACTTCATAATCCGCCACATATTCTAACCACCGACGCTGGCGTAGGTTTAGTTCCTTCTGAGTGAAGACGTACTTCAAACTCTTATGGTCCGTATAGATCTTGCACAGCGCGCCATACAATAAGTGTCGCCACAGCTTCAGCGCATAAATTACGGCGGCAAACTCCAAATCGTGCGGATGATAGTTTCTCTCGTGAATCTTTAGTTGCCTCGATCCATACGCGATCACCTTACCATCTTGCATTAAAACACAACCAAGTCCGATGTGTGACGCATCGACGTACACAGCATACTCGACTCCTTCAGTAGGTAAGGTTAAAATTGGGGCAGTACACAGTCTCTTCTTCAACTCTTGGAAAGCCTCCTCACACTTATCACTCCAAATGAATGCAGTATTCTTCTGAGTAAGTCTAGTTAAAGGAGCAGACAACACCGAAAATCCTTCCACAAATCTTCTATAGTAGCCAGCGAGGCCTAAGAAGCTCCTAATCTCCTTAGGTGTAGAAGGTCTTTCCCATTCCATCACGGCAGAAATCTTGGTCGGGTCTACAGAAATACCATCCTTGCCTACAACATGACCCAGAAAGGACACCTGAGGTAGCCAGAACTCACATTTGCTCAACTTCGCATATAGCTTATGCTCCCTCAAGGTCGACAAAACCAAACGCAAATGCTGAGTATGCTCCTCAACATTGCGGGAATACACTAGGACATCATCTATGAACACAATAACGAATCGGTCCAAGAAATCCTTAAACACTCTATTCATCAAATCCATGAAAGCAGAGGGTGCATTGGTTAAACCGAAAGACATCACCAAAAACTCATAATGTCCATGCCGTGAACGGAATGCGGTTCGGGGAATATCTTAATCGTGAATCCTCAACTGGTGGTAGACTGAGCGAAGATCGATTTTTGAAAATACCGAGCTACCACGCAACTGATCGAACAAATCATCGATCCTTGGCAGGGGATATCTATTCTTAACGGTCACCTTATTTAATTCCCTATAATCGATGCAAAGTCGCATCGATCCGTCCTTCTTCCTTACGAACAAAACCGGAGCACCCCACGGAGAAGAACTTGGTCTAATAAAACCACACCTCAACAACTCATCGAGTTGAGTACGCAACTCATCCAACTTACGCGGAGCCATACGGTACGGTGCTTTGGCGATGGGACGAGTGCCTGGCTCGAGGTCAATCACGAACTCAATCTCCCTCTCAGGAGGAAGTCCTGGGAGACTATCAGGAAAGACATCTGGAAACTCTCGCACCACCGAGACATCCTCGAGACGTGGTGTAACAGAAGCTGTTTCCAGAGCAGTAATAGAAACTAAAAACGCCTCGCAACCAGACTTTATAGCACGTACCGCAGAAATGACAGGGGAAACTCTGTCCTGAAATCCATAGACGCTCATAGGTTGGCCATTATCCATCCTGAAGTCCAGTCTTTTTGCCTTGCACTGGATGACTGCATCATACTTGGACAGCCAGTCCATGCCCAAAATCACATCAAAATCAGTCAGGTCTAAAATCAACAGATCCGCAAGGGCCAAAAAATTGCCAAGATAAATAGGGCATCTCAGAACTCCTTGATTGGATATCACCGAATCACTGGAGGGAAGCTTGACATTGAAGGAGTCTCTCAATTGATCAACATCCAGACGATGTTTATCAACAAACCTGCTGGCCACAAAGAAATGGGTGGCACCCGAATCGAACAGAACACGCGCACACCTATTCCGCACCTTAAACTCCCCTAAAACCGTAACATACATAACTAAACGAGATAACCATGGCAACAACGATAAATAATAGGGATAAAATAGACTGGGGCTAACCTGAAATAACTTGCGTAGAGTTTTGAGCTTCCTCGCTAGTCATCACGTTCAACTTTCCTTTTCCTTTATCTAGGGTTGGTGGTGGCGGTAGAGCTCGAAGCGGGGCAGGCTGCAGTGGGGTTTGAGCCTGGGGGCACGAAGATTTCTGGTGTCCCTTCTGCCCGCACTGGAAGCAGGTCCTTTCTTTCATCCAGCACCGACTCACATCATGACCCTTCCTTGCACAGAACGAGCACACGAGCTCTCCCTTAGGTGCACCTTGGATGGCGTGCACTTGCTGCTGCTTCAGGGTGGCTGTTCTCTTGAAACATCTTTCGTAAGGGTGGCCAGAACGACCAAAGAAACTACACACTTCCTTACCTTTCTTCTTCGAAGAAGGGCCAGATGCCCTGGAGCTACCATCCTCAACACCCTTCCTTTTCTCTTTCCTCGCCGCAGCACCGCGGTTCTTGGCATTTTCAATCGCTTCAACTTTGTAAGACCCCAACCTCGGAGATGATCGCGGGGCGATCAATCGGCACTTTTGGAGGTCTGAACAGGGGCACACGGCCAGGCGCACGGCCGTGTGCCTACCCGTGTTCAGTGATTTATTGTGTTTTTTTGTGCTGTCTCGAGTCAGAGAAGTACACGGCCTGAGACACACGGCCGTGTCTCAAGCCGTGTGTGGGGCACACGGCCTCGAACACGGCCGTGTTCGAAGCCGTGTTCATGAAGCCCGACGATCGTCCTGAAGCTCCAGGTAACACGGCCCGTGGCACACGGCCGTGTCAGGACCCGTGTGGATCGGCGTAACTGATATTTTGGGTAGAATCCGAGCCGTCCGGATCTTTTATTTTGGATCTAACGGCTGGGGGTTAACCTAGGGGGTATTAGGGTTGAGTTTGGGGCTGAATTCCCTCATTCCAACCCAACCCTTTCTCTTTCTAAACTCTTAGAGAGAGGTGAGGGCCAAGAGGAGGAGGAGCAAAGTTCCGGCCGCCGGCGGAGCACCGATTCGCGATCCGAGTCCGGATCCTCGAAGGCAAGGGCGAGGCGAAGCTTTCCATCCGACTACATCTTCATGGCGCCGCGGAAATCTTCGAGGGTAACGATCCTCTTCATAGGGCATGTGTAGTCGCCCTTCTTTCTATGCATGGGGAAATCCCCCTCTCGCGAGTGAGCGTTGAGGCGGAATCCCTTCGGGTAGATATGTAAAGTCCCCGTTGTTAGAGCCCGGAATCGGAGTACGAGCGTAGGCATTGTGTGTGAAGCCTATTCGGGTTTAACCCGGATCGGTGATGTTTGCATTGCATGGCCGGAGAAGACTCCGCGCCGGTGATTTTAGTTTTCCGAAATTTCTACGCGGTAGATTGCATACAGGGATCCTTGGGGGTTAACCTCGAGGCGCACCCGGAAAGCTTGGGCGGAATCGCATTGCCGCCACGATGTTGCCTTGGAGGGCAAATCGGTACATAACGGGGTTATGTGCGTGTTTTGATCGATTGTGGGAATGAGGAGAAACTTGGCCCGCACCGATGGCGAAATGGCCGTGGTGAAGTGAGCAACGGGCGGGTGGAACTCTACCCATTCCAAGTGGTCTCGGTAGAAGCGACCTAAAGTACATGGGACTTCCCGGGAGGCTGGAAACGGGCCTAGGCTTCGGCTGAAAGGGCTAAATGCTCACGAGTGTTGCCATCCGAGGGATGGTGGTGGAATCGCGGTGTCGGGCTGGGTCCGGACCGGGTTCACCGATTAGTGCCATGAGAGCACGGAGTGTGCGGCCGTGCGTGCCGACACTTGTGGCGAATAGAATACTTTATAGAATTGCTATGATAGTTTTATATGCAGGGAAGGAGCACCGCCGTCCCGAGAAATGGGACGAGGTCGTTATAATTTGGTCAGCTTTGCTGACCGTTGCCCTTTTGTATTACCACCTCTTGGGTGGGTTGTTTCTACAGGTGCTGTTGCGGAGCCAAGCGGCAAATAGCGGGCTAAAGCCCAAGTTGCAGCGCCAGCCCTCGAAGGCTTAGTTATTAGCTCTTTCATATTCATGTATGGCCGGCCTGCGCGCCGATGTATGAAAGACGCTATCTTGTTAAGCGAACACTTTTGTAAGGCCTTAAGGCCGTGAACTCTTTTGTGTATGTACTCATTCCTGGGTTGTAGTGGACATTCATGCTTTGTGGCAGGGTTCTTATCTTTTTGCAACTTAATTAAATTTGCTTCCGCTAGGTGTTGTGTAGGACGCTCTGATTGGTTGTATGGTTTCAACGCGTAACCAACCGGTCTGTCCGTAGTATATGGCGTCGGGCCCCGGCCGGACCTACTGCTATATGCTATGCGACGGATAGGGGTGTTACAAATTAGTATCAGACTACTGGTTTTGGTCAAGCTTAAATGAATTCGTGGACGAATTCTTTTAAGGGGTGGTGAGCACGGTCACGTGCGTCATCGTTATAACATGAAAAAGAACCCATGAATGTCCACTTAGGAATGAAAATACACATGTTTGAGGAACCTGCGTGTTCCGATAATTGCTGTTTGCAGTAATTTTTGGTCGCTTATCGGTGTTTTGCACGATTTTAGGTGACCAGAAGTGGTGCTGGGCCGTCTGAACGGCCAGGTTCTGAGGCGAGCAGTGCGCCAAGCGATGCGCCTGCAACACCTTTGTCTGCTGAGACCATTAGGTTGGTGGCAGAAGCGGTCATGGCAATGATCAATACGCAGCCTGCTCCTGCTGTGGAACAGGTACCGCTTCAGGCGGCAGAGCAAAGGAGGGTTGAGCAAGTAGTTTTGGAGCCAGAGTTGCCTAGGAGAGCAACTGAAAGACAACTGAAGCATGTTATGGGCTTTCATCCACCGGTGTTCACGGGGGCAGAAACCCCGACCCAAGCAGAGGATTGGCTCTCAAGGGTCAACAGGGTGATGACTGCGACGGAAACTGAAGAGTGGCAGAAGACCACTATAGCGACGTTCCTTTTGGATGGGGACGCAAGACTGTGGTGGGAGGGCCTAGAGCTGCATCAGTTGAGGGGAAGGCCATTGGCCGAAGTCCCGATGGAGGAGTTTGCGAGACTATTTATGGCTCGATACCTCCCCTCGGCGTAGAGGATCGCGCTAGAGAGCGAATTCCAGAAGTTGGTGCAGGGTGATAGCACCGTTGATGAATACCTCCACGAGTTTACTCGGTTGGGGAGATATGCCGGCGCTACCTTCGCAGACGAGAAGCGCAAGACGAGCCGCTTTTATGAAGGGCTAAGGGATGATTTGAGGTTGCTGCTGTCGGGGCCCAAGACGCAGGGTTTCATGACCCTGGTCAGTTCGGCCCGGTCCTTGGAGAAGGATATGAGAAACGTGCAAGCGAAGAAGGAGAGGGAATCTGGTGGCAAGAGATCAGAGTTCAAGGCGTCGACTACGTCGAAGTCGGGCTACCGCAAATTCTCCAAGAAGTCTAGGACGTCGGGTCCAGCTTCTTCTGCAGGTGCCTCGGGGGCAACTACCAATCGAACCCCGGGCGCTTGCTTCACGTGTGGAAAGCCGGGGCACTTTGCCCGTGACTGCTGGAGTGGACGCTCAAAGTCCGAAAGGAAACAAGGAGCTACCTACGAGGAAAAGGGCAAAGCGGTGGAGTCGACCGCGTCCCACTATGCTCCGACTCAGCCTAGAGTCTACAACTTGGGCCAGCAGGAGGCCATCAAGCAAGCGGATGTGGTGACAGGTATGAGTTAAGTTATGCAAGTTGACTTGAGAATACTATTACCTATTGCTTGTTAAGCTAATGTCTTTTGCTTAGGCTTTGTGGTGATTAGCGATAGTCCGGCACGGGCACTGTTCGACACTGGTGCTTCACATTCTTTCTTGTCCGAACAGTTTATATCGCGCATCGGAGTCCCTTCTTCGATGGCAAAGGACAAGCTAGATGTGTTGCTACCAAATGGGTGCTCGATGCGTGCGGACAGAGTGTGCGCCGTGAAGGTTCACATAGGGAGCCAAGAGTTCGACTTGCTAGCGTCATTATTGCCGTTGGTAGAGTTCGATGTTATCTTTGGAATGGATTGGCTGTCAGAGCAGAAGGCTTGGATCGATTGCGACCGTAAGGAGGTCAAGCTGGGTGTAGGGCGGGAGACTACTTTCGAGGGGCTTAAGGGGTCGAGCAAGACACTAATGTCTGCTCTTCAGGTGGTGAAGGCGGTTCGTGCTGGTGCAGAGCTGTTCTTTGCGATAGTGGGGGCCGTGGAGCCAAAGTCCCCGTTGGATAGCATCCCCGTGGTTTGCGAATACCCCGATGTGTTCCCGGATAGCCTTCCCGGAGCCCCACCGCAGCGAGAGATTGATTTTACGATCGAGCTCGTGCCGGGTGCCAAACCCGTGTCACGTGCTCCTTATAGGTTGGCGCCAAAGGAGATGGCGGAGTTGAAGGTTCAGTTGGAGGAACTGATGGAGCAAGGTTATGTGCGTCCAAGTTCGTCGCCTTGGAGCGCACCGGTCCTCTTCGTTAAAAAGAAGGACGGTAGTATGCGGCTGTGCATCGACTACAGAGAATTGAACAAGTTGACGGAAAAGAATAAGTACCCAATCCCGAGGATTGATGATCTCTTTGATCAGTTAGTCGGATCGTCGGTATACTCCAAGTTGGACTTGAAGTCGGGGTACTATCAGCTGAGGATCAGGGAGTGTGATATCCCGAAGACGGCGTTCAGTACGAGGTACGGGCATTTCGAGTTCACGGTCATGCCGTTTGGACTGACGAATGCGCCGTCGGTGTTTATGGATCTGATGAGCAGGACGTTCAGAGATTTCCTGGATCGCTTTGTGATCGTCTTTATTGACGATATTTTGGTATACTCGCAGTGCGAAGAAGACCACTTCAAGCATTTGCATTTGGTGTTGGAGACTTTGAGGAGGAATGAGCTTTACGCAAAGTTCTCCAAGTGCGAGTTCTGGCTACCCTCGGTAGCGTTCCTTGGTCATATAGTGAGTGGGGAAGGTATAGCGGTGGATCCGGCGAAGATTGTTGCGATACGGGAGTGGCCTGCGTTATCTTCTGTCGCGGAAGTCCGTAGTTTTCTCGGGCTTGCCGGATATTACAGGCGCTTCGTAGAGAACTTCTCGCGGGTAGCCTTACCTCTCACGAAGTTGACAAGGAAGGATCAGAAATTCTTGTGGACGCAAGAGTGCGTGCAAGCTTTTGAGGAGCTGAAGAGGCGGTTGACCACGGTGCCAGTGCTTAGTTCGCCGAGTGGGACCGAGGGCTTTGAGGTGTATAGCGACGCTTCGGGTAGCGGTTTGGGCTGCGTGTTGTTGCAGCATGGTAGCGTGATAGCGTATGGATCGCGTCAGCTAAAGGTGCATGAAAGAAATTATCCGGTGCACGACTTGGAGTTGGCGGCCGTGATTTTTGCACTCAAGTTGTGGAGACACTACCTATACGGCGTAAGAGTCGATATATACACCGATCACAAGAGCCTAAAATACTTGTTGGATCAAAAGGACCTTAATATGAGGCAGAGGAGGTGGATGGAGTTCCTGGGAGACTACACCTTCAAAATACATTATGTACCCGGGAAGGGCAACGCAGTTGCGGATGCGCTGAGCCGCAGGGCTCCCGCCCAAGCAAACTGGTTGTCGGTGCATGATGAGCGGCTAGTACGGGAGTTGGAGAAGCTTGAGATCTGTTGCGTTGACAAGCAGTCGAGCGCCAAGGCAATGTTAAACTGGACAGAGGTGCAGTATGACCTGGCTGACCGGGTTCGGCAGGCATTGGAGTTGGATGACTCCATGAAGGAGCTTTTGGAGGCTGCTCTGGATGGGTCAAATTCCCAGTTCTCGGTAGAAGATGGGTTATTAAGGAAGGATCGTCGTTTGTGCGTCCCAAGTGGTGGCAACCTCCGGGCGGAGTTGATGTACGAGGCTCATCATACCAAGTACTCAATCCACCCAGGGAGCACAAAGATGTATCGTGATCTTAAAAAGTTGTTTTGGTGGCCGGGACTTAAGAAAGATGTGGCGTTGTATGTGGCCAAATGCCAAACATGCGCCTTGGTGAAGGCGGAGTGCCAAAAGCCGGGAGGATTTCTGAAGTCCTTGCCTATACCGGAGTGGAAATTCGACGATATATCTATGGACTTTGTGCACGGGTTGCCAAGGTCGCAGAAGGGGAACGACGCCATCTGGGTGATCGTAGATCGGCTATCTAAGGTGTCGCATTTCATTCCGCATAGGAAGGATGATCCAGTCGAGAAATTGGCAAAGTTGTACATTGACAATATTGTTAGGCTGCATGGTGTGCCTCGTAGCATTGTGAGTGATCGCGATGGGCGGTTCACGTCAAATGACTGGAGGTTGGTGCAGCAGATGCTGGGGACAAAGTTAAAGTTCAGTACAGCTTTCCATCCGCAGACGGATGGGCAGACCGAGAGGGTCAATAGAACGATGGAGGACATGCTACGCATGTGTGTTCTGGATTTCGGTAAGCATTGGGAAGGCCACCTTTATTTGGTGGAGTTCGCGTACAACAACAGCTACCAAGCGAGTATACAAATGGCGCCCTTCGAGGCCCTGTATGGTAGGAAGTGTCGCACGCCGTTATCATGGCTTGAAACGGGTGAGGCAAGACTGTACAAGAAGCAGGAGGTGGAGAGTGCTACCTCGTTAGTGCGGATCATTCGGGAGCGCTTGTTGATCGCTCAGGACCGGCAAGCGAAGTATTACAATGCCAAGCACCGGAACGTGGAGTTTGCGGTAGGCGATTGAGTATACCTGAAAGTGAAGCCGTTCAAGGGGGTTTCGCGGGTGAGACGCTTGAAGAAGCTGAGCCCAAGGTACCTTGGACCTTTTGAGGTCCTGGAGCGAGTCGGCGAAGCTGCATATCGTTTGAAGCTATCAGTGGAGTTGAGTGGATTACATGATGTGTTCCACATTTCTGTGTTGCGGAAGGCGGTGCAAGAACCTTCGCAGGTGTTAGCGGCCGACCAAGTACCGGTTGAGGAAGGATTGACAACGAAAGTCAAGCCCATATCTATTGAGGATTTCGAAGTCAAACGGCTTCGGAACAAGGAAATCAAAATGGTGAAGGTCCGTTGGGATAACTGCGGACGCGAGGAGCTCTCTTGGGAGCGAGAGCAGGCAATGCGCGAGGAGTACCCCGAGTTGTTCCCCTCAGGTACTCGTTATGTTTATTCTTTTTGTGTAGTCTCTGTTCTTAATTTCGGGACGAAATTCTCTTAAGGGGGAGGGAGTTGTAAGACCCCAACCTCGGAGATGATCGCGGGGCGATCAATCGGCACTTTTGGAGGTCTGAACAGGGGCACACGGCCAGGCGCACGGCCGTGTGCCTACCCGTGTTCAGTGATTTATTGTGTTTTTTTGTGCTGTCTCGAGTCAGAGAAGTACACGGCCTGAGACACACGGCCGTGTCTCAAGCCGTGTGTGGGGCACACGGCCTCGAACACGACCGTGTTCGAAGCCGTGTTCATGAAGCCCGACGATCGTCCTGAAGCTCCAGGTAACACGGCCTGTGGCACACGGCCGTGTCAGGACCCGTGTGGATCGGCGTAACTGATATTTTGGGTTGAATCCGAGCCGTCCGGATCTTTTATTTTGGATCTAACGGCTGTGGGTTAACCTAGGGGGTATTAGGGTTGAGTTTGGAGCTGAATTCCCTCATTCCAACCCAACCCTTTCTCTTTCTAAACTCTTAGAGAGAGGTGAGAGCCAAGAGGAGGAGGAGTAAAGTTCCGGCCGCCGGCGGAGCACCGGAGCACCGATTCGCGATCCGAGTCCGGATCCTCGAAGGCAAGGGCGAGGCGAAGCTTTCCATCCGACTACATCTTCATGGCGCCGCGGAAATCTTCGAGGGTAACGATCCTCTTCATAGGGCATGTGTAGTCGCCCTTCTTTCTATGCATGTGGAAATCCCCCTCTCGCGAGTGAGCGTTGAGGCGGAATCCCTTCGGGTAGATATGTAAAGTCCCCGTTGTTAGAGCCCGGAATCGGAGTACGGGTGTATGCATTGTGTGTGAAGCCTATTCGGGTTTAACCCGGATCGGTGATGTTTGCATTGCATGGCCGGAGAAGACTCCGCGCCGGTGATTTTAGTTTTCCGAAATTTCTACGCGGTAGATTGCATACAGGGATCCTTGGGGGTTAACCTCGAGGCGCACCCGGAAAGCTTGGGCGGAATCGCATTGCCGCCACGATGTTGCCTTGGAGGGCAAATCGGTACATAACGGGGTTATGTGCGTGTTTTGATCGATTGTGGGAATGAGAAGAAACTTGGCCCGCACCGATGGCTAAATGGCCGTGGTGAAGTGAGCAACGGGCGGGTGGAACTCTACCCATTCCAAGTGGTCTCGGTAGAAGCGACCTAAAGTACATGGGACTTCCCGGGAGGCTGGAAACGGGCCTAGGCTTCGGCTGAAAGGGCTAAATGCTCACGAGTGTTGCCATCCGAGGGATGGTGGTGGAATCGCGGTGTCGGGCTGGGTCCGGACCGGGTTCACCGATTAGTGCCCTGAGAGCACGGAGTGTGCGGCCGTGCGTGCCGACACTTGTGGCGAATAGAATACTTTATAGAATTGCTATGGTAGTTTTATATGCAGGGAAGGAGCACCGCCGTCCCGAGAAATGGGACGGGGTCGTTATAATTTGGTCAGCTTTGCTGACCGTTGCCCTTTTGTATTGCCACCTCTTGGATGGGTTGTTTCTACAGGTGCTGCTGCGGAGCCAAGCGGCAAATAGCGGGCTAAAGCCCAAGTTGCAGCGCCAGCCCTCGAAGGCTTAGTTATTAGCTCTTTCATATTCATGTATGGCCGGCCTGCGCGCCGATGTATGAAAGACGCTATCTTGTTAAGCGAACACTTTTGTAAGGCCTTAAGGCCGTGAACTCTTTTGTGTATGTACTCATTCCTGGGTTGTAGTGGACATTCATGCTTTGTGGCAGGGTTCTTATCTTTTTGCAACTTAATTAAATTTGCTTCCGCTAGGTGTTGTGTAGGACGCTCTGATTGGTTGTATGGTTTCAACGCGTAACCAACCGGTCTGTCCGTAGTATATGGCGTCGGGCCCCGGCCGGACCTACTGCTATATGTTATGCGACGGATAGGGGTGTTACAAACTTTTAGTGCGGCTTCCACTGCCATAGCATAATTGTCAGCTCCATAAGCGCATGCCCACTGCTAGACATCACTTCTTAGTCCTCCCAGGAAACGTTTCACTCTTCCCTCCTCCGAAGCTACCAAATCGGGAGCAAATCTACTCAACTTGCTAAACTCAATCTCATATTCGCTCACCGTGAGCTGTCTCTGCTTCAAATGCAGGAAGTTATTCATGAGACGGTCCTGCTCGACCGAGGGCAGAAACTTCTTCAGCAACATCTTCTTGAAAGAGTCCCAGGTACAGCCTTCCTTCAGACTCTCCTTTTCACGAATCCACCAACTCTTTGCTAGGCCTTTTAGCTGATAGGCTGCAATCATAACCTTCTGGGCTTCTAGAATCCCGGAATACGAAAAAATCTCCTCGATTGAGATGATCCAATCATCCAAAATCATAAAGTCGGCACTCCCGTCGTAGGTGGGAGGTCCCAATCGCTGGAAATGTGATATGAAATTCATTTCTGGTGGTATTGCCACTGGGGCCACCAGAGGAGCAGGGGTATTGGGCACGACTTGACCCAAGGCAGGCTCTTGCACTGAAGGTTGCCGCGCTGGAGCGGTAGACAACAATGACTGAATTTGCGTTTGCATCGCAACTACTTGCCTTGATAGAGCCTCGTTGCTCTGGCGCAAACTCTCAATCAACGCATCACTCTGCGCACCTGATGACTCACCCTCCGACTGGGGAGTCGATCTCATCGCAATACGCTTTGGAGGCATTTCTAAAATGGCAAACGAACAACCCAATTAAAATCCTAGATTACGACTAGGGCAAACAAAACTAGTTCAGACCATACTTGAAAGACACTTGCTAAAGCTGTCACTTGCTCTGGGATTATATGATGATGATATGTCCTACTCAGGATGATATCTTATCATCCTATTGACTCATGTGCCTATGATATGAATGCATGAATCCTTTACTCTTATTTAAAATCATGTGTGTACATATGCCATCAAGTAAATCTTTAGCTTGGCATGTTGTGCTTATGTTATGTTATGCTATGCATGTGGTGCTATGAATTCTATAAAAGGCCTTAATGCATGTTATGAGCGGCGTACACATACAATGTTATGCATCCCATAATACATAATATTGCATGCGACGAAAAAAAAACGTGCTAATGGGCATTCATGTGGTGAGGTTATGCATCCCATACTACATAACCCTCACATGTTGCCACCTATGGTGGATCCATATACAAACACATATTATGCATCCCATACTACATAATATGCCCCATATACTTCTAATCATGCTTATGAGTGTAGTGTTCATGCTTCAGCCAAGACATATTGATGACACATCGGTGTGTGTATGACATGACTCTAAACCACTAACACTAACAAGGGAAGGTTGCCCGACCAATTGTCAAGCAACCTCCCTCTGATACCAACTGTCACAACCCGCATTTTTCCCAACAATTTAATTATATCAGAGCAAGGGGAAATTACGCGTCGTGATGCCACGCCGTGTAGTGGATAACTGCAGACGTTCAGGCAAGACTCCAAACTCTACAATTTTAATAGAAAACATAAATGGTTATGAATAAAATCCAGTTCAAGTTATGATGGTAGCTGTATCCCTCGGCTTAGTGAATCATCTAGTTCACGATTTAAAATATAAATTATACGCTTGTGGAAAATACTTATTTAAATTGACTCTAATATCCTACATAAGTATAAATGTCCCCGATGAACAACTCATACAATGCAAACCCTAGATTTATAATAAGTGTAGGAAAGTCTTTACGCTAAATAGAAAGTAGTGGCTTAGTTTTGAAGGAGATGATAAGTATGCTTTACTAATAGTAGGGTTTTATAGGTTAAAAATATCTAACATGCAATCCTAGCAATAAATCATCCCAGAGAGCAAGTAATGTTAACCAAACATAAGGAAACCACAACAGCTAGCAAGTGTAAAAAAAAACAACAATCCTGTGGGCGTCAACAGCCTGACACGAACCCACAGTAGGAATATGTCTGAAACTAGTCAAAGAAAACTAAAACAACGAACTACCTCGCTATGGCGAGGGGGAAAAACCACAGCCAAACAGCTGCTGCTAGGGCTCCAAAACCGGCTCCGCTAACTGCTAATGCTCCGAACCTGGGGCATTCCAAAGACAGAACACCTCAGCAAGAGGGTACAAATGGTGGCAGAAAAATAAGCCAAAATAAATAAGGGTCAAAAGGGGTACCAACCCAAGACCAAAACCTTTGAAGTAAAGTACAAAAAGAAACAAGGCATCATCAGAAAAAGGAACACTTAGGTGATTCGTCACAAGAGTACACCAGACGCACAAGGCTATAAGGTGACAACATGAATAAATCATAAGGAAGAAATACAAAACCTTTATTAGGCACCCGTGGTCGACTCTACCCCAAAAAACACGGGCGAGGTGGTCACTCAACTGGACACACCCTTGCGAATAAAATATCCGCTTAACTGCGAGGGAGTCTCATACTCTCCACCATACACCGCAGATGCCCAAAAACCTGGTAGACTTCCACAAGGTATTAATAAATGCAACAAACCTTGCGGAGGTGATTTCGTCCACTAACTCCCGCAATCAAGAAAACCCACAAAGAAACCATCACATATATCTCGAGATTTGGCTCGTCGGATTCTACTTGACACTTCTAGTCACAAGACATGGTTGATCAACCCCTATGAACGATTTACCACCCTAGACAAACTCTAATACGATCAATAATGATAGGTAATGTATTTAAAGGCATTAATAAGACACATCAAGAACGATTAAATATATCATGACAAGATCAAGTTCATCAAGACAAAATCTTACAATCTCGAGTGATCATCCAAAAAAGGTTAATCGTAGTAATAACTTGGAAAAACAAAGTGAAGAAATTTTTTAAAGAACATAAAAACTGAACCGTTACCATCAAATCGGACAAGGAGAAATGAGGGGAAACCACCACTTGCCTTGGTTTTACCGGAAAAGTTCTCCAAATCAATCCACGTCACAGATCGGGGCAAAAGAGGATGGAGGAAGTTGAAATCTAGACAAAATGGTCAAAAAGGGGGTTAGGGCCGAAAAACCCTAACGAGGAAACTCAAAGAAAGGGGAAAAATTTACCACGATAGCGTAGCTCTCGGTGAGAGCTTTCCAAATCTACGCTCGGTTGAAGATTTCGAGCACCGGAGCTCCGTCGGCGGCCACCGGAAGATTCACGAAATATTCTCTCTCTCGCTCACGCCGCTCTGGTTCGGGAGAAAGAATCAGAGAAAAAGAAGTATTCCTATTTTTCTAAATAACCTAAGTATAAGAATATATATATATATATATATATATATATATATATATATATATATATATATATATATATATATATAAGTAGTTATAAAAAATTTTGTCTAAATATATAAAAAATAGTTTAAGTACGAGCAGTTCGCGGAAAATAAAATTAGGGGTCTAGAATGGCTTCAAATAGAAAAGTGTCCAACATGAAAGTTGTAGATCTCGTCGAGACGAACAAATTTCATGTTAGCCATTTTCCATACGGCACTGTTTTGACCCTCAAAAAGACTCCCGAATACAAACTATGACGGACTACACGAGAAGATAGCAGACTACTCGAGTATATAGAAGGCTACTCGAGTAAGCAGAAACAGACTACTCGAGTATGCAGAAACAGACTACTCGAGTATACAGAAGGCTACTCGAGTATACAAAAACAGACTACTCGAGTATACAGAAACAGACTACTCGAGTATACAGAAGGCTACTCGAGTATACAGAAACAGACTACTCGAGTATACAGAATTGGAGGAACAGAAGATTTACATAATGAGCCGAAACTTCACACAAGTCAAGGTTGCAGGAAAAACAATTTCTTGACAAATCTAACCTTTTGATCAAACTATAAGAATGAATATGACTTTTCATTTTTTGAATAGTAATTTAATATTAAAATAATCGTATTTATATATATTTGAATAAGGAAACGCGAAATCAAAACGGAGGCCCAAAAGAGTGCCGAATTGAACGAAACTCACGCCGTAGGCGAACACAGACGCTACGAACACAACGGCGAAGTCAAAACCAAGATCAGACGAGCCATTCTCGAGATATAAGTTTTCAAAGTTTACGACAAACATAAATTCCACAAAACTCTGAAAAAACGCCGCGGCCCAAATATCGCTCGGATCGCGACGAAACTTGACGAGTAAGTCAAAAATTACTCAACTTAAATTCCAAATGCAAAATTTTCCCATAACAACAAGAATTCGGCCGACTTGACCGCATGGACGCGAAAATGCCTTTATGACATTATGTCGTCATCTTGACGTTAAAGGTAACGCCATGACGTCATAAATATGATGTTTCATATTTAAATAAAATCGTCGAAAAATCGGGGGCGTTACAGGGGGGACTCAAGGAACTGTCGGTTCGTCATTGTTGATGCTCCGAGCAGTTACAACGCAATCTTCGGAAGATCCCTCATCAACGCCTTCTATTGTGTGCCCTCATCATTTCACTAGTGCCTCAAGTTCAGCACGGGAGGGATCCAAGTCAGAGTTAGGGGACACCCCAGGATGACAAGGCAGTGCTACGTCATGGCCATCAACACCATCTTCTGGTTAGCCAATGTTGATGTATAGACCTGGGCGGACAGGCGGCTAGGACTGGCGGTCTGGTGGCCGGGCGGTCAGCCCGGCTAATCTGGCGGTTTGGTAGCCGGGCGGTCTGGCGGTTTGGTAGCCGGGCGGTCTGCCGGCTTATCTCTGGGATCTCGGTGGTCGGCTGCGTGTTCTCTGGTAGTGACCGGGCGGTTAGTTCCTACTAACCGCACGGTTAGGCGGTCTCCTTGGCGGTTTGGCGGTTAGCTTTGTAGATGATGTCTTTTGTATTTTTAGTCCCACATTGGGTATTTGTATTCTCTCCCATCTCCTCCATTCTATATAAGGGAGGCCATACCTTTGTAATAGATACCTTTTTCTGATAATAAAATTTCAGTTATACCCGTTCCGGCTTGTTTCTAGTTCGTTTCATACATGGTATCAGAGGACCCGATCTAGTCCTCCTGATTGTGTTTTCCTCTGTCCGTGCGACCTCTGCCCTCTCTCCGCGGCCTGTCTTTCAGCTCGCGCGAGCTCTCTTCTCCAGTGGATTCTTCTATCCTCCTCTTCTGTTCGCGCGGTCTGTCTGCTAGCCGCCCGACTTCTCTCCCTCTGTTTGGTTCTGCGGCTTGGTCGTGGCTTCTCTGGCCGCTGGTGTTTGCCATCGTGACCGCTGCAGATCTTTTTCTTCCTATCCGCGCGATTTCTCTCTATTCGCACGAGTTCTGTCTTGTTTAGGCGGCCTCTCTGCCCGCCACGGTTTGTTTTTTGTTCGCGCGGTCTTCTTGCTCTCTCTATCCGCGCGGCTTCTCCTCTCTTCCAGGATGACCAATTCTGATGGCTCCACCTCGTCTACTGTCGTTGTTCCTCCACCTCCTCCTCCTCCTCCTACTTCCGGGAATCTTGGCACCGTCTCAAAGCTGTTGGGGCCCAATTATCCCGACTGGAGTGTCTCCTTCACTTTTCTTCTCCGCTCTCAGCGCAAGCGTCATCATCTTACCGATGACCCTCCGCCTGCGGACTCTGCCCAGTTTACTGACTGGGATGCGAATGATGCGCTGGTTCGTATTTGGCTGGCGAACAGCTTGTCTGATGAATGTCTTCCTGTCATCCGTCACGATGAGACGGTAAAACAAGCTTGGAATCACTTGGCCGCTCTCTACTCCAAGGGGGGACAAACATCTCGCATCTATACCCTTTACGCGGATCTCTTTGCTCGCCAGTCCATGTCCCCTCCTGCAGCTTACCAACAAGTCCAAGCCCTTGGAGCTGAGATTCTACAAAATCGTCCTCTCTCGGCAGATGTGGCCACTCAGCTGAAGCACTTCCAAGAGCTCCTAGTGGTCTGTTACCTTCTGCGGCTTCCGGACTCATACGATATGATCCGGCAGCAAATTCTTGGCGAGGCCGAGTCTCCTACCCTGGATGCTACTGCTGCCCGCATCGCCGCTGTTACCTCTCTGCTCCAACGCCCCTTGCTTGCCGCTCCTCCGGCTCCGGATGCCTATGCCCACCAGGCTCATCGTGGTGGATTTAGTGGGCGTGGTAACCACTCTGGAGGGCGTGGCCCTTCTCGCTACCTCTGTACTCATTGTGGCCGCCCAGGACACTTGGTTGACCGCTGCTGGACAAAGCATCCGCATCTTCGTCCCACTGGTGATGCTCCTCCTTCTTCCAAGCCATCTGCCTCCGTGGCCACGACTTCAGGTAGTGCCCACGTGGTTACCCAAGGTAAATGGCTAATCGACTCTGGCGCCACTAATCATATGACGGGCAATCCTCAGTGCTTTTCTCTCCTAGAAACACATGATCGGTTGCCCCCTGTTCTCGTTGCGGATGGTTCTCCCTCTCCGGTGCATGGAACGGGCATGGTTCAAGTTACTCCGTCCCTTCGCCTAGCGGATACTCTTTATGTGCCCAAGTTTCCGTGCAATTTATTGTCGGTTACTTCTCTTTGCAAGCAACTTCAGTGTTCGGTAACATTTACTCCTTCTTCTTGTTCGTTTCAGGACCCGGACTCCAAGCGGACGTTTGCTACTGGGACTGAGAGGGGCGGTCTCTACTTCCTTGATGATGTATCTGCTCTTACCGTCTTCTCTCCCGCTTCTACAGATCTTCTTCAGTGGCACCTTCGCCTGGGGCATCCTCCCTCGCGTCTCATCCACCAGCTGTTTCCTCACCTCCCTCAGCAGGACTCTCCTCTCCACTGTGATGCCTGTCAACTGGGCAAGCATCACCGTTCCCCCTTTCCTCCTAAGCAAGGTCGTGGCTCTTCCAAGCCCTTCGACCTTATTCACTCGGATGTTTGGGGACCTTCCCCTACCCTCACCATCGGGCGTGGAAGTTCCTATTTTGTAACCTTTATTGATGATTATTCTCGCTGTACGTGGGTGTATCTATTAAAGGATCGCTCCGAACTTTTTTCTGTATGGACTTCATTTTATTATATGATTAGAAATCAATTTGATGCTTCTGTCAAAATTTTTCGCTCTGATAATGCAAAAGAGTATCTGAGTAGTGATTTCGCTTCTTTCTGTACGCAACATGGCATCATTCATCAAACTAGCTGCGTCTATACCTCCCAGCAAAATGGGGTGGCGGAACTTAAAAACCGTCACCTCCTCGATGTCGCTCGCACTCTCATGACGCAGATGCATGTTCCTCGTAGCTATTGGGGCTACGCGGTCCTCATCTCCTGCTACCTCATCAATCGCATTCCCTCTACCGTCCTCAAAGGCAAAACCCCTTTTTCCATCCTCTATCCCTCCAAGGACCCCTTTCCCTTACCACTCCGCATTTTTGGGTGCACTGCCTTTGTTCATAGCCCTGCCGCAACTCGCGACAAATTGTCCCCTCGTGCTACGAAGTGTATCTTTTTGGGTTACTCCACAACTCAAAAAGGTTACTGCTGCTTTGACCCTGTTCATCGCAAGCAGTTCGTCTCGGCGGATGTGACATTCTTTGAGAATGCCGCCTACTTCTCTTCTGATCTCCCACAGGTCGATGGATCGAACCTCCCTCTTTCTCCTACCGACTCGACCTCTCCACCCATTCTCTCCACCACATCCACTCCTCTTGAGCTTCCTCCATCACCACCTCCACCAGCCGCTCCTTCTCTTGATCATGATCCTTCTCCCTCGTCCCCTCGGCCGTCTCTCTCTTCTCCCGGGCCAGCTATCTCCTCCACGGATGCACCGGCGACTGAGGAACTCGAGGACCTGGAGCTGCCCATTGCCCTTCGCAAAGGGGTTCGGACGTGCACCCAGCACTCGCTGGCAGCTGTTATTTCTTATGATCAGCTAACACCTTCTCGCAGGGACTTCGCCCTAGCCATCTCCGCGACTACCACACCTCGCACCTACCAGGAAGCCCTTGATATTCCTCACTGGAAGGCTGCCATGGATGACGAGATTGCTACTCTCTCTGACCGGGGCACTTGGACCCTTGTGCCTCCTCCTTTTGGCACGGATGTGGTTGGTTGTCGCTGGGTGTTTGTTGTCAAGTTCCGTCCTGATGGCAGTGTGGACCGGTACAAAGCCCGTCTTGTTGCAAAAGGGTTTACTCAGACCTATGGTGTTGATTACTTTGACACGTTCTCGCCAGTTGCTCGCCTCAGCACCATTCGGGTCCTTTTATCGGTGGCGGTCAACAAGGATTGGCCTATTTCGCAGTTGGACGTCAAGAATGCCTTCCTTTATGGTGACCTTCACGAGGACGTCTACATGGAGCAACCTCCTGGGTATGTTGCTCAGGGGGAGACTCAAGTATGCCGGTTGAAGAAGGCCATCTATGGCCTAAAGCAAAGTCCCAGGGCGTGGTTCGATAAGTTCAGTAGCATCGTTGGGGCTATCGGTTTCACCAGGAGTTCGGCTGATCACTCCTTGTTCATTCGCAAGACATCTTCGGGTCTGGTTGTGCTAGCTGTTTACGTGGACGATATTCTTCTCACTGGCGACGATCAAGCTGGTGTAGCCTTGACGAAGGTCCATCTCCGCCAACACCTAGTCACGAAGGATATGGGCTCTCCAAAATACTTCTTGGGAATTGAAATCTCTCGGAAACCGGGTTCCTTGGTTCTCTCCCAACGGAAGTATGCTCTTGATTTGTTGAAAGAGGCAGGGTTGACGGGTGCTAAACCTGCCCGGTGTCCCATGGCTCCTGGAGAAGACAAGACATGGACAGACGAATCACCTCCTCTATTGGATACTACGAGGTATCGACGTCTTGTTGGCAAACTCATCTACCTTACGGTGACCAGACCAGACATCTCCTATGCAGTGGGAAAGGTCAGCCAGTTTATGCAGTCGCCTAGGGAATGTCATCTTCAATCTGCTCTAAGGATATTGGAGTATGTGAAGTCCGCACCTGGGAAAGGTCTTCTCTTTCAGAAAAACGGTCACCTAAGAGTCGAAGCGTACTCCGACGCTAGCTATGCGGACGACAAAGGGGATCGCAAGTCGACTTCCGGATTTTGCACGTTTGTTGGAGGAAACTTGGTTAGCTGGAAGAGCAAGAAGCAGTCAGTCGTCTCCAGGTCTAGTGCGGAAGCAGAATATCGTAGCATGGCATCAACCACGTGTGAGTTAAAATGGTTGCGGGCTCTCATGCTGGATCTAGGAGAGGTCTATAACTATCCTCTTCCCATGTTCTGCGACAACAAGGCTGCGATCTACATTTCCAAAAATCCGGTATTCCATGAGCGAACAAAGCACATAGAGGTTGATTGTCACTTCATTCGAGAAGAAGTGTTGAAGAACCAGATTTGCACTCCGTTTGTTACCTCGGAGAAAGAGCTGGCAGATATATTCACAAAACCTGTGTCCGCCTCCTTCTTCCACATTTGCAGCAAGCTTGGCATGATTGACATCTATGCTCCAGCTTGAGGGGGAGTGTTGATGTATAGACCTGGGCGGACAGGCGGCTAGGACTGGCGGTCTGGTGGCCGGGCGGTCAGCCCGGCTAATCTGGCGGTTTGGTAGCCGGGCGGTCTGGCGGTTTGGTAGTCGGGCGGTCTGCCGGCTTATCTCTGGGATCTCGGTGGTCGGCTGCGTGTTCTCTGGTAGTGACCGGGCGGTTAGTTCCTACTAACCGCACGGTTAGGCGGTCTCCTTGGCGGTTTGGCGGTTAGCTTTGTAGATGATGTCTTTTGTATTTTTAGTCCCACATTGGGTATTTGTATTCTCTCCCATCTCCTCCATTCTATATAAGGGAGGCCATACCTTTGTAATAGATACCTTTTTCTGATAATAAAATTTCAGTTATACCCGTTTCGGCTTGTTTCTAGTTCGTTTCTTACAGCCAAGGCGGAGGAGATGGAGAAGATCATGGAGAGCCTAAGCGAGATAGAGGTATCAGAGGAAAAGCAGGCGGGTGACAACCCTTATACCCGAGCCACCTGAAGGAACCTTGCTTGGGTAAAGTCTTTTTTCCTTACATGTTTTTTTATAATGAGCTATACCCCTGACCAGCTAAGTCGGGAGGTCATGTATCTTAAATTTTTTCCTGTTTGAGGATGTTGAATTTAGTGTGGTTTGAATGATGTGCCTAATCCGACCCCCGAGAGGATCTCCTCACCCAGGCTCTTACTAGCTAGATGGGTTGAATGTGCTTCGGGGAGAGCAAGTCCCAACCCTGTGAGGATCTCCTCACTCAGGCTCTCACTAGCTTGATGAGTCAAATGTGCCTCGGGGAGCAAGTCCCCACCCCTGAGAGGATCTCCTCACCTAGGCTCTCACTAGCTGGATGGGTCGAATGTGCCTCGGGGAGAGCAAGTCCCGCCCCAAGAGGATCTCCTCACCCATGCTCTCACTAGGTGGATGAGTCGAATGTGCCTCGGGGAGAGCAAGTCCCAACCCCGAGAGGATCTCCTCACCTAGGCTCTCACTAGCTGGATGGGTTGAATGTGCCTTGGGGAGAGCAAGTCCCCACTCCCGAGAGGATCTCCTCACCTAGGATCTCACTAGCTTGATGGGTCGAATGTACCTCAGGGAGAGTAAGTTCTAACCTCGGAGGGGATCTCGTCACCAAGGCTCCCATTAGCTGGCATGGCAGATTGACCTCTCAGAGAGGTTAAGTGAATTCTACCCAGAGGGTATCTCGCCACCCAGGCTCCCATTAGCTGGCATGGTAGGTTGACCCCTCGGAGAAGCCAAGTATTTTCGGCTCCAAGAGTGCTACACAGCGAATACGTTGGGTTGGATGTTTCTTTCCGAGCGTGAAACTCACTCGAAAAGAGAGAGGATTGTGTACAACCCCGTATTTGCGGAATGGGGCCCACAAGCAAGGTGTAAGACTTGTTATACATCTGTAAGTTTTTAAGGGGGTTTTGCACTCTTGGAGGCCAATTTTTTGCTGATATACATGATATACTAGTAGGGGAGGAAAAATTTGCCTAGCTTGCTAGTGTTTGGTGTACTCTTCATGGGGCGGGTGAGGCGAGAGGTCGGCACTCGCCCCGACCCCTTTTAAGGGGGCGGGTGCGGCGGGAGGCCGACACCCGCCCAGCTCGCCCGGCTGGAGTACTCTCCCTGCTGGAGTACTCGCCCTGCTGGAGTGCTCGCCCTGCTGGAGTGCTCGCCCTGCTGAAGTGCTCGCCCTGCTGGAGTACTCGACCTGCTGGAGTCCTCGACCAGCTGGAGTGCTCGCCCTGCTGGAGTACTTGCCCTGCTGGAGTACTCGCCTGACTGGAGTACTCACCCGGCTAGAGTACTCGCCCGGCTGGAGTACTCGCCCAGCTCGAGGGTCTGCTATTTTGCCTCTGGTGGGTTGTGAATATCTGTTCAAAACAGCGGAATTTTGTTGTTGGCTTATCAGCCTAGAGTGCTTTTAGTAATTTTAGAGCAGCAGAGATTTGCTATTTGCAGGCCGTTTTCAGAAATCTATAAATAAACCCTTATGGGTGGTTTGAAGATAATCCGTTTTGATCCATCTTCATCATCTTCCTCCATCCTCCAAGGCACCTAGCTCAGCATTGGCTAGAGAGGGGGAGATCTTAAAGGTCTTCCGTGTGTGAGATGAGACCTTCACGCTAGAGTCAAGGATCAGTTCCCAAATTCAGGTCTCTCACCAAGGGACGGCTTGGGATAAGTAGGTGTGAGCCGCACCCTAGGTCCGAACTCTAGGTGAAACCTAATTTCGGTTTCAACAGCTACTATAGTATTTTCACTATTGAAGTGTTTCTCTCTCTGGAAATGTTTTATGTTAGGTTGCTTGATAGTTATTTTCAACCGAACAAGTGTGCATTCATCGCATCTCTTTCAACTTTATATCAACCTATTTTAATAAATATAAAACTCTTTTCTTTTACTTATACTAAATTTAGAAACTGCATGCATTATCATGTTTGTTGGGTTTTCACGTTCACATGAGATAAATGAATGTAGTAACATAGAGGTTTTCCGCTGCAACTTTATATCCATTAAACAAAGGGGCGCGGTCTTGAACTTTAAAACTAGAATAGCATTTTTAACCATAAAATACATGTTTTTATAAAGTTGATCAGAAGTTTGTCCTTGCCTGACTGTCTGGAATTGTCCCTTGCATGGCGTGACATCACGACGCGTATTTTCTCTTACTCTGATAATATTTTAAATCTCGAGAAAATATAGGTTGTGACATCCGTCACCGTCGTTTCCCAACTTCACGGACGCTGCCGCCGTTGTTTCCTAACATCACAGACGTTTCCAACGTCATCTCCCAAAACCACGACTGCCACTGCCGTTGTTTTCCAACTTCGCGGTTGCCGCCGCCGTCGTTCCTCTCTTTCACGGCCTCCGTCGCTTCTCTCTCTCGCGGTCATCGTCGTCGTCGTTCCTCTCTTCCCCATACGCCGCCACCATCGCTCCTCTCTCCCGTGGATGTCGCCGTCGTCACTCCTCTCTCACGCGGACGCCTCTGTCGTCGCTCCTCTCTCCCTCGACCAACGTCGTCATCGCTCATCTCTTCCTCGGACATCGCCAATGTCGCCAACCCCCTCTCCCTCGCCTCTCGACCGACCACTTCTTCCATTCGGTTGGCCTCCGTCGTCGACCGGATTCCATCTCTGCCTGGCTTCCGCCGACCGAGTTATTGGCCCTTCGTCAATTCTCCACCATTTGATCGTGCTCCCGCCATCATCATCGTCGGTTACGTGGGTAATCACTCATGTAACCGCCTGCATGATCTCCCGTAGTGGAGAAAATTCTTAGCCAAAAATAGAATTTGGTTGCGTCTAGTAAAATTATAAAATAATATGTGCATAATGCGTCATGAAATCGACCTATAAATAGCGATTATGGTGGTTATGGACTGCGGATAGCCGCATAACCATCATAACCACCCATGAAGCCTATAAATAGGTTCACAGATCCTCCTTATTTCTCATTCTCCGCTCGGTCGAAAAATACTCTTACAAATTTTCTCTCTCCTTCCTCCCACCTCTTCTTCATTTCCTTCTCCCTCTTCGAAGTTCTTCAAACGCTCCTTAAAGATCTTCTTCGCCTTCGAAACCTCCTTTGAAGATCTTCATCTTCTTCGTCCAGGAAATCCTCCTACGAATTTTTTCTCTACTCCTCCTACAAATTTTCTCTCTTCCTTGCGCGCTCCCGCGCTTGCCGCCTCCTCGCACGCATCCCTTCCATGTGCGCTCCCGCGCGCGCCGCCTCCTTGCGCGCGCTCGCGCGCATCCCTTCCTTGTGCGCTCCCGTGCATGCCGCCTCCTTGCGCGCGCTCGCGCGCATCCCTTCCTTGTGCGCTCCCGCCCACACCACCTCCTTGTGCGCATCCCTTCTTTGTGCGCTTCCGAGAGCGTCGCCTCCTTGCACACTCTCGCGCGCATCCATTCCTTGTGCGCTCCCGCCCGCGCCACCTCCATGCTCACTCTCACACGCATCCATTCCTTGCGTGCTCCTGCGCTCGCCGCCTCCTTCCGCGCTCTCGCGCGCATTCCTTCCATGTGCGCTCCCGCGCATGCCGCCTCCTTGCGCGCACACGCGTGCATCTCTTCCTTGTGTGCCTTCGATCATGATGCCTCCTTGCGCGCTCTCCGGTGCATCACATCTTCACGCACCCCCTCGTGCCCGACTACCAACTCGCCCTCACGCGCTCTGCTTCCTTACGCACTCTCGTGCACATCTCTAATTTTCTTGCTCCCTCACACTCAACTTCTTTGCGCGCTTCCTCCCATACCTCTTCCTTGCGCGCACTTGTGCCCGTCTCTTCCTTGCACGCTCATGTGCGCTCTTGTGCACATCACTTCCTTGAGTGTGCCTCTTACCTCCGCACTTCACGCGCTCCCTTCCAACAAGCATTCTGCGCGCTCTCCTCCAACAAGCGCTCCGCACGCTCTCTGCCGGCAAGTGCTCCGCGCGCTCTCCTCCAACAAGTGTTTTACGCGCTCTCTTCCGACAAGTGCTCCACCCGCTCTCCTACAATATCACCTTGCGCACTCTCTGCCAGCAAGCGCCCAACGCGCTCTCTACCAACAAGCGCTCCACGCGCTCTCCGCCAATAAGCGACCTGCGCGTTCTCTCTAACAAGCTGTCACGACCCGCATTTTCTCAACAATTAAATTATATCAAAGCAAGAGAAAATATGTGTCATGATGCCATGTCGTGCAGGGGATAACTGCACACGCTCAGGCAAAACTCCAGACTCTACACCTCCAGAAATCGCCGGCCAAAGCTCCAGAATTTCCGCCGCCCAAAACCTTCTGCTGGAAGCTTTTTGTCCTTTTTTTTGGGGAAGATGAAGGAGATAAGACTAAGATATGTTATATTCTATTATATCCAGCCACCCAGTTAATAAACTAATATATCCAGCCAGTAGTTAGTATATTAATACAAGTACTAGTCGGCCACTTATAGCTATAAAATATTAATATCCTTACTAAAACAAGCAGCCACTAAAACAAGCAGGCACTCTAGCTATAAAATACTATATATTAAGTATATTATATCTTAAGATATAAAACTCATGTCACTAACAGATTAATCTAATATTAGAATACTATATTAATTAATCAAATAACACGTCAAAATGACGCGAAAACCGAACTATCTCGGAATTTAACGAAATTCACACCGTAGCTAAATATCCACGCTACGAATCTAGTGGCGAAGTCGAAATCGTCATCCGACAACCAAAACTCGGGCTAATATTTCCCGAAGCCAAAACACAAGCATTCCCGAAGAGGTTCCACCGAGTCACCAAAACAGACTCCGGCTTGCTAGGGAATCTTGCAAACAAGCTACAAAATAAGCCACTTAAGGGCCTAAAGAGCTAAGACCACGCTCTAACAACAACAAAGACCAAATATACTCCAACGTAACGCCAATCCAAGATTAAATAATCACAGAAAAACTGGGAGTGTTACAGTCACTCCCCCTAAAAGAAAGTTTCGCCCCGAAACTTTACGCACAACAGTTCTACTAAAGAAGGAACATAACAAATTAAGAGGTAAACGGAAGAAAACATACAAGGTAAACTCAAGGAAACAGATGAGGGTGAGCCTCCCTCATAGCCAACTCCAACTCCCAAGTCGCGCTTTCCACGTCCTGGTTCCTCCATAAAACTTTTACCATAGGAATTTTCTTCCTCCGCAACACGCGATCTTGTGAATCCAAAATGCGGAGAGGAATCTCCACATAAGAAAGATTTGGCTCTAACCGAGGCACATAATCCAAAACTTTCTTATCGCTTAACACACACTTCCGCAGTTGGCTTACATGAAAAACATCGTGAACACCAGGGAAGTTTGCGGGCAACTCCAGCTTATAAGCTGACATGCCAATCCGCTCAACAATCTTGAACGATCCCACAAATCTTGGGTCCAATTTCCGATCCTTTCCAAACCTCTTGATGTCAGCCATCGGGGAAACTTTAAGAAATATCAAGTCCCCCACAGCAAACTCCAAATCCGATCTAGGCCGGTTGGCGTTCTTCTCATAACATTCTTAATCTATATGAAGCTTCTCTCGAATAAGCTTTACAGCAACTTCCATTTCTTCCAGCGCATCCGAACCCAACAAAACTTTCTCACCAACCTCAGTCCAAAAGAGGGGAGTTCTGCAGCGTCTCCCATACAGAGCTTCAAAAGGAGCCATTTTCAAGCTTTCTTGATAACTGTTGTTATACGCAAACTCCATAAGCCGCAAATGCTCATCCCACGCTCCTCCGTGGTCTAAAATGTAGCATCTAATCATATCCTCCACTATCTGATTCACTCGCTCTGTCTGACCATTGGTCTGCGAGTGGTATGCGGTAGAATATCTCAAATCCGTACCCAAACCTTCTTACAAACTCTTCCAAAAGCGAGATGTAAACTGGGAGTCTCGGTCTGAAATGATGCTGACGGAAACACCATGCAATCAGATAACCTCATTCACATACAGCTCATCTATCTTCTTCATCAGATAGTTGATCTTATAAGGGTCGAAATGAGCACACTTCGTTAGTCTATCCACAATCACCCAAACTGAATCATATCCCCTAGGAGATCGCGGTAAACCCGTGATGAAATCCATAGAAATGCTCTCCGATTTCTAAGTCGGAATCTCCAACGGTGTCAACTTGCCACCATGCCTTCCATGATCGGTCTTCACACGCTTGCAAGTATAGCACTCTGAAATAAATCTAGCTATATCTCCCTTCATCCCAATCCACCAGGCAATCTGCTTCAAGTCATGATATATCTTGGTAGATCCTGGATGATAGGCAATGCTCGAACTGTGAGCTTCTTTACATAACATATCTCGGATGTCCATAACAGCGGGGATACAAAATCTATCGCGGTACTTCAACGTACCCACATCATCAATCGAGAAATCAGGAAACTCCCCTTTCTCAGCTCTAAGATATAAATGCAGCAGATCTGAATCATCTTTCTGATGTAATCTTGTAAGCGCAATCCAAGAAGGCTCTGCTGCTACCAAACTACTTTGCAAGTCGCAGCACCCTACAGAAATATCCATCAAAAGAAATTCTTCCACTAATCGCTCGGCGGAGAGATTAAAAATCTTCCCCGTCTTCCGGCTTAGGGCATCGGCCACCACGTTAGCCTTACCCGGATGGTACTAGATCTCAACATCGTAGTCGGCAACATACTCCAACCATCGCCGCTGGCGCAGATTCAATTTTTTCTGGGTGAAGACATACTTTAAACTCTTATGATCAGTAAAAATCTTACACTGTGCGCCATAAAGTAGATGTCTCCACAACTTCAACGCAAAAATCACAGCTGCAAATTCCAAGTCATGCGTAGGGTAGTTCTTCTCATGAGTCTTCAATTGCCTGGACCCTTACGCAATCACTTTCCCGTCTTGCATCAACACGCAACCAAGTCCAACATGTGATGCATCCACAAAAACATCATAACCCATGTCCTCCGTAGGCAGAGTCAAAACATGAGCAGTGCACAATCTGTTCTTGAGCTCAAGGAATGCTTCCTCACACTTATTATTCCAATCAAAAGCCACATTTTTCTGAGTTAATCTAGACAAAGCCAAGGTAGAGAAACCTTCCACAAATCTTTTGTAATAGCCGGCCAACCCTAAGAAGCTCTGAATCTCCTTGGGTGTGTCAGGTCTCCCCCCATTCTAACACTGCAGCTATCTTCTCCGGGTCAACTGAAATCCCATGCTTATTGATCACATGGCCCAGAAACGAAACCTGAGGCAACCAAAACTCGCACTTACTCAACTTGGCAAATAACTCATGGTCCCTTAAGGCAGATAAAACCAAACGCAAATACTGGTCATGCTCCTCAGCATTGCGGGAATAGATCAGAACATCATTGATAAACACGACCACAAACTTATCCAGAAAGTCCTTGAACACCTGGTTTATCATATCCATAAAGGCTGAGGGCGTGTTGGTCAAACCAAACGACATAACCAGGAATTCAAAATGCTCATGCCTCGATCGAAAAGCAGTCCGTGGAATATCTGACTCACGGACCCTGAGCTGATGATAACCAGAACGAAGATCAATCTTTGAAAACACTGCGCTACCGCGCAACTGATCGAACAAATCATCGATCCTTGGCAGGGGATACTTGTTCTTAATAGTGACTTTATTTAGCTCTCTATAATCGATGCAAAGCCGCATCGATCCATCCTTCTTTTTAACGAACAAAACAGGAGCACCCCAAGGTGACGAACTTGGCTTGATAAACCCTTTTTCTAACAACGCATCCAGCTAGATACGCAACTCTACCAGCTCTTGCAGGGCCATCCGGTACGACGCCTTCACAATAAGATGTGTACCCAGCTCCAAATCGATCACAAACTCAACATATCGATCAGGTGGAAGACCAGGAAGATCATTAGGAAACACATCAGCAAACTCGCGCACAACAGGAATCTCTTCAAGACGCGGTGAAATACCAACTGTCCTCAAAACCGAGACCAAACAAGCAAAATAGCCATAAACTAACAACATCTGAGCACATACCGCAGAAATGACTGGAGAATCCTGGCGCGAATCACCATAAACACTCCCAGACTGACTGTTGTCCTTTTTGAAGTCCAAGCGCTTGCCCTTGCACTGGATCACAGCATCGTACCTGGACAACCAATCCATGCCCAAGATAACGTCGAAATCTTCCAAGTCGATCACCTTCAAATATGCCTTTGCTAGAAAATCCCCTAACACAATCGGACAATCATGAATGCCCTGATCTGAAATCACAGAATCACTAGAAGGGAACCTGACGCAAAAGGCATCCCCAACTCGATCTAGATCCAAATGGTACCGATCCACGAAGGCTCTAGGCACAAACGAGTGGGTAGCGCCAGAGTCAAAAAGAACATGCGCCCAGCGGTTCTTTACCTTAAAGCTTCCTATAAGTTGCGCATGCATCTAAGGAAACAATCGTTATAAAGACAAACAAGATCATTTAAAACTAGGGAGAAAGTCTAACCTGAAATAACCTGAGTCGAAGTCTGCGTTTCTTCTGAGGAAATCACGTTCAGCTTTCCCTTAACTTTATCCAATTGCTGAGGCGGTTGCAATGCCTGGAGTGGCAATGCCTGGAGTGGCACTAGCTGCATCACAGGCTGGAGGTGTGGGCACTGAGCCTTGATGTGTCCTTCCTGACTGCAATGAAAATAGCTTCTTGTCCTCATCCTGTCCTTTCCCCAGCAATGGGCAGCATCATGCCCTGACCGCTTACATACCGAACAGAATAACTCTTTCCTGGGAGTACCTTGAATTGCGTGCACCAGTTCCTTCTTCTGAGCTCCTAACCTTTTGAAACATCTCTCAAAGGGGTGGCCTAACCGGCCACAGAAGCTATAAATCTCCTTGTTCTTCTTCTTTGAAGCAACACTAGGTACCTGACGGCTCTTTCCTTCAACCAACTTCCTCTTATCTTTTCTCATCAACTGCCATCTTTGCTTGGCATTCTCAATTGCCTCAACTCTTAAAGCAACTTCCACCACTCCAGCATAGCTTGTTGATCCATAAACACTTGCTAACTGCTGGACATCACTTCTTAGACCACCAAGAAAATGATTAACTCGATCCGCCTCGAAACCTACCATGTCAGGGGCAAACCAACTCAGTTTGCTGAACTCGATCTCATACTCACTAACTGTGAGCTGTCTCTACTTCAAATATAAGAACTCATTCCTCAGGCGGTCCCGCTCGGCCGAGGGTAAAAACTTTCCGAGTAGCATTTCCTTAAAGGACTCCCAAGAACATCCTTCCTTTAAGCTCTCCTTTTCTCGCAACCACAAACTCTTTCCTAACCCCTTAAGCTGATATGCGGCGATCATCACTCTTTGATCGTCCGTGACTCCAGAATAAGAAAACATCTCCTCAATTACTATCAGCCAATCATCCAAGACCATGAGATCTGCTTTTCCATCATAGGTAGGTGGTCCAAGTCGCTGAAACTGAGAGATAAACGTTATCTCTGGTGGAACCACTACTGGAGGCACCAGAGGAGCAGGAGGGGCAAAAACAGCTAGACCCACGGCAGGGTTCTGCACTCTCGGAGCTATCCTAGACACAACTGATACCAACGACTGAATCTGGGACTGCACATCCACCAACTGCCTGGACAAGGCCTCATTGCTCTGTCACAGACCTTCTATCATCGCATTGTTCTGAGCACTCGAAGACTCGCCCTCAAATTGGGGAGTCTGCCTCGTCGCAGGACGCTTTGATATCCTATAATCGAATTAGCAAAAATCAAGACCTAGCCCAACAACTAGCACAAAACTACCCGGTACAAACAAACATACTTACATATGAGCTTCAACTGCTAACTTGCTCTAGGAATTTTCCATAATGATGTTATGCCTAACCTATGATGAGTGACCATCATTACACGAACTCATGTGCCTAGACCATGAATGCATGAATTGATATTCCTTTTGACTCAAAACCATGTGTGTACATGTGTTATCATGTAAATCTTTAGCGTGACACGTTGTGCTTATACTATGTTATGCTATGCATGTGGTGTTATGCAGTCTAAAAAAGCTTTAATGCATGTTATGAACGGCGTACACATGCAATGTTATGCATCTCATACTACATAACATTACATGCAACGAAAAGAGAAAACGTGCTAATGAGCACTCATATGGTGAGGTTATGCATCACATACTACATAACCCTCACATGTTGCCACCTATGGTGGATCCATATACAGACACATATTATGTATCTCATACTACATAATATGCCCCGTATACTTCTTGTCATGCTAATGAGTGTAGTTCTCATGCTTCAGCCAAGACGTACTGATGATACATCGGTGTGTGTATGATATGACACTAAACAACCAACACAAATAAGGAAAGGTTGCCCGACCAATTGTCAAGCAACCTTCCTCTGATACAAACTGTTACGACCCGCATTTTCTGAATAATTAAATCATATCAGAGCAAGAGAAAATACGTTCCATGATGCCACGTCGTGTAGGGGATAACTGCACACGCTCAGGCAAAACCCCAGACTCTACACCTCTAGAAATCGCCGGCCAAAGCTCCAGAATTTTCGCCGCCCGAAACCTTTTGCTGAAAGCTTTTTGCCCTCTCTTTTTGGGGAAGATGAAAGAGATAAGACTAAGATATGTTATATTCTATTATATCCAGCCACCCAGCTAATAAACTAATATATCCAGCCACTAGCTAATATATTAATACAAGTACTAGTCGGCCACTTATAGCTATAAAATATTAATATCCTTACCATGCAATCACTAAAACAAGCAGCCACTCTAGCTATAAAATACTATATCTTAAGTATATTATATCTTAAGATATAAAACTTCTGCCACTAACAGATTAATCTAATATTAGAATATTATATTAATTAATCAAATAACACGTCAAAACGACGCGAAAACCGAACTATCTCGGAATTTAACGAAATTCACACCGTAGCTAAATACCCACGCTATGAATCTAGTGGTGAAGTCAAAATCGTCATCCGACAACCAAAACTCGGGCTAATATTTCCCGAAGCCAAAATACAAGCATTCCCGAAGAGGCTCCACCGAGTCACCAAAACAGACTCTGGCTTGCTAGGGAATCTTACAAACAAGCTACAAAACAAATCACTCAAGGGCCTAAAGAGCTAAGACCACGCTCTAACAATGGCAAAGGCCAAATATACGCCAGCGTAACGCCAATCTAAGATTAAATAATCACAGAAAAATCGGGGGCATTACACAAGTGCTCTGCGCGCTCCCCTATACCAAGGGCCCCACGCGCTCTCCTTTAACGAGCACCCCGCGCGCTCTCCTCTAGCAAGTGCCCCACGCGCTCCCCATCAGTCTGCTCTCCGCGCACTCAACCATCAAGTGCGCTCTAAGCGCACCTCCATGTGTTCTGTTGTTGCGAGTATTCAACGCCTTCAACTCAACAATGAGTCCACAAAACGCCAGCAAGTCAGCAATTCTCGTCTTCTCTAAGTACAATAGGAGACAATCCATAGAAGATAGGGCGCGCCTAGTACAACACACGAGCTTCTAAGCCCCATACATCAGAACAAGTGCAACAAGCTGCTCTCGCCTCCAAGAACTATCAGAGGACTTCAGAATACAACGAGCGTATTGCACCCCGCAGCACACGAAGAAATTGTTAGCACTGTGAATGGTGGTCTGTCACCCTCCAAGCTCTCCTCTCTCCACCTAATAATTGTAACGAGAGGCAGCTTGTCACCCTCGAGTTCTTGAAAAAGTCATGTAGCAACGCTCAAATCTAGTGAAGGTTTTGTCGGCATAGATCAGTCCACGTGATTTTTCACCTAGTTAACGGGTTTTCCATGTAAAAAAATGTATCTTGTCAGTTTTTCTTTATCTGTGACTATGTGCGCACCCGACCGCTCCGTGGGCTAAAACGGTCCAAGTTAATCCGGTCCGACCGGGGCATCAAGTTTGGCCTCAACAAAAGTATTTCATGATATACCTTCAGGTGCAACACTACTGCAAAAACAAGCTCTAGGGACCAAGCTCCGATAGATGAACACGACAATGGAAATGGGGCACGGTGAAGAACAACCATAACAATAATAAAATCTGCGATTGAAATGAGGCCATTACAGATCAATGAAGAACAACACTATGCGAACGATTCTGAGAAGAATGCGGAATAACCTGAGAATGAAGGAGATCGTGATCTGGGGAAATCTGCGTAGGATACTGAGAGGGAGATGCAAATCTGGAAGGGAACGGTCAAACAATAATGCAAATGGCATACGAAGGAGAACATGAAGAAGAAAATGGAAACATACCCGTGGAATCGATATGGGGAAGGAGAACAAGAAGAAGATGTGTAAGGTTGAAGAAGCATTGGCGAGAGGGCGAGAGGGTGAAGCGCCGATGAGAGGGCAAAGTGCCGACGAGAGGGAAAAGCACCGACGAGAGGGCAAAGCGTCTGGTGGCGAAGCTGCGAGCGGCTGCTGCGATAGGGTTGAAGAAACATCATGAGTCGGGAGAAATCACGGGCTCAATAGGCTGTGTAGAATGGCGTGGAAAGGATCCCTCAAATGACTTTTAAAAAGAGACTTAAATGACGTTTTTATAGTTACTTTTCTTTGAGTTTTGATGTGAGCCGGACAGTCTGTTGTTGTAGGCCGGACGGTTTGTTGGTTGTGTTGAAGTTTGCCTGACGGATCTGCTGTAAGGTTGATGTCCTTTTTTGATGTTTGGAGTACTATTGAATTCCACCTTATAAATATGACCTTTTAGAGAGGCATGAACAAGTTCAGTTCTGAGAAAGATGTAGTTGTTGCGGTCTGATTTTTGTTATTGTGTGGTTTGTGTGAGCTAGTCGGCTCAGTCTACCAGGAAAAGTGGAGAAGGTCAGGAAGTCTGATTAGGGTAGAAGCTGTAGCAAAATCTATGGTCTGGTTCTTTTTATTTGTCGGTGAGTTGAAGTGGAGTGCTTTTGGTAAGATGTGGTTGAGGTCACTGGCGAGTAGTGAAGGTTGAGGTCATTGTCGAGTAGTGAAGTGGTATGTTTTCTCCGTTCGTCGACGAGTTGGAGCTTGCGGATTGCTGGTTGTAGAAGCTTGCGGATTGGCGGGTTGGTGAAACCAGCGGTTTGTTGGTTGTTGAAGCTTGCGGGTTGCGGGTTGGTGAAGTTTACGGTTTGAACCTGTTGATAAGAAGTTGGATCTGGTGGCGATCTGAGACTTGAAGGTGCGGCCTCAAGAAGTTGTTTGTGAGAAGAAGCTGCAGACAAGTGTTGTTCTGTTACTATTTTGTTCGGCTTTATCTTGTAATTTCCAAATACCTCTCAAAACTATTTTGTTCAGCTTTATCTTATAATTGTCTATTTTTTTTGTGTGACGTAAGTATCTTGATTTCTATCATCGTTTAACGATTTTTTCATGTGGTGTCAGAGTTAGGCTTGTATAAGCGTCGTTGTTCTCGTTGCAAGACTATCATACTTGGAGATGGAAGGTGGTAGTTATTGCAGGGGTTTGGGCGTGGAGTTACTCACGCACTCAAACTACAAAAAATAGAGATCGTGCATGAAGAGTTATCTGCTGGGGGAAGACATGTGAGAGGTCATTGGCGGAGATAAGCAGAAGCAAGTTATCGCAGTAGGATACAACGCTCAACTAGTAAGAGCTTGGAGGAAGACTAACACCAAGATGGAGTTCACTCTCAAGCGGGTTGTTTACCCAGGACTGTTTGATCACATTATAGGGTGCAAGTATGCCTCAGAGATTTGGAGAGCTCTGGATAGGCTTCTCAATAAAAGGAAAGTAAAGCCATTGCAGTTTTTGGAGAACGCGTTGGCTAAGACTACTCAAGGGGAGTTGACTATTTTGACCTTCTTTCTGAAGGTGAAGAACGTCTGCGTTGAGATCTCTGCTTTAGATCCTGACGAGCCGATTTCCGAGGTGAAGCTAAAGAGACACACCATTCACGGGCTATAGAAGGAATATGTGGTCTTCATCACGTCAGTTCAAGGATGGGCTGTTCAGCAGTTCTTGTTGGAATTGGAGAATCTGTTGTCGTCGTAGGAGAGTTTGACAAAGCAAGTGACAAGGGTGACCATTAAGGAAGGAGAAGGTGAGGTTCTCTTCTCTGTAAAGAAGAAGCCTTGGAAAAAGCAAAAGAAGAGTTCGGGAGACGGATCGTCGGCGTCCTCTCAAAGAGATAGGAAGAACCATCTTCCTCATTATGATGAGCAGAACAGGTCGTTGTGCATTGCTTGTCGCAAGTATGGACATATGGCAAAATATTGTTGGTCAAACCTAAAGGTCGGACATGTGACTGAGAAGGAGGAGTATCTAAGGCGAGAAAAACATGGAGACGAAGGATCACAAGGAGATCAGTAGTGGGGGAACTTCTTCCTAGCTGAGATAACGATAACATCTGTTGATGCGCTAGCTTCGATCAACTTTCAAGATGATTGGATCGTTGACTTTAGTTGCGGTCATCTCACTGGAGACATGTTGAAGTTTGTTGCTCTCAAGGCGTATAAGGTAAACAATGATATTATAACTGTCGATGATACCGTGCATCCAGTTAAGAAGGAAGGACTAGTGTCCCTGGGGAGCGAGGAGAGTCCACCCACCCTGAAGAGTATGAATCATGTGCCTTGGTATGAAGAAGAACTTGTTTTCTGTGACAAATGCGGTGGATGCGGGATACCACGTTTTGTTCAGACCGAAGGAGGTAAAGTTTGTGAAAAACTTTTTCGGGATAGATGGAGATGTTACTCATGTTGGGAGGCGAGTGAAAGATTGTTCGTCTTGTCTGCAAATGTGTATATTGACAAACTAAAGGCTAATGATGACACAATAATCTGGCCCGAGAGGTTGGGTCATGTGGGGATGGACAAGCTGAAGGCTATGATGACAAATAAGTTGGAAAATAACATGCCTAACCTATCTTCTTGTGGCAACGACCACGTGTGTGAGGGATATCAGTTTGGAAAGTCACACCAACTTCCATTTGACAATTTAGAGTCCAGGTGCATAGCTCTGCTAGAGTGCATCCATACAGAAGTGATGGGTCCATGTACCACCTTGTCCTATAGAGTAAACAAATACATGTCGGTGCTGGTAGATGACTACACCTGATACACTTGAGTGTACTTTATGAGAGAGAAGTAAGAGATTTTTTAAAAGTTCTAAGGATGAAAGGAGCTTGTTGAAGGGAAGCTATGGTAGCGAGTAAAGAAGTTGAGAACTGACAATGACGGAGAGTTTTTCTCTGACGTATTTGTGTCCTTTTGCAGGAGATCTGCCATCTGTAAAAAGCTTACATGTGCCTACACTCCTTAACAAAATAGTTTTGTCGAGAGAAAAATATGCCACTTGTTAGAGACGTACAATAGTTGGATGTGTGCGAAAGGGATTCCTAAAGCCCTATGGGCGGAGGGAATGGCTTGCACTGCTTATGTGATCAACAAGCTTCCTTTGAGTCCAAATCGAATGGTGTCTCCGCATGAGCCAATGTTCAAGGAAAAATCAAGTGTGACTCACTTAAAGGTTTTTGGTGAGACATGCTTTATGCACATTCCACATCAACTGTGAACCAAGCTGGAGCCAAAAACACGCAAGTGCGTGTTTGTTGGATATGACGAAAGAAAGAAAAGGGTGGAAGTGCATGAGTTCGCACACACACACAAATTTATTGTTTCTCGGGATATTGTATTTGATAAACTGGTTTCTTATCAATCAAGAGATCTCATCTGTGACATTGCCCGATGAAAGAGTAAGAAAAGACGAAGAGAGAGTCGTTGAGAACTCAGGGGTAGAATTTGTGATGTCTCTAAGTGTCACATCTCCATCTAGCTTAAAAAGAGCTTTGAGTTCTTGAAGCAGGGGGAGCACTGCTTCAAGGCATGTTGAGCGAATGATTGAAGTTGAGGAGGTTGTTGATGTAAAGCCCCTGAATTTTTGATAATTAATTTTGAATTTTTTTGGCATAATAATGACGTAAGAGTGTTACGTTAACGCGAAGTTAACGGTGCGTCATCGTTAGTGCGTTTTCGTGTACATTTGGTCAAGTCGACTGAATTTCGAGCTAGCTGGTGTATAGATTATTTTTCTGACTTTAGAGAATTAAAGTAATTAATTTTAATCACAATTGTCGAGTTTTGTTGCGATCCGAGCTATATTGGAAGTCCGGTGAATTTTTCAACGAAAGAATTTATCGTTGCCGTAAATTGTGGAAATAAATCGTAACTCGATATCGACTCATCGAACTCTGATTTCGAATTTGTCGTTGGATTCGTAGGACCAGTATTTACATTCGGTGCAAATTTTGTCGAAAACCAAATTGACCTTAGTCCAAATCTTCAAATGAAATGCTAAGTTACTTATATATCATAAACAACACTCAAGCATTTATCCCAATATAGTCGGGTCGCTATATGGATCCTTTGTCGCCATTGTACCTTATCTTTTGTCATAATCTTACTAATGCCTAAGTACATCATGTCTTTCTTTATAGCTTCATTCCAAGTCTTTATTGATCTGCCCCTCCCTCGTCTAACATGCATAGTGACTAGATTCTCACAATGCCTAACAAGTGCCTCTAATAGCCTCCTTTGTACGTGTCCAAACCATCTTAGACGCGCTTCTCGCATTTTCTCTGAAATTGGTGTTACTCCTGTCTTATCATATCCCTGATACTTTCATTCATAATTTTATCCAATCTCGTGTGTCCACACATCCACCTGAGCATTCTAATCTCCGCAACTCCCATTTTTTGCTCATGTACATAATTCACTGCCCAGCACTCAGAACCATAGAGCATCGTGAGTCTAATTGTAGCACGATAAAACTTGCCCTTAAAATTTAGTGGTACTTTACAATCACATATGATCCCTGACGCGCCTCTTATCTTCAATCAACCCGCTTGGATTTTATGTGTCACATCTTTATCAATACCTTTATTTATTTTTTTGAACTATCGATCCAAGATATTTAAAACACTCACTACAGGTAATATTTTGATCACCCAACTTAATAACGAAGTCGCATGTCCTTCTTATACTACTAAATTTAAGTTACGTATATATCATATTATATATATACATATAATTTCTTTAAAAAAAGCTGATACAACCTATAAATTAGGTTTCCGTCTTTCATCTTCCTGTTCCGTCGAACTAGCATGCGAGAGGGAGAAGCGTCTTTCCGGGAGCTTTCCGCAGTCGCCGCGGGAGCTCTAGTGTACGAAATCTTCATCGGAGTATAGATCTGGGAAGCTCTCGCCGATATCCACATGTGTGTGATTTTGTTCTCGTGGTTTTCTTTCGGTCGATCCTTGACATGGAGTGTTTAGGAGGCTGAAAATCGTAAGATTTGAGGCAAGTGATGGACAATCCCTCTTGCTTAGTCTTCTTTTAGTTTTTCTTTTTTAAAAAAATATTCCAAGATCCGTTAATATTATATCTTTCCTAGTGTTGGTTTTTCCAAGTTCGTGCGATTTCAGTTTGTCCAGAGTTAAATTCGTCAAGTGGTCGCGTCGAATTCGTTGAGTGGTTGCGTCTAATTCGTCGAGACATTACGTCGAATTCGTCGAGTGGTTACGTCGAATTCGGTGAGTAGTTACGTCGAATTCGTCGAGTGTTCGCGTAAATTTGTCGAGTTGTTACGACGAGTTCGTCGAGTGATCATGCCGAATACAATATATGGTCTCGAAGAATTCGTTATGAAGGGCTATTTTACTTCAAATTTCTAGTTATTCTTTCTTTGTGTCATTGTGGTGATCTGATGTCAAGTCTTGTGCGGTGCTAGATTTTGTTATGATATTATTTGTGTACAATCCCAGGTTCGCTGACTGGGCCCCTCAGAGAGTCTCAGGGGCTAGAGGGCTCCATGGCTCAGGGAGGCCCATCAGGCGAGTGAGGCAGGCAGGTGGGTCCATCAAGCCTGCACTCGCCCCGAGGCCTTGAACTTGCGCGCACCATAGGCAAGTGTGATAGTCAGTACGCACTCGCTTAGGATGGCAATGGGGGCAGTGAGCGAGTGCTAGTCTCATCAGACACTCGCCCTCGTCCAGGCATAAGCGGGTGTTTTTCTTCTCGCTCAGGCATTCGCCTCCCCCTCGCAAAGTTATGTTTTGACCTGCTTTTAGTCATTCAGAACAATGGAGTTATGCTGTTGGCAGACCAATTTGGGCTGCGTATACCATTTCGGAACATTAGAGTTATATTATTTGCAGACTAGACTTGAAATTCTATAAATAGACCCAGTGGGTACCTTTGGAGAGAATCGAGTTCTTTTGGCTTCTTCCTCCTTAGGTTATTTTGGAATTGCTGTGAGAGTCCTCCAAGGTGCCCAACTCATCTTTTGGCTTGGGAGAGGAAGCGCTCTTAAGATCTTTCAGGTGTGTGATGGGATCTCCACGCTGCAGCCCAAGGTCAGTTTTCAAGTTCCGAGTGTCTGGTCAGGAGTGCAAGTTCAGGAGAAGTAAGTGCAAGCCACCCATTCGGGTCCGAAGTCTCGTTGAGACCAAGTTTTGGCTTCAACAATTTGGACTGTGGGTGTTAGTGGAACGTACCACCGCTGTAGTGCTTGTTTGTGAATCATTATACCTGGTGACTTTCTTATGGACTGCTGGGTTGAGTTGGATGGATGACCACCACCACAGTGTCTTTTTCTTTGGATGTTTTGGTCTGATGGTTTGTGTTGGAAAGAATGTCACCGCCTCAGTACCGTTTTATGCCCGGTGTTAATGATTCACTCTTCGAGCTGATTAGTCTCTTTTATTATATACATATATATGATTAATAATATGAATACTTATTGCACATGATGCTAGTCTTTTTCTTATATAGTCAATTCGTGTTGAATTAATTATACTTACTGCTTATATTGTCTTTGATTGTTGTTGTTTCATAGTTATTCTCGTTGGGTTGATAATCTTTTTAAACTTATTAACCTTTTGAACTCTGTTTGAGCTGTCTTTTGCGCCTTTTCTGTTAAGACATTCTTTTCTTTTGAATGCTTTAAGTTCGGATCAGTGGAAGTTAGACCAGACCGAGTTTGTTTCTCCTAGGCTACAATAGCTGATTTCCTTTCCTCTCATCAGTGAGATGTAGTTTATTGTTTTTTCTTGACCATGTAGTGTATCTCAGACTATTACTATTGGTGTTATGAGTTCGTGTCAGATTGTTGGCGCCCACAGCGTAATTTTTTTTTATATGTAGACTGTTTATTTATTGTTTTTGCTACTACTACATTTAGTTGTTGATGCATTACTCTCTGGGAATATTTTATGTTATGATGCATATTGGTTATTATATATATATATATAAATCTGCACTTTTACTCATACTCATAACATTTATTTCAACTAAACGTCTCCCTATTTTGAAGATTTTTAAAAGCACTTTTTCTACATACTAAATTTAGAAACGTGCACATCTTTAGCATATTGTTGGGTCTTTATCCCCATGTAGGATAAAATGAATTAAACTTTATATTTTTCCGCTACGTATATACTTGTTTACTTGTGAACTAGCTGATCTACTGAACCGAGGGATACAATCTTTGAAACTTTAAACTTAAATCATGTTCTTTAACATAAAAAACTTATATGTCTCTTATGAAAATAGATGATGAGTCAGAGCGGCCTGAGCGGCTGCAGTTGTCCTCTATACTGTGTGACATCATGACGTGTATTTTCTCTCACTCTGATATTATATAAATATTGAGAAAATACGGGTTGTGGCAGCTGACATGGTCGAAAGCGAACAAAGATTGAGGAGGTCGAAGCAAATTATTGTCTCATCTGCTCGCTACAAAGAAGGGAACTTTGTGAGTCTTGTCTCCTGTTTCTTTACAGGACCACTCGACGAAAGGGAGCTTGCTCAGGTTAAGGATGTAGTGGGCGTAAAGGAGTGGGATTAGGCCATGAAAGAAGAGATGGCGGTGCTAGAGAAGAATGAGACTTGGGACCCGGTTCACATAGTTGAAAGAATGAAGTCTGTCACCTACAAATGAGTGTACAAGGTCAAGAGGAAGGCTGATGGAGGAGTGGAGCGATATAATACGAGACTTATTGCTCGAGGTTTCTCTCAGAAATATGACGAAGATTATGAGTAGACCTTTAGTCCTATGGCGAAGATGACAACTATAAGGGCGATCATTGCTCTGACAACATGTCGTGATTGGAAGTTATGACAACTTGATGTGAAGAACGCATTCCTATATGGAGAGATCAACAATGGCATATTCATGGATGAAGGATTTGGGTGAGTTGCACCACTTCCTTGAATTAGAGATTGAGAAGAGGGAGAGAGGTTTGTTTGTGTCTCAAAGAGCCTATGCTGAGAGGATCGTGGAGCGCTTCAGCATGAATGAAGGGAAGAATGTCTCTGTGCCGCTTGAGTTTGGGTTGAAGCTTCAGAAGGATGAGGGGAGTATTCTTCCTAACCCGAAGGTTTTTCGGGCCTTGATGGAATGAATTGTGTCACCGAGATGTAATTCCTATGGGAATGAATTGTGTCTCTGAGATGTAATTCCTACGGGAATGAATTTGCATTCGAGATGTAGTTTCTACGGGAACGAATCGTGCCTCCAAGTTGTAATTCCTATAAGAATAAATTGTGAATACAAGATGTAATTCCTACTGAAAAGAATTGTCTCAAAGATGCAGTTCTTATGAGAACAAATTGTGCGTCCAAGATATAATTCTCACGAGAATAAATTGGGTGTGTTTGTGTGTGCGCGGGCGTACGTGTGTGTGCACGTGCGCGCGCATATGCGTGATAATAACCAATTTGTGTTTGGTTATGCTTCAATCCGATCCGAATTGGAACTAGAAATTCTGAAACTAATCTTTTCCGCACACACAAACACACACAATTTATTCTCGTGAGAATTATATCTTGGACGCACAATTTGTTCTCATAAGAACTGCATCTTCGAGACACAATTCTTTTCAGTAGGAATTACATCTTGTATTCACAATTTATTCTTATAGGAATTACAACTTGGAGGCACGATTCGTTCCCGTAGAAAGTTGTTTCGCGTAATTTTTTCCGGGGGTAAAATCGGGAGCTTAAACGGCTTTAAATCAAAAAGTCTTCAACATGAAAGTTGTAGATATCATCGAGATCTACAACTTTCATGTTGAACACTTCTCCTGAAAATGAACGTAGAAGACACAGTTCAAAAGGGAGCGTATTTCATTTTAAAAAAACTATGCAATCACGGCAACGTCATCTTCCCCACAGCTCTTGTGGACATGTACTGCAGATGCGGGTGCATTGAAGCAGCTTTGGAGGTGTTCCGCCGGGTTTCGAGCAAAGAAGTCGTGCTTTGGAACGTGATGATCGGAGGGCTCGCGATGCACGGTCATGGCCCCCTTGCCGTCGATCTGTTTGCTCTGATGAAGGAGACGGCAACGGCGCCTAACGAGTTCACATACATTGCAGTTTTGTTTGCTCAGACTGTGCACATAGTATTGGTGTGCACAAAGTCGAAGATGGTGTGCACATAAAATTTCAATGGGTGCACATAGTATTGGTGTGCACAAAACCGAAGATGGTGTGCCTTTAACACCACCCTAAAATTAAGGTACTTCTAACCATTGTTGTTCATAAATTACAAACTATGCCAGAATAATTCCCAGGCGGTTTCAATTGGGTCAAAGATTTCGTTTGGAGGACTTATTTTTATCGGTCAAGCAATTACAATCGCATGAACCGAATCTCATAACCACTTGAGAGGTGAAAATAAATGATAGCCATTAAACACAGATCTTTCCCTCAACACCCGCACACTCTGCTCCTACTTCCCCGCCGGTCAGTCGGCGTGCCCGCTCCGCCTCCATCCCCCAGTCCGTTCGTCTCACCACATCAACCATCAGCGCCGCGCACGTCCCCTGCGCCACCAACAGCCCCATCCACACCCCGTAAAACCCCAAACCACTCCAGAACGCCATCCCCGCCGCCACCGGCATCCCCACCGCGTAAAAAGCCCACAGATTTATCTTAACCCCCGCCCCTGGCCGCGCGCTTCCCCGCAGCACCCCGCACCCCGCCGTCTGCGGGCAATTTCCCAGCTCGCACAGCCCCAGCACCGGCATCACTCCCGCCGTCAGCCCCGCGATGTCGGCATCCGCCGTAAACATCAACGCCCATTTCCCCCTCACCGCCACCGCGAAGCAGAGCGCCGTCGCTCCCAACAATGCTCCGCACCAAATCCCGACCACCGCCGCCCGCCGCGCGCGGTCCGGCCGCCCCGCCCCGAGCTGGTTGCTCACTTCGGCGGAGATGCCGAATCCGAGCGATGATGGGAAGATGTATATAAATGAGGTGGTTTGGATGAGAATCCCCATGGCCGCCACCGTTGACTTGGGGTCAACTAAGAGGCCGCAGAGCAGAACCATGATCTCGTACCACCACCATTCCAAACACACAGAAACGCAACTCTGCAGCGCGAGGCTGATGAGCGTGCTCCGGCTGCACGCGTGCGTGAGCTCTGCTTCATTGTCCTCGCAATCTCCGCGACGATTACAGAGGCCGGAGAGGCGAACGTAGGCTGAGAGCAGGAGGGCGAGGCTGAGATTAGTGAGGACGGCGGCGAAGGCGACGCCGCGGATGCCGAGGCCGAGGAAGGTGACGAGGAGATAGTTTGCCGGGAAGTGGAGGAAGAGCGCGACGGCGGCAGAGGAGGCGAGAGGCAGCGTTTGGGATTGCGTGCGCAGGAACACGCGAAGAGGGTGGAGGAGGGAATGAAGGAGGAGGTCTGGGAGGGAACAGAGGAGGTAGGATTCGGCGGCGCGTGTGATGTCTTCTGACTGGCCGAGGAGGAGAAGGAGGGGGCGGATGGAGGACCAGGTGACGGCGATGGGGAGGGAGGCGGCGAGGAGGAGGATGACGGTGCGGCGGAGCGTGAGGAATAACAGAGCGGGTTTCCCGGCGCCGGCGGCCTGGCCGCATATGGGCTCCATGCCAATTGCCAGGCCGGAGAGGACAGAGTAGCCGGTGATGTTGGCAAACCCAATGGCGAGGCTGCCGCCGGCGAGGGCCAGCGGGCCGAGTCGGCCGAGGAAGAGCATGGAGACGATGGAACGGGAGTAGAGCAAGAGGCCGGTGGCGAGCATTGGGAAGGCCACAGTGAGGATGGATTTCGCCTCTGTGATTGTTAGTGATAGCTCGCTGGGTTGCTCCCCGTTGCCGGAAACTATGGCTGCTTTGGAGCTCCGGGGAAATGGGAGCAGAGGGATTTGAAGCCGGTGGTTTTGGAATTTGCAGGGCTCACACATGGTGGCCGGCCGTTGAGGGGGAAGAAATGGCAAGAGGGAGTATTAATGAATGATTTCTAACATGTAGTAGGGGGTATATTTATACCAGATGGGATATCTTCATTTCTGACTAATGACTTCCCATTAATTTGGCATTAGCTTGAAAACTGAGTTTATTGTGACGGTCTCTGGCTCGCCGAATTAACCATTCACCGGAGAAAGAGATTGAGCATGTAGTGCTTAATGCTGACAAGGTTGTTAGCGGCAGACTCGGCAAAATTTTGCCTCCGTGTAGGGAGTTATGCTCGACGAGGACATCCTCTACTTTGTAATTCTTGTATTGCACCGCCTCAGAGCATGATATTGATTGTTATGAAATGTGTGATTATTATGAAATGTGTGGTCGTTGGGATTTAAGTTCAATTTTATTCTTTATTGTTTTATAATGATTAGGAATCATTATTTTCTATTATTTTTTTTACTTGATGTTGATTTAGATTTCAATTTTTATTTTTTTTATAGAAATATAAAGATTGTGATAATTAGGAAAGACGAACGAAATTAATGACTTTTTATTTGCAATAATTTATCTTTGTTTTTTTTTGTTGAAATTTATGCTATAGTTTTATGATTTTACTTTTTATTGAATTTTAAGTTGGGGGTGCTTCTAACATTATTGTGGTGCAATTAATAATTTTAGGCACCTTCAACAAAACATGAGTAAGTGGGATATGTTATTTTTGGTTCACATTCGAATTTGGAAACACCATAAAAAAAGGAATCCAAATTCCTCGTCAAGCTTCCTTTTTGAGAGAGTGGTTCTCTCCCTCTCTCCCTAGATCTCTTGCCTAAAATTAAACCGCCACCATTATATATATATATATATGTTGCGGACTAATTCGGCGTCCCGGTCGGACCGGAATAAATTGGACCGTCTTAGCTATCGGGACGATCGAGCGCGCACACAGTCAATGAAAAGAGAGAGATGACACAAAAGGTTTTAGCGTGGAAAAAACCCTAAACTGGGTAAAAAATCACGTGACTGAATCTGTGTCGGTCAAAGTCCACTATCAGGTTGTGATTACAATGTGTTCAGAGAATCGAGGGCGACAGACTGCTCCTCGTTACAACTTGGAGGTGAGAGAGAATTTCTGACTCGCAACGGGCAACAGGCTGCGCAGAGGGAGTGCTGGATGCTAACTTGGTGACTGGCGTGTTTGAGCGCTGGCGGTGGTTGTCTTCTTCCCTTCTCCGCGCACTTGGGGACTTGACTCGTAAGCGACTTGAAGATGACTGGAGGGAGGAGTTCGGCAGCGCTCTGGCTTGAGGAAGAAGAAGAATCCGGGAGCGAAAAGGGTCCAAAATGAGGAGGCCTGAGGCTCCTTTTATAGCCTCTAGGAGGTGATTATGGTGGGGCCCCCACTAACCCAGTGGTTAGTGGGTGGTTACCCACAGATCAGACGGCGATGGAGGCCCCGTAGTGATCGGACGGCGGCGGCCTGCAAGCGGCGGCGGTGGCGGCATGGGGCGGCAGCCGACGGCGACGGTAGTTGTTGAGTGGGAGCCCCCCATGATTTCTCCTATTGTGGTGGAGATCATGGGGAGTGGGTTGACCAGTCAAACTCATGATCTCCACAATAAGAACGATCATGGGGGAGATGGTTAAGTGCACACCCAAACCTATAAATGAGGTTTCATCCCCATCAATTGCTCCCCAAATCCTTTGTTGTCAGAGGTTGGTACAAGCGAGAGAGCAAGAATTTTCCCTCATTCTCTTTGACCATGACGGCGATGAGCGAAAGGCAAGGAACATCGGAGAGCGGCGCCCGGCGTGACCAGGTAAAAATATGTTAAAAGATTTCTTAGTCAGAGAAGAGATGACGAGAGGAAACACCAACGCGCCCAAAAGGGGGGGGGGGCTCCGGCGCTCTCGCAGTCAAGCGACGCGGCGGCCGGCGCACGAGGAGGTGCGCGAGCGCATGAGGAGGTGCGTGAGCGCGCGAGGAGGCGCGGATGCGGAGTTGTTCGGGTGCGCGCGCGTCCCTAAGCGCGTGCGCATTGGTCACGCGAGCGTGCGTGCGGGCGCCCGTACTGCGTGCAACGCCATGTGTGTGCGTAAATCACTCACAACGCGTACTGTGTGCGCGCGCACTGTACGTGCGCAGTTCGCGCACAGTAACGCGTTGCTGTGCGTGCACACAGTAGCGCGCACTGTGCGCATTGCTGTGTGCCTTGCGCGCAGTGCACTCACTCAGGGCATTGTTAGCGAGCGCCTGGTGTGCGTGTGATGCGCACTGGGCCGCGTGCGTGCGGTATGTGCCGAATTGTGTGCGGGCTAACGTGCTTGCTCGGGCGTGCTCTGTTCTGCGGGGCCCGTATGTATTATGTTTTTGAGCGTGCGCATGGTCGGGGGGCTCCCCTTGCCTTACTTCAAGGGGGTCTACCCTTTAATTTTACCGTTGTAAGATGTGCTTTTCATACCGTATCTGATCTTTCTTTTTTGGCGACAGGGCTCGAAGCGTACCGCGGGCCACTGCGTCTGCGCTCTTCTCTTACCAAGGACCAGATTGTCATTTGGAGGAAGAAGTTCAAGTTACCTGTCGACCTTGAGGTGAGGATACAATGTGGATTACTGAAGCTCCTTTAAGTAGAGACCAGAAGAGGAAAGCTGCTGCTCCACGTGTGTCTTCTTCTTTGAAGGCAATGAGTGAAGTGGTAAGTGCTTTTATGTTTGTAAGTTTGATTTGTGGTGTTACTTTGCGTGAGTTGTAGTCGCAGCTTAGTTTACGTGAGGCTGGCTCATAGATTGGTTTGCGCGAATTGTAATCATGGCTTTGTCGCGAGGGGGGAAGACCCCCACGGGGAGTTTGCGCAAGTCGGGCTCGCGACTTAGTTGGCTATGGACCAACTGCCAGAGAATGTAAATACTCGATCCGGGTATAATAAGGAACGCACTGCCCGGAGGCAGATGTGGTAAAGAGTGCGTTGTTAAAAGGCAGTTACTGTGAGGAGTGCGCTGCCCGGAGGTAGTTGTTGTGAGGAGCGCGCTGCCCGGAGGCAGTTGCTGTGAGGAGCGCGCTGCCCGGAGACAGATGTTGTAAGGTGCGAACTGCCCGGAGGCAGTTGTTGTGAGGAGCGCGTTGCGCGGAGGCAGTTGCTGTGAGTAGCGCGCTGTCCGGAGGTAGTTGTTGTGAGGAGCGCACTGCCCGGAGGCAGTTGCTGTGAGGAGCGCCCTGCCCGGAGGCAGTTGTTGTGAGGAGCGAACTTCCCGGAGGCAGTTGTTGTGAGGAGCGCGCTGCGCGGAGGCAGTTGCTGTGAGGAGCGCACTGCCCGGAGGCAGTTGCTGTGAGGAGAGCGCTGCACGGAGGTAGTTGCTGTGAGGAGCGCACTGCCCGGAGGCAGTTGCTGTGATGAGCACGATGCGCGGAGGCAGTTGCTGTGAGGAGCGCGCTGCTCGGAGGTAGTTGCTGTGAGAAGCGCGCTGCCCGGAGGCAGTTGGTGTGAGGAGCGCGCTGCCCGGAGGCAGTTGCTGTGAGGAGCGCGCTGCCCGGAGGCAGTTGTTTTGAGGAGCGCTGTGAGGAGCGCGCTGCCCGGAGGCAGTTGCTGTGCTGTGAGGAGCGCGCTGCTCGGAGGCAGTTGCTGTGAGGAGCGCGCTGCCCGAGGCAGGCAGGCTGTGAGGAGCGCGCTGCCCGGAGGCAGTGCTGCTGCCCGGAGGCAGCTGAGGAGCGCGCTGCCCGAAGGCAGCTGCTGTGAGGAGCGCGCTGCCCGGAGGCAGTTGTGAGGAGCTGTGCTGTGAGGAGCGCGCTGCCCGGAGGCAGTGCTGTGAGGAGCGCGCTGCCCGGAGGCAGCTGCTGTGAGGAGCGCGCTGCCCGGAGGCAGCTGCTGTGAGGAGCGCGCTGCCCGGAGGCAGCTGCTGTGAGGAGCGCGCTGCCCGGAGGCAGTTGTTGTGAGTGTAAATGGACGCATTCGCACTTGGGCGAAGTAAGTGTGCATTTCAAACTGCACGGATGATGTTCGCCATCTATAGGCCTGAAGAATTCATAGGAAAGTAAAATTGATAAACACTACAATAGGTAGAGCCCCGCTGATAGGTATAAAACCCTCTTTTGGGTCGGTCTTCTTAAGGGTTTTCCCCCAGTCCGTCCTAGCGATTAGTTGGCCGATTTCTTGTCAGCGGACTTGGTGTTTAGCCCCGTAAGAATCTCCCCAGGAGGCCTTGTCCGACAAGACACTCGATTTCCTCTTTAAGCTTTGAGCAATCTTCTGTGTCATGTCCTCGTCTCTGGTGGAACTCACGGTACTTTGTCTAGTCCCTCGTATTTTTAGCGAGGGGTCTGGGCTTGCGGAGCGCCTCGTTTCCTTGGATTGCATTAAAGACATTTGTACTGGAGGTGTTGAGGGGTGTGTAATTCCGGGCGGGTGATCTCTCTTATGGTCACGTCAGTGTTGCCCATTCTGATGTTCTTCTCGGAATCTTCCTTCTCGGTGTTGAGGGGTCGGCTCATTCTCCTTTTTTTCTCTTCTGGTTGCCGTCAAACTGTTGACGATGAGCTTCAATATCCTCTTCGGCTGCGATATGCGCCTCTATGCGGTGCACGAGGTTGAGGTAGCTAGGGACAATTTCCCTCATTAATGGTGAATAGAAGCTGCTAGGACGGAGACCCCCAAGGAACACTCCTCTTAACATCTCTGGGTTGCCCCTTGGGATTTGGCGAGCTTCTGTAGAGAACCTGCGGAAGAAGTCCTTCAAAGACTCCCCTTCATTCTAGCGGATACCTGATAAGTGGGAAGGGTCGCGGATTATCCTCTGATTTGCTATAAACTGATCTGTGAACTGTCTCGTTAGCTCTGTGAAGTTGGCAATAGTGCCCGCCCTCAAGGAATGAAACCATGTGCGTGCCTGCCCCTTAAGAGTAGCTGGGAACACTTGGTAGAGTAACTGATCAGGTGCGTTGTAGATCCTCATAATGGTAGTGAAGTGGTTGACATGTTCCAACGGATCGTTAGTTCCATCGAACGTTTCGATATCAGGCAGTTTGAAACCATGAAGAATTGGATGAGCAAGGATTTGTGGTGTGAGGGGGGAGCCTTGGCAGAGTGGTCGGCGAGTTTGAATATCCTGTCGGCCGGCTTGCCGGTATTCTTGTGCGAGTTTCATGAGGTATTTTTAGTTCCTTTTTAAGATTTCCTTAGGTTACATCCATTATCAAGATATGATAATTTAGTTGCACCTTTTGAATTCACGGTTTAATCAGATCAAAGGTTTTTTTAGGAGTTACACTCTTTTATTCGTCGAGAATAATTTTTAACTCACTACTCGTACTCTCGTCTTCCGAGCGTGCCCGAATTACACAAGAGTCGAGGCACTCGACGGTTTCACGAAATCTCAGAACATCCGGAGCTTGGCTACTTGCCTCGGCCAATCTTGAATTTATCATTTACTGTTCAACTTATGGAAGGTGATCACGCGCTCAATTTCCATTTCCAAGGTAAATGAGAGTAATAAATCCCGAGCGCGACCCTAGTGTAAAACCTCGTATCCGGCGAGTAGGGCGGGCGAAAGGCAGGCTGGCCTAGTCGAGCAGTCTAAGTCTCGGGCGACCTGGCTAGGAGGAAGCTTGGCAGTCTCGGCTCGCCTAGGTGGGGTGGAAATGTTGGGGGGCGAGCCTAAGAGGCGAGCTCGCACTCGTCTCAGGGAGCTCGATGAGCGGCAGACGAGTAGGGCCAGTCGGGCCCGTACTCGCCAAAGGCCGAAGAGGAGCGGCGAGTGCAAGCTCCACCGGGCACTCGTCGCCCCGAACGAGTGGGTGTTCTTGAGGACCACTCGCTCCGTGACTTATGATGTATTTTTACTACTTTTCCCCCGTTGGCCTGCCCATAGCTGCTCAAAACAGCGGAGTTTGGCTGTTAGCAGACTAGCCTAAGGTGTTTTCAGTAATTTCAGAGCAGCGGGGGTTGGATATTTGCAGGTCATTCCCAAAGATCTATAAATAGACCTAAGGGGGTACCTTAGGAGGCATGCTTACTGGTGCCCTGGTCTTCCTGCGCTTCTTGAGGTACCCTTAGCTAGGCATTTGGCAAAGGAGGGGAAACGCTCTAAGATCTTCCGGGTTTGTGTTGGACCTCCACGCCAAGCCCTTGGGTCTATCCCCTATTCTTTTCCTTAGTTATTGGGCTCGCGAGAGAGAAATAAGCGTGCGATCACCCCTTCCCCGAGGGTGAACTCCATAGAGACCGAGTTTTCAGTTTCAACACCTAGGATCCTAGAAATTGGGAATAATATCAATACTTATCACCAAGCTCCCAAATTTTAATACAACCTCTAATGAGGTATAAAATAAGCCTTGAAATTTTTTCATAATTTTCCGAGCCATTTTGGGCCCTTATTTTGGTCAAATAAATTTTGTTTAGACTTTTAAAAATACCAAATAATTTTAAAAAAATTTCAAAATTTTTGTGGAGGAAACCATCATTATGAGGAATATTTTTCATGACGACCACTTTGCCCCCAGATCTCTTATTTGGCCCAAAAAAATTCCCAAAGTTCTGATATGAAAATTGGTCTGCAATTAGCAGATCAATCATTAATTCTGTGGCTGAGATTGAGCCTAATGGCTTAATGCGCCGCTATATCCCCACAGTGGATCAACCGCGGATCCGCTGTGGGGGGCACAGAATTGGAGGCGGGGGGGGGGGGGAATTGAGAAAATCCCCGCCATCCATCTCATCACCGGAGATGGACAACGGCGATTTCATCCCTGTAGATGAAGAGCCGGTGACCCTCTTCCACCGCCAGCCGGCCATCGCTGGGTGTCAGCGTCGCCCCTGGCTGGTTCGCCGGGGGCCGGCGAGTCCTTGGGTGGTGGCCCGACGGCCTACCGTCGTCGGCCACCGCCTGATTTGGTCAACCCGAGAGCAAGGTGGCGGTGGCTCAGCTCCCAGCGCCACCGCGCCACCCTGCCTCTCCGACGTTGATCCCAGCCTCGAAACCACCCCCGACAAGCGCACCGGGAGCAGGGATCTTCTCCGGTGGTGGTCCGACAACCAATCGTCGTCGGTCCGCCGCCGAAGATAAAACATAGAAAAAGCTCTGTTTCTCGGGTGCCGCCGGAGCGGTGTTTTCCGGCGGCACCCCTGTCTTCCACCACCAGGAAATGTTATCCCTAGTGGTTTAACCTTTCCCCAGCGTAACTGCCGACGCTGGGAGGGGTTGTACCCTCACGACCACCACCCGACCTGGAGCTTAGCTCGGGTGGTGCCGGCGGCGCTCCGACCGCCGGGATGTCCATGCAGCAAGTCGAAAGGATGAAGGAGGAGGAGGAGAAGGTTTCTACCTGTGCAGGAGGGGCTCGGGAGGGGCCAACTTGATCAGCCATGCAAGGTGGCAGAGGAGCTCGGCTCGGGTAGGTGTGTGTGGAGGGGAGGAGGCCATGCAAGGCCTTTTATAGGCTTGGGAGAGTGGCTGTCCCTCCCCTAGCCGATGTGGGGATAAATCTCCATGAGGGGAGGAGTTCTTCTCCTCCCCCCCACTTGGGCTGGCCAGCTGACATCTTTTGGGTGGCCCTTGGTGGCAGCAAACCAAAAGGAGGAGGAGTGGGCTTGGGCCTTGGTCCTTAGGGAGAGAAAAAGGGGGGGGGAGAACTTGGGCTTACCTTGGCCCATGGCCTATTCCCACCATTTTGCTGATTTGTGTGGCCCAAGTGGTGAGTGGGGTATAACCCTAATTAATTAATGTGGAGGGGGTGCACACCTCCTTGGGAAAAAAAATCCAAAAATTGGATGTTTAGGGGAGTTTGACCAAAGTCAATCCTATGGTGGGTCCCCCATACTGGTCAAAGTCAAAGCGAGTCCATGACATCGGGGGTCGGACCAAAGTTGAGGTGTCGCGTCATAATTTGTGCGTGCACGCTTTTCGGTGCACGAATATGCTTGACCATGGGTTGACTACTTGTGTCGAAATTTGACCGGGATGAACTTGGTTGACTTCGTATTGACCATACGAGTCCAATGCCACAGACCGAGGTCGAATCGGGGTTCGTTTGCAAAATATTCAAAATCTGTGTGTCGTAGTGCGCTAAAACAGTTAAAATGCGTATATTCGTCGTCAGACTTTGAATTGCAACACAACGAGTTCCAATGCGTCTGTATCGGCTATACGAAATCATAGGAACTGACAGAACTCAAAGCGGAGTTTTCTAGCTGGATATCCCTGTCTAGGGTTAGCGCCAACCTTAGTATGAGCTACGAGTAGAGATTCAGGTCACTTTTATTGGGCCCAATAGGGCTCTGGTGGCCCAATAAAAGTCGGGATGTTACACCGGCCTCCCGCCGCACTCGCCCTCTGAAGGGTACACCAAGAACTAGTAAGTTATGCAAATTTTTCTTCCCTCTACCAGTATATTATGCAGATCAACCATAAATTTGACTCCAAGAGTGCAAAAACCTTCTAAAAGCATAAAAATGTGCAGCAAGTCTTGCGTCTTCCTGGGGACCCCTCTTCGCAAATACGAGGTTGTACACAACTCACTCTTGAGCTAAGATGATCTGATTGATCCGATCTAGTAGAACATTGAATGATCTCGAATAAAACATAATGTTTTATAATTCAGGGTTCTTTTGACACCGCATTTTTGCTACATGGAGTTTGCATAAAAACGTCACAATAATTGAATGTATGTTCGACATTATAACATTTAAGATCATCACCGCAACAAAAAAAATAATTTTGAGCATAAAAGTGAATGAATTTTCTTTGTATGGTTGGACGTTACAAATGACATTTCGTACCCATCATGTTCACGATCGCCATTGCTGTGCCAAATCGACCCTCATTACTCGTGCCTGCATTCAAAAATTTTGTTTTTATTCACAAGAGACCAATTATAAGCCAAAATCAGAAAATAAAAAAAATGAAAATTAATTTAATCACATGCTGAAACATAATTCGGGCGTTGAAGTCGACATTAGCCCCCAAATTCGGTGTTTCTAGAACATTCCAACAATTATCGGTTCGGTCATGAGCCTAATCGGTTGTCGGGCTGCCTTGGTGGCGACAACCCGCAATGGATAATGGATGCGGGTCGGCAATTTTCCAAAGTCCGAAATGGGGAGGTTTTCTACCGGGACCACCGGACTGCATTGGTTCATTTGAAATGGCCACGTGGTCATTACTATAATATAATAATATTATTATTATTTAGTAAAAAATCAATACTTAGATTTACATATCATATGATAATGTCATGTACATTAAACTATACTTTATATACAAAAATTTAGAGTGTTTATATTGGCCGGCTTTGGATATTGGCAGCCCGACAAAACAATAAAAAATACACATAATATGACCGCTAATAGCAGTCCAAAACGCGGAGCACGCGTCTTTTGAAAATATGTCTACTGTATGACATTTTAAGAAAAGTGTTCAGCATGAAAGTTGTAGATCTCGATCTACAACTTTCATGTTTTAGATCTACAATTTTCATGTTTAACACTTTTTCTAAAAATATCATACAGTAGACATATTTTCAAAAGGCGTGAAATCCAGGCGAGACTATGCGATTCACAATAATTCCGCAGGTGCTGCGCCTTTTGAAAATATAACTATTATATGACATTTTTACAAAAAGTGTTCAACACGATAGTTGTTCTCGTCGAGATCTACAACTTTCATGTTAAACACTTTTCTAAAAATATCATATAGTATGCCTATTTTCAAACGGCGGGGAACCAGGGGAGGAACTATGCGATTCGCAATAGTTCCACCCGGTGCCGCGCTTTTTGAAAACATGTCTACTATATGATACTTTTAGAAAAAGTGTTCAACATGAAAGTTATAGTTCTAGTCGAGATCTACAACTTTAATGCTAAACACTTTTTCTAAAAATATCATAAATTATGCCTATTTTCAAAATGAGTGTGAAACCTGTATTTACCTAATTCGGGGTTCCGCGTTTTTACATTTTTCTGATTACGTAAATATATATATTGGGCTGTCAATAACCAATGAGCTGCCATTATCGATTCCTGGGCTGTCAATATCCAAGTCGGGCTGCCAATATAAATGGCCAAAATTTATTGGGAGTCGTTGAGATTGCACGACGTAACACATGAGATCCTTCAGGTCGATTTCAGTCATTTAATCCGAGGGGCGTGGTCTGCAAAAAGTATTTTCATGGAATTCCCTTGGCCCTCCTCCTGTGAAACTCCCAATCCCGCTACCATCCATAATTTTTTTTTTGCGTTAAAGTCGGCAGCCTGCCCGGCGCCCACCGACAGTTTCGCCGGACCCCGACGAACCCATCAGGGCGTTCTGAAATAGTTACAAACAAATGAAATAATTAAAAAATAACGATATTTTTTATAAATACCAAAAAATTATTACAAAATAATTAAAATATTTCTTTATTTTCCTAAAATAATAATTAAAATAAAAGAAATGATTACAAAAGAACATTTAAAAAATAAAAAATAATAAAAACACATTATTTTAAAATAAGCCCGTCCCGAAGCCCTCTGCGGGTCGAGTACTGTCGCGCGGGGAATGGGGGGCCCCTTGCGATGTCACTCGTAATAAAATATAGAAATAAGCATTCTAACTTCAATAGTTTCTCTAATGTATAGATTACGAGTGACAGACACGGGGCTCCGCCCCTATGGTAATCACGACAGTTTTTTGACTGTGATAGTGCACGGGGGCCCCCGTGACCCACACGACATTACCTGGGCCACGATATTGTCTCAGTGCGACGACGCTCCTATCACTCGAAAACTCCGGAGTATTATTCTCCGCTTGTCACTCATTTTTGAGGCGGACATGAGGTTTCGGGAGTGGCATGGAGAACACGTTTTTTATTGTAGGTAGAGAGATTTGTCTATATGAATTATGAAATCACATTTTTTTAAATAAAAGAAAAAATCCATAAATTTTAAAAAGTGGATTTTTTTTAATAAAGAGGGGTAAAATCGGAAAATGAATTTTTAACAAAATGGTGTTTTTCATTTTTAACATAGAGCATTTTAATAGCACACCTTATCTCGCTAATAGCACACCCGCTATAGTAGCACCTCCTAAATTTCTATTCCGGCTATTAGCACACCAGCCAATTTTTTTTAAAAAATTTTGACATACATTCGCGAACACAAAAAAAAACACATTAAGCTAGTTCATTCTTAACTAAACTCTACAAAACGATCAAAATGGTAATGATGAACAAGTGCTTCTGAAAGCTTAGATCAAAACTAGTTAACTAGCTAGTAAGCTCAACAAAATGAACAAAACTCCACAAAATGAAGAACAAGAGTTCCACAAAAATCGAATAAGCTAGTCCGCTCCACAAAATGATGAAAAATCCATATTGTAGCAACCTGCATAAAAATAAGTGCATCATTAGCAATGACAAAATCGACCAAGATTCAAGCATAACTGTTGCGGACTAACTCGATGCTCCGGTCGGGTCGGATATTCTCGGACCGCCTTAGCTCGCGGAGCGGTCGAGCGCGCACACAGTCAGTTGAAGAATGGGGGATGGACACGGGAAGTTTTAACGTGGAAAACCCTTCAACCAGGTGAAAAACCACGTGACCGGGTCGGTGCCGATCAAAATCCACTAGCTTGTTGGAGGTTACAATTTGATGGGGGAAATCGGGGCGACAGGCCGCTCCCGTTACAATCTTGAGGAGAGAGAGTGTATGCACTCGTCGGTGGGCAACAGACTGCCACGCCAACGGGACTTAGACGGTGGAATGCGCGAGATACTTCAGTCGCGTGAGCTCAGAGGCGACGCGTGTCCAAGGTTTGTCACTGCTTCCTTTGTGCGTCCTTCTCAGTCCTTGGAGTGTTCCCCTTGTAACTGAGCTCTGGTGGGGTGCCAATAGCTGATGACAGGTTCTGGTAGCTGTTGGCGGGTGCTAGTATCCGTTGGTGGCCGCTGGAGGTCGCGGGTGGCTGTCGGTGGTTGGCGGCGAGAGACGGCCGCTGGTGGTTGACGGCGAGGGGTGGTCGCCGTCAGAGAAAACGGGAGAGCTCCCACCTGAGGAAGAAGAAGAAGGGGGAAGCGTAGGAGGAGAAAGTTAGGAAATGATGAGCCCCTGGGGTCCTTTTATAGGCTCCAGGGGGAAGTTATGGCGGGCCCCACCACTAACATAGTGGGTTAGTGGGTGGTTTTGCCCCGATCGGACGGCCGGCGGGGCCTCCCCCTCGATCGGACGGTGGGGAGGTCATCCCGAGGTGGGGCCGCCCGGATGACGCCGACGGCGAGGAGGTGGCCGGACACGGCGGCGGCCGGACACGGCGGCGGCCGGACACGACGGCGGCCGGCCACGGCCGTGGCCGGCCGTGGCCGCCGCCGGCCGGCCGTGGCCGCCACCGGCCGGCCATGGACGCCGCCGGCCATGGCCGGGGCCGGCCATGGCCGGGGCCGGCCATGGCCGGGGCCGGCCATGGCCGGCCATGGCCATGGCCGAGGCCGGCCACTGCCGCGGCCGGCCGGCCATGGCCGCGGCCGGCCACGGCCGCGGCCGGCCGGCCATGGCCGGAGGGGAACCGCCGGCGGCGGTTCCTTCCCCTAAAGGTGGGGAAAGAGGGGGCCCACTCCCATGATCTCCATGAGAGATCATGGGGGTTAGGGGGGCCCACCCATGATCTCCATTGATGGGGATCATGGGGGTCTCCTTTTCTTTATAAATTAAGGTGGAGCCCATCAATAACCATACCTTAAACAAGCCAATAGAGGAGAATAGGAGAAGATCCAAAGACAATCGGAATTTCGGAATCCAAATAATGGATAACGCACATCAAAAATGAAATTAGGGAAAACAAATTCAAAAAACACGTAAAAAAATGTCAAAAAAACATGAAAAAAAATCAGAAATTACATGCCAGAAGGAGCGAAAACAATGGCGGAATGAAGGTTCACTGGTTCAGCAAACGAACAAGGGAGAAGAAGCGGATGCATGAAGAGGGGAAGAGGAGGCAGGAAAATATCTTCCGGCGCCAGATTCACGAAGAGGGGAAGAGAAGGCGGAAGCCGCACGCTACTCGTGAAGTGGGGAAGAAGAAGTGGATGTCAACGAGCCACTCACGAACCCTAGCTGTTGATTCACCAAGAGGGGAAGAGGAGGCGGAAGCCACACACGACTCGCGAAGTGGGGAAGAAGAAGCGGAAGCTTCTTACGACGGGAACCCTAGCCGCTTGCGATTTAGTTCAAGGGAAATAAAAGGTGTGCGACCGAAGCTCCGCACGAGAGGTTTAATTCATATTTTAATATGTGATAATAGCGAGATAATGTGTGCAATTAACAATGTTCTTTCTATAGTATAGATATATATGCAACATATATGCAATATATTATATATAGAACTAAAATAACGCTAACATGCACATAAAAATGTGGTAATAATACAATATATATGCAAAGCATACCACAAAATTGAAAATTGCAGCATATACACTTAGTAGGAGCGGGACAAAATTAGGTTTTGCTAATAGAAATTAAATTAAAATTATGTTTTGTTCTTATATATATACGATCATGTTCGTACGAGCAAAAGCCGCTTCTATGCGGCCGAAGGCCGACCAAGCATCAAGCATAGGAGAAGTCGATGCAGAGTCCGGCGAAAACTGTTTGATAGTATCGAGTACGGGCGCAGCCCGTGCGAAGATGCACTTATCTTAAAGAATGTTATATTAATTATATATTTTATTTGTTGTTATGTTAATTTTCTTTTCTTTATTTTTTTCAATTTTATTTTAGGTTAATTTAATTTTATTTTCAATTTAAATTTTCACTTTTAATTTTATACTTATTATATATTATTTAATACATTTTTATTTATTTATCTATTTTAATATATTTATTTTACTTTTATATTTATTATTATTATTTTTTAATATATTAAATTTACTTTTTTATTTATTAATTTAATTTTTAATAAATATATGGAAAAAACTAATCGTCCGTCCGACAATGGAGGCTTCCGCCGCCGGCGGAGCCGGCGACAGCCTGACCGGACCCCACCGATAGGGTCGTCGGACGCCGGCGACTCCGACGGGGGTAGGTCGGAGGCGTTCCTGTAGACCCACTACCAACGGTGGCCCTGACCGTAAATACCAGTTTAGGCGGCCACAGTCAGGGCCATCGCAGGAGGTGGCCATGTCGAACAGCCTCTGGGCTACCCCGCCAGGGTCGTCGGCGTCCGACGACCCCATCAGTGGGGCTCGATCAGGTCGTCGACGACGGTGGCCTCCACCATATATCACCATTTTTTTTTATAAAAAAGGCGATATGCGGTCTGCAGACCCCGTAGGGGTGGGAGTGGGGGCGGCCAGGCCCCAACCGGCTCCGCCGGCCTCCACCGTGAGATCTCTCAATTATTTTTGTAAAATGGGGTAAAATGGGAATAGTCAATGTAACATAAGGACGCCAAGCACTATAACAACCATGTTTTTCCCTTTTATATTGGTATAGATATATATGTTATTGATTGAGTCTACCGCAATTTATATGAATTTCAGACTGTAATTATCCTGAATTTATTGACCCCCACAAACTTAGTGGGGGTTATGAGAGAAACCACATTGCGTGCAATCTGCACGCGAATCGTCAAACACAATTCCTTGACCCACCAACTGCCGCTGTGGCCGTCCGTCCTTGGCCACGTGGCCACTACGCGCGACCGAGAGACCCTCGCAGCCGGCCTCCACGACCAGTCGCCCTAGGCCGTGGGCCCGCGTCGAGCGCTCGTAAGAACCCCGCGGCCAACCTCCCCAGCCGACTGCCATTGGGCGTGCGCCCCGCGGCGCGCGACCGAGAGACCCCCACGGCCGGCCTCCCCCGATGGACGCGTTTGGGAGCACGCCCACTACGCGCGCCAAGAGACCCTTGCGGTTGGTCTCCCCAGCTGGTCTCCCAAGGTCGCGCTCCCGCGAGGCCCCCACGATCGACCACCCCGGCCGGCTGCCCAAGCCCTCACGGCCGTGATGCGCGGTCGAGCACCCCCGTTGTCAGCTTCCCATAGTAGGCCTCCCTTGGTCGCGCGCCTGCGGCGCATGACCGGGAGGCCCTCACTTCCGGTCTCCCTTAGTCGAGCGCCCGCAAAGCGACCCACTCCAGCCAGCCATGGCAAAGGCCGGCCCTCGCCGACCGGGTCTTCCCGCTGGCCGGTCTCTTCGCTACCAGCGGGCTCTTTGGCCACCACCGTTAGATCGTTCTCGCGCGAACTCCACCGCCCGTTATACGGGTAACCATCCGCGTAGCTACCGATGTAACCACTTGTAACACCCAAGTTTCCCATACTTGAAAACAACTAATTTTATAGTTACGGGAAGCTATCACCTGACAATAGCAAGATACCGCTAGCGATAGCAGGCGTTGAGTTGATGGCGTCGAGAGCAACTAGTGGCGTCAAGTTGATGACGCCGAGAACAACCAGTGGCGTCGAGTTGCTAACGCCAGGTGGTAGCAGTACCGCTGACGGTAGTGATGAAGTTGATCTAGTCGAATCCGTGTAGTTGATATAATCGATGTTGTCAAAAATTTGATGAAGTCGAATTTGCTAACTCTAGGCGATAGAGATACCACTGGCGATAGCGATGCCACGTGTCGAGCGATGTTGAGGTGGTCGTTAAGCGGCAAAACGTTGCTGGATAAGACCACCGCCACTGCCTAAGCTACCGCTAGGCGATAGCATGCTATCGTGCGGCGGTATCAAATTTAAAGAGAATGACCGATTGAATCATGATCATTCATTTGTTTTGGCCTGAGGATCCTAAAGCTAGGATTGCTCTCGTGTAAATTAGAGGAGTGTAAGAAGAGATATCAATTTCTCTTTCACTTTCTCTCTCTCACTTTCTCCACTCTCTTCAACCTTATGAAAAGAAGAAGGGAAAAGTGAGAAAGAAGAAGACCATTAACTGCTCTTTGTGAGAGCTGCTGGAGAAGTTCTTGAGATCGGATTTGTGAGTCAATGCTAGATCTGTGGAGAGGAAGGTGCTGCAAACGCTTTCATCCAAAACAAATTCGTGTTCATGACTCCTAAGCGATATATAAGGGTAACGATTCTCCTTTTGAAAACCTTGGACATATGTTAGTCGGCGAAGACTGTGTCCGAGGGATTCGGGCTGCAGGGGCGAGAGAATGCGAGCACAGAGGGGAGGAAGCAACTACGGATCTTCAGGTGTGGGGGATTGGGGTTGCGGGGCTTTGACTGCGAACTCTCTCTGGATACAAATAACAAGTAGGGGATGGAAAAATAAAACACAAAAACTTGTTTTAATTTGGGCATGAATATCCAAAAAAAAAAATACCAATAACAACTCCCAAAAAAAAAGTTGAGTTGACCCCACTTGATGGCCGAGAGCAGCACGTGCGAAATATATACCCGTATTTGCGGCACGAAGGCTAGGGTTTCGACTCCGTGGTGGCCCAAGTCTCATCGATCCGTCGATTCCAGTGTTGCTGCCTACTTGATAACCAGTGATCAAATTGCCGCCGCTGTATCTCTCGGTTTTATTGATCTTCTAGCTTGCCCCTCCCCGGCGTTTTCAAGATCCGGCGATGCCTCCCCGAGCGGTGAAGAAGGGTCCCGTCCTGGGAAAGAAGGCGACAGCCAGGTCTACGAACTCTACCGCGAAGCATCCCGATGTCTCTGTGAAGGCCGACGAGTTGGAGGCGAAGAAGGAGGGCAAGGCGGAAGATATTTTGAAGAGCAAGCTGGAAGAGAAACCAGCAGAGGGCAAATCCTCGGGCAATGGCTCCGGTACTGGAGGTGGATTTCTGCAGCTATGTAAATTTCTCTTTATTATGTAAATCAATCACCCATCCACCATTTGATGCAAGCCAGATTGTTAGGGCAGGATCCGTGTATCAGCTATACAGCTGTGCGCCATTAGAATCACATATTCTAAGCATCCTAACTGAGTCCTATTAACGGTCTTGGCTGTTGTAGGATTGCCTCGAGGCTCGCCGGCAGTAGAAGAGAAGAACGTACATGCATGCCAGCGAACTATCTAACTATTTTAACAATACTAATTACCTACACTTAATATTTAGTCATTTTCTGGATATCATATACAACAACTATATCACTGCTTCTATAGATATGGCTGATATTTGATCGTTATAGGGCTTTTAATGGGTTGCCTCCTCTTGCTGCATATCTAATGTACATGATAGCTGACTTGGCATGATAGATTAGGATCCTTACATTCATTCCTCTCTCACCACAACGACGCACTTGTCGTTTGATCCTACCAGGGTAAAATTCAAAATTGTGTATAAAGACCGTCAATCAACCTACTTGTAGTGGTTCAAAGCAAAGAGTGAGACCCAAAGCTAGTTTGGCGGCAACATATATATAGACACAATGTTGGTACTCTTTCCAACAATTACAATATATACCAGTGATAGGCACAGGCCTACGACCGTATCCTCAGCTGTGACAGTACCCTGGCTGTCGCTGTACGTCAACCGCAAATTACATACGTCGATAGCCCTTGTGCTACAATCATCCGTGATGACAACAGAAGCGCACGTGTACTGTCGCGCCCGAGTGAAACGACACGTGGCTCTGCCCTTGTGTCAACAACCCTAATGTGGAGTGAACAATCATGAGGATTCACCCCTATGACGAGTGATTAGGAACGGGGCTTCGTCCCTATACCAATTTTTGAACGCGGCGGTGCTCCGACTATGTGCTATCGAAGAATATTAATTCTCATTAACTTGTTGAAGACACAAATTAAATAAGCTAGTGGAACGGCATGCGGCTTCGCCTCTATGTTGAGTGAGCAGCCACGTGGCTTCGTCCTTATGTCGAGTGATCAAGAATGGGGCTTCACCCCTATACCGATTTGCGAATGCGGCGGGGCTCTGCCCATATGCTATCAAAGAATATTAATTCTCATTAACATGTTGGAGACAAAATTTATATAAGCGAGTGAATAAGCAAGCCCTTGTGAAAGCAGATGAGGTCATGAATTTCGATGTGGTGGTTGGAAATGTGGTAACAGTTCATTGTGGGATAAAGGCTTGAGTGTTGTTGTAGTTTGTGTTTTTAAAAATGAAAGCAGGTTATATTCAAACAAACAAAAAACTCAGCAATTGCTCAGGCAACAACAACTATTTTTAATTTTATAAACAGTTTAAAAATCAAGACATTTACTCAGACAATATTGCATATTAAAATTTCTAACTTGCCATTTATATATCATCCACTTAGATAAACAATCAATATTATATAAATAAATTTGTAAACTTCTGCCACCATTTGAGAGAAATAAGAAAGACTTGAATATTTTCTTTCCCCTTCCAAAGGAAAGCAGATGATTCCACACTAAACCTTCATGCCTCTTGCGTGCTACCTCCATCAAACCTGAAATGATAACCATCACTGTGACATTATAGAATAAATGAATGTAAAGGAGGAGGATGAAGATTAAAATCCATTACCTGTGACTAAGGAGAAGCTGTAATGAGAAAACACGGAGGATCCTCAAGAAGGAGATGCTACGATGCAGGAAGAAGACATAGAGGCGTTGGGCAAGATCGTCAACCAACCCGTCTGCTTCGATGGGGGTTGAGATTGAGATGATGGAGGCATTGGGGGAGATCATCGGCTCGATGGAGACTGAGATTGCGAGGTAGGGAAGTTCTGCGGGGAGGGAAGTGGCTTGATAGGGCTCTGATTCAGAGAGATCGGGGGAGTGGAGGGGACACTTTCATATTTTTAGCAGAAGAGGATAGGTCACGTGAGGGGCTTGCAAGAAGAAGCAATTCCCATAAAGAATAATGCGATCCAGAGGAGGAAGAGGAAAATTAATATTAGATCGGACGGCTACGATCTTCTCAATGCCTTATTTTTTTTTAGTCATATGCCCCTAAACGATATATCTTTTTAATATAGTATAGATACAGACCCAGGCCAGTTTGGCGACAATATATATATATATACATAATCCCAAGACCGGTACCCTTTATAACGATCTCTGGAAGCAGTGTGTTGCGAATGAGAATAATCATCGTGATAACATGGGGATCTCTCTGAAGGGGATCTATAGGATTAGGTATAGATAGAGATTCTCAAATAGAGGAGAGGAATGATAACTAGTCATGACGGAACCTATAGACTCATTGACTGTGTATCAAAATAAAGCCCAAACCTGGGGATTTGATACTAATTTGACATATGACGAATTTGTAAGTAATGGACATGCGATGCCTTACCCTTAAATGAAAATGCAAGCAACCACGACGAAAGGAGTGGAGCCAACTGTTAACCCAAATCCTGCGACGGGGGACAACATCAGATGACGCCAATCGCAAAGCAGCCAGGCGGACACTTTGGGGTGCTCGCGGACATTTTCCAAGCAGTCGCGTGCACACTGGTAATATTTGACAGGAGGTCGCGTGCCCTCCCAGTGACTCCTTCGACAGTTCACCAAAGAAGCCGCGAAAGGCACTCACCAGGAGCTCGCGCAGACTCTTTTCCTCGGTAGCAGCGTGCGCGGCTGCACACGGTCTTTTCTCTCACCCCCGCCGCCCAACTTCTCGTGCACCTCGGGCGGCCGCGCATTTAATACCGCATTTAATAGGGTATTAAATGCCCCAACCATTCGGGCAGCCTACCCTCGCGTATAAATAAGGGGCCATGAGTGCTCGAAAGGAAGGAGGACTTAGCCCAGAATCTACTCTGTTGTAGGTGCGGATGCTAAGCTCCTCTCCCGGTTGCTCTCTTTTCTCTCCATTTCCCTCTTGTACTCGTCACTACCCGCTTGTAATCTTTTGTCCGGAGCAATAACATTACCTGCCGCAAGTGGTATTCTCCGCGGCAGGTAAATCCAGTGTCCGCCGCTGCCAACGCCTTCTTCTTTTTCTATTTTCTCTTCCTTGCTCACTAAGCCTCTGCAGGGCTATCAGCTAGTCAATTGCGGTCTCTGATCTCTCTGCCGGACTCCCCAAGCAGTCGTTGAGTGTGAAGGACTGTGACAAATTTTGCACCAACACCAATGACAACCCTAAAGTTGTGAGAGAAATGCAAGCACACAATCCAATGAGCATGACACCTATGACATAAACCCTAAACCTAATGTGAATGCAAAACTTCAGTCAAGCAATTAATTCCGACGAGGGATTAATGAAATAATAAAATTTATAATTCGTGTCTCTAATCACAATTAATCTATATGTCAAATTAAATAATCAAAGACCATTGCAAATTAATTGAGAGTGCTTCTGAATTCAAAGCACATGAAAATAAGAAATACATGCCTTCAAAAAGTGAAATAATTAAATTAATTTGGATAAAATATTTCTAACAATACCAGGAACCAGTACACTGCAAAAAAATAAAAATTGGAAATAAAACTCACCAAGTAATCGATGTTGGAGGTGCTGGGGGAGATTTGATGGGGGGGTGGGGGGGGGGGGGGTGGCTGTCCGTAAGTGTATACACTGCTGTTTGGGGATATTGGAGAGGAAAACGGGCTATCTGTGGAAACAATGATGGGGGAACTCGCCGGAGGCTGGAGCGAAAGTAGATGGGGTGTCATCACCCCAGAAGCACTAGGCTGTCGGGGGGGGGGATGACATGAAATAATGTATAAAAAAATGAGCCCAATGCGATCATTTTGTCTTCAATATTGCGCGAACGATCTCCATCACAATATATATTGCCTTACTGCATATGGGGTGCATATGTGCGAATGTGGATTTGATTTATAGTGTCTTGGTATTATTTAATGCTTTTTATTTGTTTTTTTCCTTATTTAAAATAGATTGATATTTTTGATGTAGGTTAATATTTGATCATTTTGTCTCAGTCCATTTCAGCCATGTCTGAGTTTATTATATTCTTTTCCTGCATGAATTTTTGTGATTTTGTAAATATTTATTTCGACTTTATTCTTCTGTTTTTTTGTGGATTTTATTGTTCACTTTCTCTATTCTTGTTTTTGGGTGTTTGCCACTGCCTGCATAACAATAAGTTAGCATACAAGCTTTTGCCGACATATCTAACTGAAATTGTGAATTTGGTTGCTTTATATGGAAGATGCCGGAAAGGATATTTTAGACGATGAAGATAAAAATGAGCGATTGCAGTTGGATGACAATGAACCAGAATTTGAGGCTGATGAAGAAATAGCTGTTGACTATGATGAGAAGATGATTGATGGTGATGGCCAAGAAGGGGATGAATTTGATGAGGAATTTGAGGAGGGTGATGAGGTCGAAGAGGAAGAAGGTGATGTGGTTGATGAGGAAATTGATACTGGCGGCGAAGATATTGAGGATGAAGAGGGCCATGAAAATATTGAGGAACATGAGGTTGTTGGGGAGGAGGAAGAGCACCATGAAGTGTTCAAAGAGCGCCGAAAGAGGAAAGAGTTTGAAGTCTTTGTGGGAGGCTTGGACAAAGATGCTACTGAAGATGATCTTAGAAAAGTCTTCAGTGAAGTTGGTGAGATTACTGAAATCAGGCTTCTGATGAATTCTCAAACAAAGAGGAATAAAGGTTTTGCATTTCTGCGTTTTGCAACTGTGGAGCAAGCAAAACGTGCTGTTTCAGACCTCAAGAATCCAGTTGTAAGTGATTAGTATGTTTAATCTTTTTGATGCTGTGAAGTGTAGAATTTTGTTGTTGTTGTGATAAATATGTTTGTACTTCAATTGTACAGGTACATGGTAAACAGTGTGGTGTTACCCCAAGTGAAGACAGTGACACGCTTTTCCTGGGGAATATTTGCAAGACCTGGACAAAGGAACATGTAAGAAACTTATTTTCCCTCACTTAGGCTCCGGTTGGGGCAATTGTGTCATTTGAGCAGTATGGTGTGAAATGTGATATTAAATGAAGTGGCGGTGGTTTATTTGCATTTTGGACTTCCATGATAAATGTTTTGGCCCAAAATCGACTTTATGGGATTTGCGTGTTCATGGCCGCTAAAGCTTGACCGCTGCATGATTGTGGTGCCGTTTTGGCCCAAAGTATTGTTTTGAGAAAATAATGCTCCTGACCACACTTACATAAGTGAGACCTGTGTTCACAACCGTGGTTATTCTCTCACCACTCTCCCAAACAAGGCCTTCATTATTTATACGGTCATTTTCTTATCATTATTTTAACTTTATGCTTACTTCAGTTGAAGGACACGTTGAAGAACTATGGGATTGATAACATTGAGGATTTGATACTGATGGAAGATCTCAGTAAGGAGGGAATGAATCGTGGGTTTGCCTTCTTGGAGTTTTCATCGCGTTCTGATGCAATGGATGCTTACAGGCGTTTGCGGAAGAGAGATGTTGTTTTAGGAATTGATCGACCTGCAAAGGTTGCTTTTGCAGATTCATTTACTGAACCTGATGAGGAAATCATGTCTCAGGTATTTCTCCTTCTTATTCTGTCATTAGGCATACTATTCATACTATGGCTGCGACCATTGTATGTATTTGTTCTTTTATGTTTTTAAAGTCTTAAGATATTCCTTTATGCTTTCTTTGTTTTTTTTTTGTCTGTATCTTTACTTGTCATATATCTTTTTTGTAGTGTGAAAATATTTTCTGCGCCTAATTTTTTTTTGCACTGAATCAATGAGGCTTTAAGTTTCTAACTTCTGAGCAGTTTTATTTGAAATTCAAGAGTTATTGGAGGACCTGAACTATTGAAATGAGTTTAAACAATGCTTGTTTTCAGGTAAAAACGGTTTTCATTGATGGGATTCCTCCTGCATGGGATGAAGAACGAGTCAAAGAGCATGTGAAGAAGTTTGGAAAAATCGAGAAGGTTGAGCTTGCTCGTAACATGCCAGCTGCCAGGAGAAAGGATTTTGGATTTGTCACTTTTGATACTCATGAAGCTGCTGCAACCTGTGCTGAAAGCATTAAAAATGCAGAGCTCGGTGAAGGGGACATCAAGGTTTTTTAATTTTATATTTACACTCTTTTCTGGTATCCTGTTATGTGATATGTTTTTTTTGCTTCTCTACTCAATACTTGTTTTCAATTAAATGTGCATTATGTTTATATGTACAACTATTTAGGCGAAGGTCCGAGCTAGATTGTCAAGGCCACTTCAAAGAGGCCGAGGAAAGCACAATGCTCGAGGAGATTTTAGGACTGGCCATTTAGCTAGTCGAGATATTCACCCATCTTGGAATCATTTTCCCTCTCGTAGGTTCCCTCCTTTACGTGAATCTCGAGAAATCATTGGTCGTGGGATTCCAGTTGGTGGTCGTGGACCAAAGAAGCCAATAGGATTCAGAGGCAAACGACCCCTAGAAATTTCAGCGAGAACGAGACACTTGCCTCTCCCAGCGAGGTCCTTTGGCCGGAGATCTCCAAGTATACATTTGATGTTTGTTAATTGTTATCCAGCTTTAAATCTTTCTTTTCTGATTTATGATTACATTTTTTTAAGGAGGTTCTCCTGTATATCCCAAGAGCAGTTTGAAGAGGCATTATGATAGGCAAGATGGACCGGATCCCAGAAGTAGAGCTGTTCTTGAACATGGTTCAGGAATCACCACTGAAGGGAGGTCATCTTATGGGCATGCTTATTCTAGGGGAAGAGGATATTCTGACATCCCACCAAGGAGCTTGTCTCAAACTACCGGCAGAAGGGCCTATGTTGACGAAGGATATGGAAGAAATGTTGAAACACCACTTCCACCTTATAGAGGGCGTGTACGAAATTACGATTCTATTTCTGGATCCAAGCGGCCTTATTCAGCCATGGTGACTAAACTTATTTCCATTTTCTTTTTGTACCTAGCCTTTGCCGGACCCTCGCTGCGCGGGGATGTTTTGTGCACCGGGCTGCCGTTTTTTTCTACTTTGTGTGAATGCCACCTTACCTTAATCCTTATACTTTACAAGGACGGCGGCGCCCCTACTCGGTTTTCAGATATAAGCACGAGGCATTCGAGGTCAAGATTAGAATATGATGTCACTGATGGAGTGCACCATGAAGATAGTTATGGTGAAAGGTCCATTTCTGTACTTGTTTTAGATTATATGGTATTAATTTATTCGCAATATTTCTTCAACTTTGTGAACTCATGGTTATTTTGAATTCTAGCAGGCTGGGACGTTCCCATATTGGATACAGCAGGACTCGCAGCTCCTTGTCTGAACAGGATACTCACGGGCCATTTGGAGGTCGCCATGGACTAAGCTATAGCGGAGGTTTATTAAAATTAAAATTTAAATTTAAATTTTGGATTCTTATCTTCATTGTTTATTTAATTTATTAACTCAAACTTCTACTGTATAGGCTCTTTAAGCGAAGGTGATACTGGTAGAATGCACTCATCATCTGGCTATAGCAGCAGTTATCTGTCTCGTGGTTCTGATGTAAACTCTCGGATCCCTCGTCTTATGATGTTTCTGCTGCCATTCCGATCAACTTTCCGACTTTTTTGTTGCTTGGATTGCAGGTTGGTGGTGGTTCTTACTCCTCGATGTACTCTACTCGTAATTTGGGTAGCAGGGGTTACTTGTATGGCAGTGGCTCTGATTCATACTACTGAGGTGCACCAACCTTGAGCACATGCTTCCATATATACGTGTTTTCCTTTCGTGCAAGAGTTTTCCATACAGCTATTTGATTATCTGTAGATTTTTGCTGCTACTAATCGCTGTTATATTCATAGGTATCATGATGCTATTTATAATAGGAAGTTTAGTGCATGTTATTTTTTCTTCATTACGTGGGTTTGTATTTGGAAGGGGAGCCTTGATGCACCGGTTGATGTGTTGTCATGTGACCTTGGGGTCTGTCACGGGTTTGAGTCCTGGAAGCAGCCTCTTGCAAAAATGCAGGGTAAGGGTTGCCTACATTTGGGACCCTTCCTCGGATCCTCGGTGCGCGGGGATGTTTTGTGCACCAGGCTGCCTTTATTTTTAACGTGGGTTTGTATTTATGGTACAGATATTACAGTGAAGCCTTGCACTCTTTGAAGACTGGATAATTGGCTACAACAACGTGGTAGCAATTGCTGTATTGTCCGTTTGACCACTAAGCATTCAGAGTTGAGAACTTTAAGCTTTGTTATGTGGAGATATTTTAGCATGCATTTTCTAGGAAGAATGTTTTGTTTGTAAGGACACCGAGTAATTTAATCCGTCAAGAGAAGAGTGTGTTAATGTAATGTATTGCTTATTATTATTGTTTCCTCCGAGGCCTTCATTTATCGGGGCATCGATCTTTGCTTTTGAACTTCTATATGAGCAGCAATCTCTGAAATGTCAAAGCCTTAGATGCTAGGGCACTTCACTTGCTTACAGTTTTAGGAATAAAAAAGCTTTATTTATGTTACCAGAATGATAAGCTTTGCAGCTATTCTTAAGGGTGTCTGAGGCATCATTATATGCCCCTCATGAGATTAGAAATTTGAATATTTCTGTGAAGATGTTCACAAAAGAGAACAAAGTTTTGCGTTTTGAGTTATTTTCTCATGAACATCATGTTTGATGATATGGGCTCAGTTTGGCATGATGGTGGCGGTCATGAACATAAGGATTAAATTGTTATTTGTTAACGCCCATCTAAGAAACTTCATTCACTTTTTTGTTCAAATGAATGATGTTTGTTAGGTAATACTTAACGAATGACGGATTAACCCATGCATTTAAATATAATATTTATCAACTTATAGTAGTCAACATGAATAACATAAATGATTGCCTCCTTAAATCCACTATCATAAATGGATGTTTGTCAAGACAATGATTATGTCCGCTGCCAAGAAAAGAAAACTAGTTTTGAAAATAAAAGTGGACGAAGTTACTTAGATGAGATTGGTCATTTACGAATGATGGTTGATAACTGTTTGTTTCTCTACAATAACCACCGCGTTGAGTACCACCGCCGTGCCAAACTGATATATAAGTAAAGGAAAAGTTGTCTTTTGGTGAAAATTCAAAATTGTTAAGTATAGCCTTCTTTCTTTCACTGAATGACTTAAAATATATTATAATTTATTAAAAAAATAAATAAACAATGTTCATTTAAGTAATTACATCATATTCTTAAATTAGAGTAATGATGAAAATTTAATAAATTGAAAACCTTTATAGTAGAGCTCATGTACCTTATTATAGTAGTTTGTCATTAGACATATCAACTTTATTAAAGTTGGTTTAAAAAATAATGATGAAAATCAATTTATTTAATTTGGAAAATGAATGATGAAAAATTAATAATATATGAATAATGTTGAAGCTTTTCACATTAATTAATTAACAGTGTGTATTTTAAATTGCATTATTTAACTGATAGGAGCGGAGCCCCATCCTGACATAGTCGGAATATTGTAACAAACAAGGTACTATAGTGGTTGGCCGTACGGGCTGAGCCCCGTGTCTATGTAGAGATTGAAAAATAAGATAATGAAATCTAAAAATTGTTAAAATTAAATTGTATAAACACGAGTGTCTATGCATGAGAATCTCCCATGCATATGCGACAACATCACGGTACGACGACACTCTCGTCGCTCACAGTCCCTCAAGCGCATGATTGCAGTCCCCGATATGATTGTCGTCAGAAGACTGCGAGTGGCGGGAGTGTCGTTGCGTTGCGGCACAACCCATGTGCACGACACTCATGATATAAGACACACTACTCTATATAACACTCTTTTATGTAAAATGTTTTTTAAAAAAAATCCTTTGATACACAAATAAAAGCACCACCTTTATTATTTCTTTAAGTATATATATATATACTTAAAGAAATAGGAAATGACAAAATATAGTATATTTTATATCCATCAATCTATCATTGATGAAACAAAGGTGAAAATGATAACTGGGGTTATTTCCAACTATGATCACATAAACAATGTAAAGGCAAGCAACCCTAGTCAACTTATGTTAGGGTTGGCTTAAAATCGATCCAATGGGTTAGGACGTCTGCTTCAACCCATTCCAACCCGGCTCTAAACAGGTGCATGCAATAGGTTAGGGGCTCATAAGCTCAGCACTTTAAAGCCATCCTGAGAATTTCTTGATGGCGGTCATAACCATTGTCATTGTCAAACACATTTTTCATGACGGCATTGCTTTGTCCAAATGCACAGACGCAAAAAATGTCACACCAAACGAACGTATATTCGTAACCACCACATTCATGATTGTCGCCGCCGTGCCAAACAGACTTAGGATGCTCAACTTGTGTCGTTATAATTTACATGAGCTATCGGACGTCATGAGAAAGTAGGGCTTGGAAGGGCATCATGATTGTCTTGAAGCATCATTTCCTTGTGCTTGGTCGGAATATCATTTCTCGTATCGGACAAATCATTTTGAGTCTATGTTAAAGCAAGATATCGTCGCCCATTCTATATAGTGGTCTAGTTAGCTCATAGGTTTGCATTGGGTCGAATCACCTAAACACTCCGGACGCCAAAGAAGCATTTGAGGAATTTCTTAAGAGGAATCGCGATATAATTGATCAACGATGATGTGTATTTTTCTTCAATGTAAAAAGTCTTGTTAGCAAAAACTTGAGTTATGGAAGTTTTCATTCCTATCAACTCTTGAGGCATTAACCAGAATGCAGGTAATCCTCCAGAAATTTTCGAAAAACAAATGGCAATTATAAAACAAGAGTAATGTTATTAACACCCTAGAATTTGCTATTAGTCTCCATATTATATTAGACCCGAAAAAATTTCATTTCCACACCAGCAAACTATTAGCACACCGCCACACAAAAATCTTCATTCAAGCGAAAGGAATTGTGTATCCAAGGGAGAAAACATAAGCTTATTCAAGCACCTCCGCCGAATTTACAAGGTCCACGTCACAGGTGAAGCAAAATTTTGTCACGCGAGAGTCGGTGGAGCTTCAACAGTCGCCGGAAACAGACGCAACCGCCTCCATCCGAAGAGTCACCTGAGGTAGAAATGCCAGGCTAATGTGTTATTTGGTATTTTTATGGGGGCGGTGATATTCACAAAATTTGTGTTATTTGGTATTTTTTAGGGTGTTAATATCCATAAGTGGGGTGTTAATATAAATCCTCTAAAACAATTGTATATAATTATATTTTTAAGGTATAATGATTTACTCATGATAAGGTAAAAGTAAAATTCTCTTTTAATTTATATATATAGTTTTCTATTTGAATATGAACCTTTATTATTTGATGAGAATTAAAAGAGCTGAGGTAGAAGTGTTATGAATAATTCAAAATATATTCCAATTCTTTATTTTATTTTCTCATAAGAGAACTTTGAAAGTTTTTATAGAGTTGGGAGCTCTAACAATCAAATATATTAGTTTTGGTATGCTGTAAATGTATTTTATACTCAAAATGCATGCATAGGGTTTCTGTCTAAATAGTAAATAGTCCTTACTTTTATCATGAATGCCAACTCCCTGAAATGGTGTTTTGGGCGGAAACGCAGCCGCAATCATCCAGGTGTGATCGAGCGTTGGCAACACGAACACCTGCAAAATGGACTATGGGACAACAAAAGCGTTGCCCCAACCGTTCCAAACATAATTAAAGTGCAACCGCTCCGATCAATATACTGGCACGATCTTATGCCGCACCCGTTCAAACTCCACAGCTAACTCAGACAGAACCTAAAAAAGATTTATGTACTCGTCCTTGAGCATACTCGCAAGATATAAGTACAGTGATTAGCATCTCAACAGTAAATATCTCATTCTCCTCAAGATTTTTAAGGCAAGAGATCATGAAGCAGTTAGCCACAGAGTTAAGGATCCTTCACATATCCTATTTTCAGTAAATTGGAAACCTTATGCCTAAAACCACCCCTCAATGAAGCATGATCGCGTGGCTCGCACGGCACACGAAGAGCATAAAGACTTAAAAATAGAAGGACCTGCAAAGAAGAGACTTGTTGTTTGAAACTAGAGAAGCTTCTAGAATAAGATAAACCGGTTAACTCATTGACTGGACTCAAAAGTTCACTGTAAGCATTGATAATATATTCCCCACGTCTAGAAACTAATGTAGTTTTGTGCATATAATATAGTTCATGCACATCTCCGTATGCAACCATTTAGTTTTCAATTGGATGCATAGGGTGTGAAAATAAATGTGTTCACAACCGCCACCACACTCTCACCACTCTCCCAAACAGGCCCAACGTCCTTGAGGTGCCTACATTACGGTAGAAATGATACAAAAGTGGCAGCCATTTGGTAAAAAAAATTCTTGTGAGACATGCAAAAATATCAAAGGGGTGATCATAATAAGCCAAGCATTCTGATCTGAAAGACCTTGTAAAACTGAGCCTTCTTGTGTGAGCTAATGAGAAAATAAAGCAAAGCATAACTGGAGTAATGGAAGCATGGTTAAGAAGCTGAAGCAAATGACAGGATCATTCTGAATAGAGTTTAAGAAATCAGAAGTCTGAAAGATATACAAGCACTGAAATTGTGTAAAACAATGTAGTCAACACAAATCTACAGCATTATATATGATGATGCTGAGGTCATTGAACTAAAGGGGGGTTTGGCGAGGGGGAATAGCCATGGTGTGGATCCGGGATCCGAACGGTTGCAGCCGCTGCCTGTTTGAATGGGGCGCGTGCGGCAAATCAGCGGATTTCTGCAGATCGCGGCTTCAGCCCATGTGCGTCTATGATGGTCCTATCTTGCTGCTCAGTAGCACCATTCATATATAAATTTAAACGAGACTGGGGATTTCTCAATCCGCTAGCGTAGAAATCATCGTTGAATTTCACTCTAGTAAACGCTTCAATGAGGAAAAGTAGGAACTAGATGTTTGAAGAGCTCATTCTCAGAGTTATTTGTAGGACAATAAGATGCTTTGACAATTCATAATGTTTGAAGAGCAAACTCTCGGACTCTTAGCACAAGCCCAGATTGCCACAAGAATTGCGAGAAGGGACAACCCGGAGAATTCTTGGAATGAAGAAACCACAAAATTTAGCATATCGAGTAAACTATGCAAGATCGAACAAAAAGGCCCGCACGCCTAGAAAGAGATTTCTAAATATCTGCGCCGTTGATGTTCTAGCCGTCATTTAGAATTGTGAAAAGGAAAAGTCTCGTGTAAAAACAACTAATGAGTCTCTCTATCTCTTGAGAAGATCGTAGATGTGAGTCCGTCATAGAAAGAAACCCTACAATTACGTCATCCACAAAAATCATGTTTACGATCATAGACATGAGGGCGTACCTTATATAATCGCTATTGCTTCCATTTTTCCTAACAAGACCCTTAAAAATAAGAAGAATCTCTAAAAAATTTTCTTATGCTCGGATCCAACATAGAGATCAATAAACGGAGGAGTGTTATCAGATTCTCCAACGGAATCACTCGCCAATTTCGGCCATTTACCGAGACCTCCCCTCTAAGTTATCCAAATTACAGGTTGCACTCCACTTATTATTGAAATTACAAAACTTTACTCTGAAAGATTACATTTCATAACATCCCTGCACAAAAAGACTTCCCTAAAGATTTACTTCAAGGGGATATTTTTGTGCAAGGATGCTATGAAATGTAAACTTACAAGGGAGGTTTTGGTAATTTCAAATGTTAGAGGGATGCAACCTAAAACCAGTTAAAAGTCTTGGTAATTATTCCTACATATCTACACTAATATATAAAGATATCCCCTTAGTCAATCAAAGCAATCCTAGCCCTTCGGCAATCATCCTCTCCTCTCATTATTTTTTATCTGGGACAACGCCGCGACACCGGCGCACACAGTGCCGTGGCACTATCAGGGGCACTATCAGGGGAACTGTGTGTGTGTGTGATTCCTCGAAGAATTCTCTTAAATTTGGACAGCAGATTCTAAACAGCAAATAAACTGGATCAACATGACTACTAAATGCAAGCAAAACAAGTATTCAACACTAGAATAAGGAACCACATATAAACAATGGGCAGAAAAACATATTACACCAATTTAGATGGGACTAGATCTTCATCCATGGAAGATCTTAAGCCAACAAAAAAGAAAGAAATTGTATCACTGCCAACGAACGAAAAAGCTTAAATAACAAGATGAATCTTACCCAAAAGGATAATTTCCCCTAGAAATGATTCTTAACCCTAACCCTAAACTGCTAGTTTACACAAATTTAGAAGAGAAGGCCAATAATTTTTTTTTCTTCAGGAAGGCAGTAAAAGGTCTTACCCCTCTACTTCCCAGTAAATCTCTGAACCATGGCTTCAGCGATCTGGCGCTGGCAATCTAAGATCATCTCTGTACGCTTCAACTCCATCTCCATCCTCATCTTCTCCACCTCCCTCGACATCTCCATCTTCATCTGCTCCATCCTCAGGAAACCGTCCCCGAGAACACCGAGCGCAGCGGCCAAATCACCGGCGCCGTCGTCGTCGTTCCTCTCCCTCTCCCTCTTTATCCTCCTCCGCTTCTCCTCCACTCTCCGCCTCATCTCTTCCAGCCCGGGCTTCAGAGCATCCTTGGGGCCCGGCCGGAACCCGGCGATCTTCGACCGCACGGCCTTGGGGATGGTGAACCGCAGGCCGGATTCCGAAGCCGCCGCCTCGGCGGCGGCGGCGGCGCGTCCGTTGACGCTGATGCCGCGGGAGGCGGGGGGAGTGGAGGCGGCGCCGCGCTCCATGGCGTCCATCTTGCGGAAGTAGAGCCAGGAGGAAAGGGATCGCTGCTTCTCGGTGCGGTAGCGCTTGCGAAGCTTCTCGACTTTGTGACGGCACTGGACGGAGGTTTTGGGGGCGGCGGAGGAGGAGGGGCAGTCGTTGGAGACGGAGGAGGCGACGGAGTCCCAGTGGTGGGCGCGGAGGTTGCCACGATTGAGGGAGTACCACTTGTCGCGGTAGGCGTTGATGAGTGCTAGGGTTTCGTCGTGGGACCAGCAGGGAGGGGGGAGGCGGCGGGAGGAGGGAGGGGGAGGGGGAGGGGGAGGGGGGAGGGCTGCGAAGGGGGAGGCGGGTCGGTCGTCGCCGGCGGCGGAGGAGGAGGCGGGGGAAGGGGATGCCATGAGGAAAGGGTGGGTGGAGTAAAGGATTGATTAATCGGAGGGGGCGGTGGGATCTGAAGCGGGGGTGGGGGGGTGGGGAGGGGGGGTTAGGGACACCGCTCAGGGGGGATGGGGTGGGCCGCCATTGGGCGAGTGGCGAGGGGCGCGGGCATGGGCGGTGGCGCGCCGTACCGCGCCAGGGCGGTGTCTTTACCGGCTAGTACCTGGTCTCTTTTTATCTCCTCCGTCTACGTAACGTCGGTTAAGCTTCCCCACTAGTAGCTAAAATAGTTTAAAAAAAATTAGACAAGGGTTTAGCAAATATATTTGTTGGATTCTTGGGTGCTGTTAGTAGCAAATCTAATTTGATTTCTAATAAATCATTACTATTAGCAAACTCTCATTATTCAAAATGATTATTTAAAAATCATTTTATTACTAGCAAATCAACATAAATTTTTTTTAATTTTGTTTAAAACATTCATTCTTTCAAAATATTCCGCTACATATAATGACATTACAAATGATTGCAAATACAAATGATTGCAAATGTATTCATTCAACCAATTATATTAGCATTATAGATGAGTCAAAATGCCGCAAATATTTAGTATGTTCAAAATCATTTTTTCAACAAAATATCATTATCTGCACCGAAATCTATAAACAAAATATCGGTCCGTTTAGAAATATATTTGATTTCTAATTCCTACAAGGATGTGTTGTATATACGAGTTAAGTGTATATAAGAATATATACGTCCTTTTGAACTGCGTCTTATACGTACAATTTCATGAGAAGTGTTCAACATGAAAGTTGTAGATCTCGACGAGATCTATAATTTTCATATTGAACACTTTTTGATTTGAAGCACTTTAGACCCCCGCTTTGACCCCTGAAAAATGTTACGTCGTACATATGTACGGACGCACGGGATCGGCATGACTTTTTTCGGGGGTCAAATAGGAGGCATAAACGGCTTCAAATCAAAAAGTGTTCAACATGAAAGTTGTAGATCTCGTCGAGATATACAAGTTTTATGTTGAACACTTTTTGATTTGAAGTAGTTTAGACCCCCGATTTGGGCACCAAAAAAAATCACGCTGAAAATCTGTACGTTCCGTGCATGTCTTTTTTAGGGCCCAAATTGAAAGCTTAAACGGCTTCAAATAAAAAAATGATCAACATGAAAGTTGTAGATCTCGATGAGATCTATAACTTTCATGTTGATCACTTTTTCAAATGAGAAATATTTGGGGCTCAAAATTCAAAAATACAAAAATTGCCAAAAACAAAATTGGTTTGCTAGTAGTAATTTTTGGGAAGAGAAAAAAATGCAAAAAATGCCTGAATCTGTTTTTTTTCTGATTTGCTAGAAATGGAAAGTGGATTTGCTAATAACAGCACCCTTATAAAATAGTAACAATATTTGCAAATTGACTCGTTAAGGTTCTATTTGGGTATTATATATTTTTTTTGCCGGTAATATATGGTGATTTATTATGTTGGATTAATTTTATTTATAAGATTTTTGATTTTAGGGTGGACATTTTGTTAGAGTGCTCGAAGCATCCGCGTGACCATCAAGTTTGGAATGGTCTTCTCGTTGCCCCTAGCTAGGGTATTTATAGGCGAAACCCTAAATCCCCAACTCGGGTTTGGATTCCTATCAGATCCTAACTGACCCGTTAAGGAGCCCATACACACGTATATAAATATACCTCAACAATCTCCTCCTATATTGTATATACGTGTTAGCAAAGAAAATGAGCTACTTAATCAATAGTTAATAGCGACCAAAACAAAAGAGTTTTTCCAGAATTATAAATATGAGTTTTAGATAACAAAATGCTAAACTCAAACCAAATGTTCCAAACATGAAATAAAGCAAGAAACTGGAAAGCTCAAACTGATAAATGATCTAGGCGAACAGCAGATCATCATCATCTGGGTCAAAATCAACTCTCTCTCCTCCAATCTCCATATTGCCTGCAAACAATTACAACAAGAATGTCATGAGGCAAATCTCTATGAATTCAAACATTTGCAGAAATGAAGTGATTAGTTCTAATAGCGGGTGAACTTAATACTTTAACTGGGAGGAAAGAATCCCAAAAAACAGCATCTTTATCTAATTTACACAAAATTAAATTAATTGATTTCATAGAATCAAACCATGTTCCTTCGATTATTAAGATTATTATTAACGTTTCACAATTGTGCTATATCATCAAGTTTGGAATGATACAACAAGCTGTGACTATTAGATCATCAAGTTTGGAATGATATAACTAATAATCATAATATCAGGGCACATATCAGCAACCTCAGTATTTCTTTTTGGAATGATACCCAATTCAGCCTTTGGCAAAGAATAATTACGTAAGTCATCAAATTTGGAATGACTGACAACTATCTCACCTCTAGCTTTCATCAGATAGCATCTGAAATACTTTAGTGTGCTCAACGTAGATGCTTGAATGTAAGCAGACAACGGTTCTTAGATTTAAAACATAAGCTAGGTATTAAGTCCTCCTAAATGGACGTTAATCCCATCTCCCCCGATGTTTTAGATGTGAGAACCTTACATAAGCCCTTAGTAAGGACATCTGCTACATTATCTTTTGATCTCACGTCCAATAGTGAGATTATTCCCTGATTGGTGAGATAGGTCAACCAGGCCTGTTTCATCCTTAGTTGCCTTCGCTTTCCATTGAACAACGTATTTGTAGCAATGGTCTTTGTGGCTTGATTGTCACAATAAATCGAAATAGAGTTCATTTTTAGACTCGTCATTGGAATGTCCAATATCAGATCTCTTATCCACTCTGCTTCTTCTCCAGCTGAAGCGAGAGCATAGAGTTCCGATTCCATAGAGGATAGTGCAATGCACGTTTGCCTCTTAGACTTCCAAGCTACTGCAGCTCCTCCTAGTGTAAACACAAAACCACTAGTGGATCGACAATCAGCTATTTCCGAGCACCAAGATGCGTCGGAGTACCCTTCAAGCACTGGAGGATGCCCACTGTAACATAAAACATACTTTTCAGTGTACTTTAAATATCTCATTAGCCTGTCTAAGGCGTCCCAGTGGTCCTTCCCAGGGTTACTGGTGAATCTACTCAACATGCCGACCGTAAAGGCTATGTCAGGTCTAGTGCAGGTAGTAGCGTACATGAGACTTTCTATGAGTTTGGAATAATCCAACTGTCTAATAGCTGAACCTTCATTCGGTTTCAGTCTACTATTATAATCGTATGGAGTCTCAGCCTTTTTGCTCTTATCGTAACCCCACTTTTCCAGTAGATTCCTAATGTAGTGACTCTGACTCAGGGTAATACCCTTTTTTGTGAAGTTCACTTCCATTACTAGGATGGTTTTCACCTCACCTAGGTCTTTCATGCTAAATTGTGCCGTCAAGGCAACTTTCACGTCTTTCACTTCAGACTGATCAGTGCCCAGAATTAGCATGTCATTAACGTACAAGCATATGATGACTACTTTATTTGCACTTGTTCTGACGTACAGACATTTATCTGATAGACTGGATTTGAAACCCAAGCCTTTTACACAGGTGTCAAATTTTTCATGCCACATTTTAGGTGCTTGTTTCAATCCGTATAGTGACTTAATCAACTTACAGACCTTATTTTCTAGACCTTCTATGACGAACCCTTCAGGTTGGTGTATGTAGATCTCCTCAGTCAGATCTCCATTAAGAAATGCAGTCTTGACATCCATCTGATGAACAGTGTAGTGTTCAATAGATGCTAGTGCGAGAAGAATCCTAATTGTCGCATAGTGACATACAGGTGAGTATATATCAAAGTAGTCTACACCACTCACTTGAGTGAAGCCTTTGACAACTAGACGTGCTTTGTATTTTGCGATACTCCCATCAGGATTTAGCTTCTTCCTCAGAACCCACTTATTTCCAATGGTTTTAGCCCCTTTCGGCAAATCGACCAAAGTCCATGTGTTGTTCTGCATAAGAGAGTTCATCTCTTCGTATATGGCTTCTTTCCATAACAGAGAGTCTCTAGACCGCATCGCTTCCTTATAAGTGGATGGATCAGCTTCAACTTGGTAAGTCACGAAGTCTGTACCGAAGCTTTTGGGCATTTTCTCTCTACTAGATAGCCTTCTGGTATCTAAACCAATCGTGTCTACAGGCTCAGTGTCAGAGTTACGTTGTCCTGGCCCAGCTAAAGGCTCAGTACTAGTGGCTGGCAGACCTGACAGAGTCAGGTTCTTGTTCTTAAGGAACTTATCCTCAAAGAAAACAGCGTCTCTAGATTCTATTACAGTATTTGTAGAGAGATCCAGAAACCTGTCTGCAGCACTATCATCTGCACATCCTAGGTAGACGCAGGTATTAGTCCTGGGCCCAATCTTTGCTCTTCTAGAGTCTGGTATCCTAACATAAACGATACAACCCCAGGTCTTAAGATTGTCAAATCTAGGAGGCCTCTTAAACCAAAGCTCGTAGGGTGTCTTAGTCAACTTAGCATGAGGAACTTTATTAAGAATGTGATTTGACGTGAGGACGGCTTCACCCCAATAGGCCGCAGGCATGCCGACAGTCAGCAACATGGAGTTCAACATCTCTGTTAAAGTCCTATTTTTTCGCTCAGCGATACCGTTGGATTGTGGTGAATACGGGGCAGTCGTTTCAGGAATTATGCCATTGCTGGCAAGAAAATCTCTGAACTCCCCCGAGATGTATTCGCCTCCTCTATCACTCCTTAGCCTTTTAATTTTAATGTCAAGTTGATTTTCAACCCTATTTTTGAATATACGAAATTTATCAAAAGCTTCATTTTTGGTTTTAAGAAGATAAATGTGACTGAATCTAGAGTAGTCGTCGATAAAAGTTATCAGATACTTCCGACCTCCTCGGGTGACAAAACTTTTGTAGTCACAAATATCGGAATGTATTAACTCTAACAATTGTGTGCTCCTAGAAACCTGACTAAAAGGTGTTCTAGTTATCTTAGTTTGAGCACAAATTTCACATTTTTCAAATTTGGTTTTTGTATCGAGGGGTATGTTGTGAGTTCTAGCAAGCAGGAATAGTTTTCTATAATTGACGTGTCCTAGTCTTGCATGTAAAGTCTTAGGATCTATCAGATTTGAGCTAACCTGATTTATTACTTCGTGTGCTAGACTCAGCCTATACATCCCGTTAACAACATATGCGCAACCAAAGTAATGTGAGTGAACCATAAGGGTTACTAGACCACCACTAATGTTAAAAGACATACCCGCATCGCACAACAAACTAATCGAAATTAAATTAGCAGCTAATGTCGGTATTAATTTAACATTTTTCAAACTAAGAGTCTTACCTGAGGAGAGAGTCAGGGTAGCGTTGTCGACCTTCAGCACGTCAGCTATAGCTCCATTCGCAACAGTGACAGTCTCTTCCACCTCTTTTGTATCCTCCAGAAGCTTTGGATTGTTGCAGACGTGGCAGGTAGCACCTGAGTCGAGCCACCACTCCGAACTGGCCGTCCCGTTACCGACCATGGCAACAAAGTCGGTAGGCGCAGTCTGATGAACCATGTTGGCTTGATTTTCAGTCCTTGGTGTGCTCGATTCGCCTCGTTTGGGCTGCTTGCACTCGGAAGCGCAGTGACCCCACTTATTGCAGTTGTAGCACTTGCCTTTGAATTTCTTCTTTATCTGTTTGCTAGTGGCAGCAACTGCGGGTGCACTGGTCGGTGGGCGAGTCTTTCCAGGCTTAGGCTTTCGCTTAGGGTGAGTGATCATGTTAGCAGTAGAGGACTGCTTGCTGATCATCTCTATAGCGTGCCTAGTCCGGTTCTCATCCTCAATGCAGATGAAGCGCTTGAGGTCTTTAAGACTCACCTGCGTCTTCTTCCGGTACATCTCAGTCTTGAAAGAATACCAGGCCGAGGGCAACTTGAAAATAATCGCCCCTGCAACGAATCCATCTGGCAGAGGGATATTCTCACTGTTGAGCTTGTCCACCAAATTTTCAAACTCAGCAACCTGTGGCAGGATTTCCCTTTCCTCAGTGAAGGTGAATGCCATAAACTTGTCCACCAGGTGCGTCTTGGACATGTTCTCCTCCTCCTTGAATTGCTCTTCTAAAGCTTCCCAGATCTCCTTGGCCCTTTGCATCTTGCCGTACGTCTCTGCAAGTCTGTTGGAGAGGCAATTCAGAATGTAGTCTCGGCAGAAGTCCTCGTCGTTGACCCACTGATCTTCATCTTCGCTTCCTTTGACGTCCTCAAAGACAGTCTGCACTGTGTAGAAGATATTCAGGTACTTTATGCCGAACTGAGTGTTGCGCTTCCAGGCACTGAACTCGGCGTTGGAGAATTTCTCCAATTTGATCATCGGCACATGAGACGAGTGATTGAACGCCTTAGACATTTTTTGTGTGTGTTCCTTTCCACTACGTGTAATTCTACTTGCAGACAAAATTGCGAGCAGAAAAAAACTAGAAAGAAATCACCTGAGCACGTGTAGCGACAGAGTCTTCGGATCCAATCCAGAGAAAATTTGCTCCTCTCCGACGAAAAAACAAATCGTCGAAGACTATATCTCTGTCAAGAGTCTTCCCAGGAACAGCAACCAAAAAAAATTTCTTCTATTTCGGATTGATACACAATCCTGTCCAGACCTTGATGATGATGAGGGCAAAAAAAAAAAAAGATCTGCTCCAAATCTGAGTATCTCAACAGAAAAGTTGAGTTATGGGTGGAGTGGCTTTGTTCAGATCGGGAGAAAACGTCCAGGGATCACAGATGAGAGCACGATCTCTTGATGGCAGCAGTGGATCACAAAAACCAGTGACCCCCGGAGATCGATAGGCAGAGGCAGGGACACCCTCGATTTGGCGACGTATCGGAAGAAAATCACCGAAATCCAAAGCCGGTGGCGCCGGATTTCGCGAGATTCCGACAGGAGGCGGCGTTGCTTCTTTTTCCTCCCGATAGCAAGCGGTGGTCGCCGATTTCGATCTTCTTTCCGATCCCAATCAACGGCAGAGAAAACACGAAAGAAGCGGCGATTTCTCCCTTTGATCGACACACGCACACAACGGCGATCGAAGTGCAGCAGCCTTTCTCCTTCTCCTTCGCGATCGGCGAAGGCAAACGACGGATCGATCGACGGGATCCTTCGCGATCGATCGCGTGCAGCGGCGGCCGAATCGGGAGAAAATCGGGAAATCAAGGTTGGATCACGGGAGCGGGGCTAGGGCAAGAGGAAAAATCTTCGAGAATGTTAGAGTGCTCGAAGCATCCGCGTGACCATCAAGTTTGGAATGGTCTCCTCGTTGCCCCTAGCTAGGGTATTTATAGGCGAAACCCTAAATCCCCGACTCGGGTTTGGATTTCTATCGGATCCTAACTGACCCGTTAAGGAGCCCATACACACGTATATAAATATACCTCAACACATTTGGCGTGATAATACGGGTTGATCCGCCTGTTAAGGAAGCTTTTGCTGATGATTGTTATCGCCGCGCCAAACGAAATCTTAACAACTACATCGACTGAGGTAATAACACTTCTGGAGGCGAAATCTAGCCCAATAAGTTGACCAAAATCTAGTAAGTAGATTTGGGAGAGGTATTTATTGGCAAAAGGTATTCGCGGGTATGCGCTCTCGACAGTCATTACTCGGCGCTAGGATCTATCTGCATGTCTCATCCCTTTAATGAGAGAAATATTTAGGCACGTGTAATGCACGGTGATCATAATAGATCACCGTGCGGGAACAAATACCGTTGTATGATTCGTGATTTCAATGATGTAAATTGTTTGTAAAAATATACGACAACATTTATGTGATGCGGGCATATTGAAATGTGACCATATTTTTATTGAGCTTATAATTTTAAATACAGGCAAAAATAACAAAACTACAATGTCCTAGACAACCCTACACAACCCTAAACATAAAAAAACTCATGTGTCCTAGACAACCCTAAACATAAAAAAACTCTCCAAGTAATCTTTGAAATTCAAGTTAGCACAATAACCTAACCACAATTCAACCAATTAAGCAGAAGAAGACTACCATGCACAATTCATTGATCTCCTAATGGATAGATTCTAAGCTCCATGAGGATGGTTTCATGAGAGAAATCCAACTGTCTTATTGTATCTCTATTTTGTTTTAAAGTTTTTTTCTATCAATTCACATGTAACTCAAATTTCAAACTCTATGAGGGCTAAGCATTTGTGATGGTACTTTTAGGTGCATAACATCATACAAATGATTATGAACCACCGGCTCAAAATGATTGACACAAATACAGAACATGCACACTCACTCATGATCAATGAGTTCATCATCAAATATGTCTGTCGTGCAGCTAAATAGTGAAATTTGGCCCGACACAGATCCAGTCACGTGATTTTTCATCATTTCTGGGTTTTTCACTGTAAAAAAAGTCTCCTGTCACTGCTGCTTGGTTCTCATTCTTTGTTTGTACGCCTGCCCGGTCTGACTCAGAGTTAAGGCGGAGGACAACCGGGCGACCCACAACAAGAATGAAAAATTTAGGTCGTAGAATTGAAAATATTGGAAAAGAATTTAGAATATGCTCATATGAAACAAGTGATAAATATGATTTGAACAAAAATTACGGTATACGATAATATCAAATTAATGCAATTCTAATACAAATTGTTAGACGGGACAAACTCCAAATTCATAATCGATTCAGTTTTCTCCATTTACTGACCAGATAAGCCGAAATCGAACCGAATAAGCTTGATTTTCAGCCCATCCAAACAGAAACCAAACCGGTTCCATTGGCTCGGTGCAGTTCAATTTTTCCATCCACATCCCTGACCGAAGCCCACCGAGTCCATGAGAGATTATTACGACCGGACTCGGTCCCGAAATCTCCATCCGGGTGAGAGGAGGCGTTGCGGAGTGGAGATATTAACGGGAGTGATGAGAGAGGAAAAACAAAAAAGCAATGGCGAGCGAGCATTTTCTTAGTCGTGGCGTGCGAGCAAATCTACTGGCCCCAGAATACGGACGGAATAACTTCGCCGAGTCCACACTGGCCCGATTCCAGTCCGTATGCAGCGGTAAGCCGTAAAAGTTTCCCGGCGAACGCCAACGCTTCTCTTCTATCCTCTTCACTGTTTGTTCCTCCAAATGGAGGTGGCCTTCTCAGCAGAGCTGCGCGTCGTCCCCTGCAACTCGAATTTCTCTCGAAGCGTTGGTAATGGACTCACGCGGATTGGGAGTCCTTGCCCTCGCTCCCCCCTCAGTGCTTCTCTGAGGAGGGACTTCACTGCTTCTTCCGTCGGAGGAAGCGTCTCCGCCCCGTTCTCCGGTCAAAAACTCCGCCCTCGTTCTCTACGTCCGTCTCCTTCTGGTCGAGGGGGCAAGAGAGGCGTCGTCACCATGGTACCTTCCGTTTTGTTTCTTTGCCTCTCCCCGTCCTTCTGATTATCATGATCTGTCCAACGGAAGAATATAGTTGAATTCGTTTTGTTAACTAATTTCAAGTGAATGGTTGTGAAGGATTTGAGTTAGATGTCCGGTGTGCTTTCGAAATCGAGAGCTACCATTTGGCACATCTTTTGATCTGTTGGAAAAGGGAGATTTGCTTTCATTGGTTGAACTTTCAAATGAAATGCAAGAATGTAAATGTGCATTGTGAATTGTTGGTTGTAAACTAATGACAAATGCTAGAGTTAATGGATTTTAAAGGTTTTAGGGTTTAAGATCATTGAATAGGTTTACCAGTTGGTGTAAGAATGAGGCACACTGGTTTAGCGGTGCTACAGTTGATCAAGGCATATGACCACACAGGTCCCCTAGGGTTGGTACTGGGGATGTTGTCTCGTTCATTATATGCACATGAAGTTCTCGTGGGAGGGTGTGGACCTCAATAAGGGTGTCCTTGTAATGATCTATGCATGATGAAATGGTAGCCGTTGTCTTCTCTAACTTCTCCGAGGCTTTCAGCCATATATGGAGCGAGGGGAATGATAATTGATGGGGTTTCCCGAACCAAGCTAAAGGAGCCGAGTGACCCCGCAAGGCCAAGCGCGCAAGCAACAGGCGAGCGAACGCACGAGCAGCGTGCCGCGGGTAGCACGACCACGCGCAGACGGCCAGCCCGCGTGCACGCTGGCGACTGCCGACCGCCTCTAGCCATCTCTGTCGCCGCCGACCGCCGCCGGCCACCGCCAGCCTCCGCCGCCGCCGGGCAACCTGCCCGGGCCACCCGGACTGCCCGAGTGGCACGTTCGTCATTTCTTGAAATTTGGTGATCCAGGTGACCATAACGGAGCGACACCATTCGTCAGCATAAAATCCGCCCCGACGCAATTACCAACATATCCCTCCAGAAAACTATAAATAGACCCCTAGAGAGGATTTGAGGAGAAGCAACTCCAGAGGCTAGAGAGAGTTTTGAGATTTTCCGGCGAGGACGTGAGACTTAGTTCGTTCCTCCACTCGGAATTCGCTCTGCTCTCTCTCTAGGTCGTTTAACACTCAACGTTACAAGGACTTAGCCAATTTTTCACTCCAGAGGAAGCCGCAGCGGAGTGCTCCATTGGACGCTCTCGTCAGAGCATTGCGGACTAGGTTTATTTTCTGCTGTTCTTGTATTCAGCAGAAATATGAAAGCGGAAATTTTATGCGGTTGTCCAGTCTCCGCGCTACTGGAGACACTATCTCCTTCCTCGGGAGTTTGTGCTTTATTCGGATCACCAGACGTTACGATATCTAGATTCGAAGTGCAAGTTGGGATATCGACATGCCAAGTGGGTCGAGTACCTCCAGGATTTCCATTACGTTCTCAAACACTGAGCTGGTGTTGAGAGGCTGATGCGTTGAGTCGCCGTGTCTCCTTTTTACACGCACGTATAGAGGGGCTTTAAAGAATGATCCTAGCCTATCCGACATGCTCCGATTTTGACGAGATTTATACTGCTTTGTCCCGAGACTCTCCGGACCTTGTTGAGGGCTATCAGATATTTGAGGGATATATGTACCGAGGCACTCTCCTGTGTATACCCCAAACTTCCGACCGCGATTACTTGATCCGGGAGTTGCACGCGGGCGGGGCCGCTGGGCACTTTGGGCGGGATAAGTTCATAGCCTTTGTTGAGGATCGCCTCTACTGGCCCAGCCTAAAGAAGGACGCGACTCGCATTGTCCGTCACTGCCGTATCTGCCAGACGGCCAAGGGCACTAAGCAGAACACGGGTCTGAACAAACCTCTACCTGTCCCACACCGCCCTTGGGAGGACATCAACATGGATTTCGTGCTCGGGCTCCCCCGCACTCTTCGGAGACACGATTCCATCTTTGTGGTGGTCGATCGATTCTCGAAGATGTCGCACGTTTCCACCTTCCACCGTCGAGGACAACCACCTACGTCACTTTCCACGCCTCCGGTTTTACCTCGGATCGTCGTCCACGCATCTCCGGCTCCAAAATCTTCATTGTCTTGGTCAGCCCACTACTAGGTGAGTCTTGTTGTATTGGACTATTTTATTGGATTGTTCACCATATTTGCTCGGGAATCTTGTCTGAAAATTTGCCTCGATATGCTTATAATTTTCAGGTGAGATTTATTCGCCGCACACTTAGCTTTGGCCCTCCGAGCGGAGGAAAGCCATTTACTTATTTGTCTACTGAATGCTATTTCTCTGTTTAATTTAGTTTGCGTGGGTTGAAATCTTTATTGCTTGAATTAATCTGTCTCCGTCACCGATGGTATCATTGCATTTAGGTTTGGGTTAGTATGTCAAGTCTACATTTCACTCCTAAAAGTCTTGATTTTGTGCACCCCCGTGGCCTACCCTACATCACAATTGGTAGGAAAGGAAATAGCATTGGAAATAATTAATTTTGGGAAGAAAACTTATACCCAATTAATGTGTCAAGATGTCATTAAGTAACAAAAATAGTTTCCTGCTATGGAATGATGTCAATTGAACACCATAATGGCATTGTAATATAACAATTTAACATACAGAACAATTACAATGCTACAATTACACTACAAATTAAAATACTACGATGGTACAAATTCAAAATGCTACAACGGTACTGCAAAAGGAGGATGGAAAACAATAGATTCATTTCAAATTGCTACAATGGTATTACAAAAAAGAGGGATGTGAAAAGATAGAACTAATATATGAATAGAAACCACTACGAACATGGTGCAAGAACATCCAGTGCATCCCTGATAGCACAATTGAACTTGTGGCTGAAGCCTTTGTAGAATCAACCGATTTCTGCATTTTGCGCTTTCAATATTTTTGTGCAAGCAGGTTTGGTAACCTAGGGTCCATTGATAATTTCCTGTCACCACAATTCAAGGACATCATACGAGTTCTCATCTAGCTTAATGTCTATGGATTTTTTTTATTTTGCATTTTGAAATATATATTAAAATAAAGATTAATTATTGTATACCAATGGATAATCAATATGAACAAATCTATAACACATGATGAAGGTATATCTTATGTTCACTCTGTTACTCATTTAAGAACTTTGATAATATAATTATTGCCAGTATAAATGAGCTGATGTAATTGCTTAAGATGTCAAAGTCAGATAATTTGTCTTGCTGACTATGATTCTACTTCATGACTAATGCCACTTTTATTGTAGGTAATTCCATTCCTTAGAGGAAGTGCATGGGAACAACCGCCTCCTGATCTTGCTTCGTATCTGTACAAAAATCGAATTGTATACTTAGGTATGTCCCTGGTGCCTTCGGTGACGGAGCTAATGCTTGCCGAGTTTCTCTATCTTCAATATGAAGATGAAAAGAAGCCTATTTACTTATACATTAATTCCACGGGCACAACAAAGGTAACTGATTCTTCTCCTTGTCGTGGTTTATAAAATCTATTTCTCAATCACTGTACTATTAACTTAATAAAGTAAAAAAAATCGAGCTGTCTTGATAGCTTGGTAGATTTAATTGGGCATAAGGGCAAAATATTGGTCATTTCTACCACTTTGGTATTCAGTGCTCTAAAGATCTAAAGTGTCTATCCACCTCCTTCATTCAACAATGCATGTGGAGGTTCCCTATCAGTGCAAGTTTTGTTGAATTCTTTTATACCATGAAACTTTTGACGTGCTTTGACGCACAAAATATCAAGAAATAGCATCCAATTCTAACTCTCTTCTTGAAATTGGGCATGTAATATCTATCATGACTAACTTGCCCATAATTTTTCCAAATGCATCTAGGCTCAATCCCTTGTGAAAATATTAGTTAGCTGTTGGTAGGAGGGAACATACGATGTACTCATTACTCTTACTATATTCTCTTTGATGAAATGTTTGTTCACTTCAACATGCACCTGCTCATCATCTTCTCTGCCGTCCCTTCCAGATTTATGGTTGACTTCAGTAGGGGTGTCAGTGGGTCTGCCCCCGCTCATTATTGATGTCTCAAGCAAATCAAGAATGTCTTTCTCTGAAGAGATGAAAATCTTGGGTTTAGATCTTGCAATTTCAATACCCAGGTAGCACTTGAGATTTTCTAGGTCTTTCATTTTGAATTTTCATGCCATTCTTTCCTTTAAAGTCTGGATCTCATTCATATCACCCCCTAATAGAATAATATTGTCCACATAGACGATGAGAGCGGTCAATTTACCTACCTTGTTCTTGATAAAGAAGGTGTGGTCAGCATTACTCTACGTGTAACCAAATGTTTTCATGGCTCTATGGAACCTCCCAAACCAAGCTCTAGGAGACTTTCAGGTTGTATATAACTTTTTTCAACATGTAGACCTTCCTTTCAGATCCTTCAGGAGCAAAACCCGGAGGTAGGGACATATATACATCCTCCTCTAGATCCCCATGGAGGAAAACATTCTTCACGTATAATTGTCTGAGATTCTTGATAATCAATCCCAACATTCTGAGTATAGTCTCGATCCACCAATCTCACTTTGCATCTTTCAGTAATCCCTTGAAAGTTCTGTTTTACCGAGAAGACCCATTGACATTCAACAACAGTCTTCCCTTGGGGAAGGTGCACCAGATCCTTGCACAGTGGAAGATTTGAGCAGCATTTCCGTGACAGGAGTTGGCGACCTCAAATCTTTTTCAAATATCAGCCGTTGCATTCAAGAACAAGTAGTTGCGAACAATGGATTCCTGCATGGAGTTGGTAAGCCACAACATAAGTAAAGAGTTTTCCGAGTTCCATTGCAGCCAATACGGTGAAATCAGAGCGGGTTCTTTAGTGGTGCCACTGACATATCCAAACATACGATGACTTTTTAGGGCAATGGTGATGGAGCGAGTCCATGAAAGGTTGTTAGTGTCATCTAATCGAATATTGGTAATTTGGGGAGTGTTGTGAATTGTGATCATTGCACGTATGGATCCCACTGAAGTCATGGGAGAGGAAGAGGCATTTTCGTCGGATGAAATAACTGGAGAGTCAACACTCCCTGACATGGCGATCCAATAATAAAAATCAAAGGATTGCAAAAACTAAAAGTAGAGGACCGAAAATAAGGGTTTTCTCGTAGAAAGAGGAAGAAGCAATAATCAATCCCCAAACCAAGCAAAAGCAGAATAGGTTGTAGGAATGTGGAGGAAGTATCATCCCCTCAAGAATGGAGAGAGTCGGACACTGAAGAGGGAGTTGCAGCTCCATCGAGGGTTTTGTTGCCCGTACTTGCTGATCTCAAAAAACCGAGAAGATACAAACGCTGCACGCTCGTTGCGCTTGTAGGCATGTGACGAGATTGATGAGAGACAGGAGACTGGATGAGAGAGGAGGTGCAGAATCGAGGAGAATCAGACTAGAGAAGATTGACGGGTCGTTGCTTGCGCGTTGCGTTGCCGAGCGCAAGACAGAAGCGGAGTCGGGAGCGTGAAAATTCGGGCTGCTCTGATACCATATTAGAAATTGGGATCGTTTACATAATAATTGAGAGTAACACTCCTATATATATAGGAGTGGGGGGGGGGGGCAAAAGAGTAAAAAAGAAATATATACCAAAAAACATGAAATGACATGCAAGCCTAACAAATTCATATAGATTATTTAAACATATATTGCTAGTCTGTTTACATAACATAAAATAAAGTAGTGGACGATATGTTTAAAAGTCGCATCAGAGAATATGCTGGAAAAAAAAAGATATTTCGGCCCATATTTTACTAAAGGACATGATGTTTTCCCCTCAAAAACGATATGTCGGTAGACATGTAGGACATGCTGGAGGATATTTAAAACAATGATGGGATCCCCCCATCAAATCATGGCAACTGCCAAAAAAAAAAACCCAACCCTTTGCACTGACAGCCCCCTAATTTTATGCACTGAAAAATGCTCACAGAGAGAAATAAGGAGAAAGAGATTTAAAATGTCCTCTCCCCTGCTTAGAATATTACAATCCGACAATATCATACTTTTCAGCTTTGGTGAAGGGATGTGAAGATGCTATGCGTTTTTATTTAATCGATCTCTAAAGTTACTATGTAGGACCGCTGGCTCTTTCCCTGTCTTTTCGGCAATCCAAAACCTTTTTTAAGAAAACTTCCTTGAGCTATGTAATAAATTTAAAGCATCATTTTCTTGTAATTTCAACTGTCAAATGGATTATGATTGTGATAATGCAACTCATTTCTATATAGAAAGATATGTTTAAGTTTATCGTAATGGAGTACTCATTGCTGTAGAAAATTGCTAGAGGTGGCCATTTCAATACTCGACTTATGTTGAATTTATTTAATTGTCGTACACTCCAAGGTCAACTTTATAATTTATGTGTATGATATCGTGAGCAACGTCCAACTTTATAATATTGTCGATGTGTGATGAGTCATGCAAGGATCATTCATATAATGTTGAGTTTCAGTTAGACTAAACCGTCCTCCTTGGCCTAACTGTATATAAAATTATCTTATTTTGACATCGTTGGCCAATGTTAACCAATACTTCATCATTGGGTTATGCAGTCGTCAACGAACATACTCAATCTTTCTTAGGCAATGATGTAGATGTCGGCTGACATGTCCGACATGTTGGTCGATATAAAAGTTTTGGGCAGAAAACACAACGATATTGACATTTTAAGCAAAAATGTCAATTTTGAAAATATCCCCTATATATCGGTCTTCAGGCCCCGATATATTGATTTTCTGACCCCCGATATATCGATCTTTTGACCCCGATATATTGGTCTTACCCGATATATCAGGTAATATCTCGCGGACGATATATGACGAGTACTAAAAATATATATTTCATTTTTTTAAGCGTCCAAGCGGTAATATTTTGTTGTGTTACATTTCGTACATCTCTCTGAGTCAAGAATTTTTTTTCTCGTCTCACTTTCATTTGGTGCTCTTTATGACACATGGCGAATCTATTTGCGGCGGATTAACGGTGATCTAACTCTACATGCTATGCAAAAGTCCGATCGATAAATCACAATTAGATAATAAATACAAGCATCTCACACAGATAAATTCATAGCAAGCCAAAATATTTTATTAGGACAAAAGCAAACTTGAGCTTTCCTCTGCGTGGAGGGTCAAAGCAGGAGCGCGCGACGAATAAATTCTGCAAATCACGATAATTATCTAACAAACCACCACGATACAATATGCCCAAACAAATATAGCATCCAGTTCAATACAAATATGCTGAAAATAATAATCCAGTACGACGAAGACTCACAATGTAGTGGGGTGGCTAAGACATTGAAGAATCCGGAGCCGGGGATGCATGCACAACTATCCGAGGTGGAACCGATGACGTGGAAATGATGGAGGTGGCTGTCCTCGGCGGTGGATGCTGGAATGAGATCGGAAATGAATAGATCCGACCACGTATGGATAGATCCGGGTGGGTAAGGGTAGATCTGACAATATTAGATCAGATTCGTGTTGAAAAATTCCATATCTGGGCTGATACGGAAGGGGAGGAGTTAGGGTTGGTGGATCCACGTGAAGGGGCAGGGGAAATGGTGCCGCCGGTTGGACTGCTAGCCGGGTGCGGGGGAGGGTTTCTGGAGAGGCGGCGATGGCTTGGGAGGGGGATTATGTAGGCGGCTGGGCCGGTGGTTGCAAGGTGGAGGGGAGTCAGCGGCTGGTAGTGAGGGGAAGGCTGGAGGAAGGAAGGGGGGTTTTGGTCGGCTGCAGGAAGCAGAATTCTAGCAAGGGGCGGCGGTTTGCTGGTGGGGTGGCTGCAGGTGGAGTTGGGAGGCCGGCGGTGGAAGGAGCTGTAAAAATTATAGGAAAAGCACAGTAATTTTCATTAATGAACAATAGACAAGAGTAGAAAATGGGATTTTGGACAACCAACTGTGGTTGGATTTTGGGGCTGTAGGGGGGCCGCGGGAGGGTGTTTGGGAGGGGAAAAGGAGCTTAGGGTTAGAGTAAACCTTAGGGAAGGAGATACACACCTAAGAGTCGTCACCTAGGGTTCCACAGAGTAGGCACCGTTGCGGAATCACGGGAATCCGAGAATACTTTTCACCAAATTCTGCAATGTCTCAAAATCAGCCACTACATGTCTATTTATAACAAAACAAAAGCTAGGGCAATCCACCTTTGACGACTATGATTGGCCGGAGGTGAGACCACTCAAATACAATGATAATAAATCAAAAATACTAAAGTAATATATGGATTTGACTCGTAACACGAATCCGGACGCATCCACGGAGTCCGATCATCGATTTGGGCACGTCATATATGGGAAGTCGCCAATTGGCCCAGAACGAGACCAAAACTTGTCCTCCACTGTAGGCCATCGTCTCTGCTCTGCATTAATCTCCCCGGCTCGAAAGAATTCATGTCCCGATGAATAGGGATCGGAATTCTCTCGATGTATGCCAGATAAGACTTGAAGAGGCCCACTGGAAGTCGTCCAAGTGCTGTCGACGGAAGAGTGCCCTCGCCAATCAACTCCCCCCAACTGAAAAGTTGTCATCTCTAGTGAGTGGAGACGGTCATACTGAAGTCGAAGTTCAGGAGTGAGTCGATCAAGCTCTGCTTCAAGTATCCAGGTATCATCGTCTGTAGTAGGATTGTACTGGTAGGGTCTGGTCTCCATGATGCTCTCATCGCTCAACTCACGAGTGGTGGATCCCGGTGCGATTTGCGGTGCCGTAGGTAGAACTAACGAAGATGAGTCCCCCAATGGGTGGGCGTCAGAAGCGGGTGAGTACTGGTGGTTATCAGACGTGGGTTGGCTATGAAGGTGGTAAGACAACGGAAGTGGAAGTGTGGGCGGCTTGAAGTCCCCACTGCTTGGGTCCACATACTTGCGAGGCTTGTGGTATGGTGTCAGCTCTTCAGCATCAAATACCGGGTGGATACCCATACTTGCAGTGATATCAAGATCGTAGATGTTTGCTTCGATCCGTCTCATGATTATATAGGGATTCATTCGCCTAACACTCAAACTTTTAGCAAGGCTTGCACGGAGCCTCACATCGCAGATTCTCACCATCACCTGCTCGCCTTCATGAAGTATCCGCTCTTGCCAGTGAACATCCACACGTGACTTACAAAATTTATTATAATTATGGATTATTCGTCGGACCAACTCATGACACACACAAATGATGGACAAACAACTTAACAGACACTTGCAAATGATGAAGAAACGACTCAATAGATTCATGCAAATGATGCAAATGAACATGACCGACAAAACTTGCTCTCTATGAAAAAATCTAATAATGATCTGAAAATCTATCACAGGAGGTGACCTATCAGGAGGCTCTCTCGGGAGAGTGTAAAAAAACTCATCCCGTGTGTGCTGAGTGTTCTCGTGATTTTGCGAGACATCTACACTCAAATACGAGCTCATAACAAGCCAAATGTCTCTCAAGGAACGTAACACATCAGGGGGCTCACCAGAGGTGTGTATGAAAAGTCATCGCGAATGAGACGACCACCTGTTGAAAATCGTGTACACAGACTAGCAGGCGCGACTCTATATTGTGGGGAGTATCCCCAAAAATAAAGAACTTATCTGGTGGATCAGCAGGCGGTGCGTCCCAAAACTCATTGAGAGTGTGATGCGTTAGCAGGTGGTGCCTTAGACACTTGATGCTCCACACAATACCCATCCTCTGGGGCAAGGCCAAGGATGATAATAGAAGAGGCACCAATAAATTAAAACTCGTAAACAAGAGGCTCATCTGAATCGCATTCTTACCAGGATGTGGCGGCTCATCAGGAGACTCAACAGGGGGGCCGTCATAGAACTCGTCACTAGGGTCATGATCCTCCACATGAGTACCATCGTGAATGGTAGCGTCCCCGTGAATGGGTGACAGCCACTACGAGATCAACACCAGGCTCTGGGCTCTCGGTTGTGATGTGACTCAGTGTAATGACAATGGGATAGCGACATATACCTATACTCAAGAATGGATCTGTGGGTGCGGTGTCAGGAAATGAGTCTGCGGTTGAGGTGCTAACTAACCCGGTGTATAACAGAGGAAGAGGTGCGTGTGAGGGACACAAACACAACACTACAAACTCAATAGGTCGCTCAAGCTCGCTCTTAGTCGAGGTCACAAGAGACGGGTCAGAAACAAGAGATAGGTCACTCACTGGGCTAAGCACCTCATTGGGGTGAGAGCAATCCGCATTAGACATCACTTCTGTCGTAAGTGACAGGCATCATGGTGACCTCAATATGGGAGGAACTCGTACTGCGGAGGTCAAGGTGAGAATCCCATCGACCAGCTCTCGTGGATCTCAAAGACTGTTCATAACGATGGACGATATGTCTGGCCGAAGGACTTCGAGCTATTATAAACTACCTTAGTACCTATGTCAGACCGAAGTTTAGACCGAAATCGGGAAATGGTCATGGGTAGGTCCTCACGGATATCACTCTTCACCAATAACTCATCAAAACGGTCCTTGTACTCAGTGACAGACATGAATCCTTGCTAAATGGAAAATAATTGGTCTAACAAGCGACTCCGATACGACGAATGCATATACCTTTGACACAATGTACGCTTCATGTCCATCCAACTAGTGATGCGATGTTGACGCTCTCGCTCGTGGGTCCTCTCAACAATAGACCGATATGCTCTCGTCTGATCTAAAAGTCTAAGTTTCGCAAACTTGACGCGACGCTCACCGAATAGCTCAAAATGATCAAGATAATACTCCATATCCTTGAACCAATAACTGAAAGACTTGGGACTCGATGAGCCGTCGAAGGAAGGGGTAAATATACGAAACTGACTCTCAAGATCTCTCTCAAAGCGTCGATCCTTATAATAGTCATCCCTAAGGTAATCGAATCGTGTCAAAGGATCAACACGATCCGCTCGCGTGCATGGATATAAACGACAACGATCATCATACTGATCGTCTGTAGTTTAGTGGGGTCGTGTCGGTGGGCCAACACGATCTCTAAAAGTGGTGTGCTGCAATCGAGAATAATCGTCATAGTAACGTGAGGATCTCCCTGACGGGGCTCTGTGAGAGCGGGTGCAAGTGGATTTGAGACCTTCAAAGTGAGGAGAGGAATAATTGTGACACCTAGACATGATGAAAAACCTATAGGCTCTATGACTGCGTATCAAGAGAGTGCATAATCTGACTTTGATACCAATTGACGCAGAGCGAATCTATAGGTGACAGATTAACAACAACCTAACCTTACATGCTATGCAAAAGTCCGACCGATAAATCACAATTAGATAATAAATACTGACATCCCACGCAGATAAATTCATAGCATGACAAAAAAAATTATTAGGGCAAAAGCAAGCTTGGAGTTTCCTCCGCATGAAGGGCCAAAGCAGGAGCGCACGACGAATAAATCCTGCAAATCATGATAATTATCCAACAAACTACCACAATACAATATGTCCAAACAAATATAGCATTCAGTCCAATACAAATATGCTGAAAATAATAATTCAGTACGACGAAGACTCACCAAGTAGTGGGCTAGCCAAGACACTGAAGAATCCGGAACCGGAGATGCGTGTACGACGATCCGAGGGGGAACCAGCGACATGGAAATGATGGAGGTGGCTGTCCTCGACGGTGGATGATGGAATCATATTGGAAATGGATAGATCTGACCACATATGGATAGATCCGGGCGGGGAAGGGTAGATCCAACAATATGAGATCGAATCCGGGCTGAAAAATTCCATATCGGGGCTGATCCGGAAGGGAAGGAGTTAGGGTTGGTGGATCCACGTGAAGGGGTAGGGGAAATGGAGTCGGCGGCTGGACTGCTTGCCGGGTACAGGGGAGGGTTTCTGGAGAGGAGGCAGTGGCCTGGGAGGGGGATTATGTAGGCGGCTGGGCTGGTGGTTGCAAGGTGGAGGGGAGTCGGCGGCTGCCTGTGAGGGGAAGGCTGGAGGCCGGCAGGTTGGAGGAAGGAGGGGGGTTTGGTCAGCTCCAGGAAAGAGAATTCCAGCAAGCGGAGGCGGTTCGCTGGTTTGCTGGAGGAGGGAGGGGCGGCTGCAGGTGGAGTTGGGAGGCCGGCGGTGGAAGGAGTTGTAGAAACTACAGGAAAAACACAATAAATTTCATTAATGAACAGTAAACAAGAGTAGAAAATGGGATTCTAGACAGCCAACTGTGGCTGGATTTGGGGTTGTAGGGGGGCTGCGGGTGGGCGTTTGGGAGAGGAAAAGGAGCCTAGGGTTATAGGGCAAAACTTGGGGAAGGAGATACACACATAAGAGTCGTCACCTAGGGTTCCACGGAGTCGGCACCGTGGCGGGATCACTGAAATTCGGGAATACTTTTCACCAAATTCTGCAATGCCTCAAAATCAACCACTACATGTCTATTTATAATAAAACAAAAGCTAGGATATCCCACCTTCGACGACTATGATTGGCCGGAGGTGGGGCCACTCAAATACAATGATAATAAATCAAAATTACTAAATTAATATATGGATTTGACTCGCACTGCGAATTCGGACGCATCTGCAGAGTCTGATTATCGATCCGTGCACACCATATATGGAAAGTCGTCAATTGGTCCCTAACGGGCCCAAAACTCGTCCTCCACTACAGGTCCTCGTTTATGCTCCGCATCACTTTATGTCGTTTACTGTTGTCAACACTTCTTTTTGTGTAATTTATAAACATAAGTTATGTGTATATATGTTTATTGTGTAATTTATAAACATATATTATGTGTATATATGTTTATTAGGGCAAAAGATTAAAATAAAATATGCATGTAACTACACATATTTACAAAAAATGTTTATATATATGAATCAATTTATTTAAATATTAAAATCCGACATTGTAAAATATTCCCGATATTTTTTTCCATAATCCAACGTACGATATTTCAAACTCAAACCGATATGAACCGGACATCCGACATTTGCAACCTTATTCTTAGGTGTAAGAAGGATGTGAATGACACGTTGAATACTATTGTGAATTATCCTTACTCCAGAGGTCATCAATCTCCCTTTCAAGCTCAGCACTCTCAGCTTTCCCCTTGAATAATGTGGAAGCTTGGGAATTGTAGAACTAGGCACCAGTCAATCACGTGTTTGATATTTCCCAAAGGGGAATGGCGTGCGGCAAGCCTCAGGGCACATCTTAGAGATTAGGGCTCCGTTTGGGGGGACTTATTTTCACCGGTCAAGCGGTTACGACCGCATGAACCGGGTTTTAATTAAGGCCCGATTCATGCGGTCGTAACCGATTGATCGGTGAAAATAAGTCCCCCCAAACGGAGCCTAGATAGGCTTCAGGGTACTACGCTAGATGTGCTTAAAACTATTAGAGCGAAAACAAGAGTGTGATGAACCTGCTGCCTGAATTCATAAGTATTTTCATTATGTGGGGGAAGATAACGTCTTGAGTTTTGGGAAATTTAGGATATTCTGTTTCTTCCCATACTTAAAGGTATATTACTGCTTTTAGATTTTGTGCCTTTTCTTGATTATCTCAATCTTGTGTAATAATGATTTTCTATTTTCCTTTGAGTTATGTTTTCTACAATTTTCCAGGGTGGTCAAAAATTGGGGTACGAGACCGAGGCATTTGCAATATATGACGTTATGAGGTTAGATAATGGAAGTAGATGGCAGTCTTTTATGTGTTTCTTTACCTTTATTTCATTTTCTATAATTATAGCTTTAAGATACGGTGCTTCGCAAAAAAAAATGGTCTTATTCAGTTCAGCATTTCTTTATTTTGATTATGCAAACTCTTTCAGAAAGTTTGATCAAACAAATATAGCATAATGCTTGTTATGGAGCATGTAGAAGTGCAATTTTTAGTCTGGATTTTTATTAAATAGACTAAATATATATATGAAATTACTTCTTCTTATTGTCTCAAATAAGGTTATTGCGAAGTTTGAAGAAGAGAGGACAATTGAATGTCATTTAGTTTCTACTTGGGTTATAATTCAATAATACACGGTAGTGATATGGGGAGGTTGATAGCTAATCGCTATCATTCAACCACACAATAAGTAGATTAATCGCGATTGTGAAACAATATATCGAGATATGCTCGATATCTAGCACTTGATGGCAAGATCTCCCTAAGAGTTACTCTCTCCTGTGAGAGCCTAGATAATGATCTCAAGATACCCAAATAACTCTCCCCAACTCCCATATATAGGCAAGAGTGTGTATACAATGAAATTACGGAAATTCAACTTAGGGCTACATAGATGACGAAGCTTGGTTAGGCGTCTGTGGGCCAGGAGGGTTGTAATCTTATCAACGCTCTCCACCCAAAAACCAATTTTGTTCTCAAGCTCGAGGCTCGTATATTTCAACAACGAGCGCCAGAGGATCCAAGTCAGCGCCGTTGGGATCATCGTCTTTGGCACCGAGCAGGAGGAGGGCATTTGTGTGTAGGGTCGGTATGGCTGGTGACAACGAAAACAGAGGCCCTTCCAATGAAGCTCATGGGACTCTTGGTCAGATAAGTGCTGGGGTGGTGGGGGTACTTGCGGCGGCAATGGAAGGCTAATCAACGGAGGTCCAGGTGGAGTGGTGGTTGAGGTTTTGGGGACGACATAAGCTGGTGGGGTGGCCGAGTAGTGGAGGGTGACTAGGTCGTGTAGAGTTTCTCGCTGAGGCAACGAGCTTTCTCCATGGTGTAGGAGAGAGTAGATGAGTTGTGGAGACTCGGATGCAGGGCCACAAGCCTACTAGGAAGTATCCCAGATAGTGGTCAGTGGAGAGTTCGATGATATGTATGGAAGCCTTGATGAACTCCACAATGTTGGTCGCAACAGAGTTGGACTGGTGGACAGAGTCAATGCACTTGTAGGCATTGCCTGCTTGAAGCGTGTCATATTGGAGGAGTACCTCCTTCAATGTGGGATAAGTGAAATTAGGAACATTTGGCAAGGATGGACTAGAGGTCAGATTAATGTTCGATGCGAGCAATCCATCGAAGGGGATCAGTGTTGTCGAACACATGAATATCAATTTGGCGAGGTGGGCTGGGTGAACGTCTTTAACAGGGTGTTGGAATCCAATGTAGTTAACGACGTGTCGGTATTAGCCGGTGGTGGAGGGGGACATGGGTGCTGGTTGGCGATTGATGGAGGTGGCCGCAAGCTCGCTGAGGAGAAGCGTGAGATCTTCTAATGAAGTTTCCAGTTTATCCAAGCGTGTGTAATTAGTGGAAGCCGAAGAGGCAACATCTTTGGATTATCATGGAGCGAGTCGTGGGCATGTATCACCGATCAAAGGAACATAAGAAGAAAATGGAGCAATGCCGACAGACGGAGGGAGAGAAGGCATAGGGGCCGATGACTTTTAAGTAGTGCTGGTGCGACGTTTCACCGTTGTTCTCAGGAACCGATGCTTGAAGCCAATACAGGATGTTGGGCACGATGCTGGAGGTAGGTGGGAGTCAGTGCTAGGAGCTTACGGGGGAGTTGAGCTAAAATCAAGCAGAGTCGAGGATCAAAGCAGTTAAATTAGAGTGACTAGTCGTTCCATAAATGAGGACGACGATATCGAGTCAGCCAAAGTAGGTGAAGGAATACGGGATCGTGCTTGGCGTGGACGGTCAGAATCTCGCCTAGGTGTGGATGAGGGATCGAGCAAGCATGAACACGTGATCAAGCAAGAGTAGTAGAAGAGGAGGCTTGTATGTCGTGGAATCTCGCCTAGGTCTTCAAACAAAGTTGGGAAGGTAAGAACTGATTAGGGTTCAGGGTTGAATCTGCTTTCTCGCCTAGGTGTGGATGAGGGATCGAGCAAGCATGAATTATTGCTGCGCTGGCAGGAATCTTCTTTCTGGAGTACGCCTTTAGTGCGGGCAGGAATAATGGAGTGCGCTGGCAACAATCTGCTTTCTGGAGTGCGCCTTTAGTGCGGGCAGGAATAATGGAGTGCACTGGCAAGAATCTGCTTTCTGGAGTGCGCCTTTAGTGCGGGCAGGAATAATGGAGTGCGCTGACAAGAATCTGCTTTACAAGGAAATGAATTTGTTAATGTTAGGGTTAAATGGTTTAAGGAGGAATAAGATTCCCCTTATTACTATTGGTTTGAATCTTTTAACACTCCCACCAAACAAATACTCCATAAACAATGGAAATTTGATATTATTCGCCATCAACTAGAATTAAACTTTGAAGTATGGCTAGAAAATTATCTTCACAACCAAAATATTTCTTCACCGTTTACACAGTCCACCATTAATGTACAAACCTCCTTACACACCAAATGGCGACTTCCAGATAACACTGTTGTTACTTCTGTTACACCCCCTCTTCAAACTATACACACCAGATGATCATGACATCATCGCCACGCCTTTAAAAAAAGGCCGAGATGGTCCTGACTCCACCCCTATTCTTATCGATGATATTCGAAAAATATATCATCAAAATAATTATTCTAATCAACTTCTTCATACTATTTCCACCCAAATAGCATCTTTAAATATTGACCCCAAAACTTCACAACCTCCAACAGCTCTCAACACTTCTAAGTTTCCCTACAATAACTCCGCCCCTCACTTCCAACCTCATAGTCTCCCTCTTTCTCAAGAACAACATCTTACTTTCGGACATGACTCATTACTCCAGAAATTAAACCAAACCCTCACAAACCTTAACAAAAATTTTCCCGGTCCTTCAACATTAAACACTATTGATCATCATACTGATTCATCCACCCCAAGCAGTGACTCGGACAATCCTCTTTTAAATCTCCTTAAGCGACATCGAACACGATCTCCACAGTGATGCTCCGCCACATCTTAATAAAATACGAAGACACTAGCAAAAATCCACCTTCCCACGCACTAACCGTCGCTGGATCAATCCTGATACCCGTAACTATTATCCACGCCCAACACCTCCAGACATCCAATACGAAGAATGCGCTAAATTCCATGCTAAACATTATGACGGTGGTTCCGAATATCGACGGCAAAAGTGAATATGAAATCTTAAATACCCTCCAAGAAATGGGGATGGCCAAAATGACGTACAAAATCAAACACTGCCCCGAAAAAGAAACTGTCAATATCATAGTTACTGGTTTTACCGGGCAACTCAAATATTGGTGGGACAATTCTCTCACCATCGACGATAAACAAAACATTTTGAATCATACCATCGATACTGAAGATGAGCAAGGCGTCATTAAATCCGAATCTGACGCTTTTGATTATCTCATTATTATCATTGCCATGCATTTCATTGGCAATCCTCGCGAAGAATTGACTTCCTCCAAAATCTTCCTTACCAATATTCGATGCCCAACTCTTTCAGACTTTTGCTGGTATAAAGATGTTTTCCTCACTCAAGTACTCAAACGACCTGACTCAACTGCTCCATTTTGGAAGGAAAAATTCGTCACTGGACTACCTTCTCTTTTTTCCCAACGAATCATGCTCAATCTTCAAAAAGAAATGGGAACTGATCACATTGATTTCAATCAAATGACTTATGGTCAATTATTTGCTTTTGTCAAAAGTGAGGCATTAGCTGCATGTCAAGAACTCAAGTTTCAGGCCAAATATGGCAGCAAACGCCGCGAACTTGGTTCTTTCTGTGATGCTTTTGGCATCACCGGCCTATCTGCTCCCTCTACCGCACGACGAAAGTCTCACAAAAGTTTCACACATCCCAAATATAATCGATCTTCTTCTAAACGACGACCTCCTTCCCATCCCAATGAACCTCACTCCTTTAAACCGTATCCTCGACGGACTAAACGTCCTCACCACTCTACTTCTATCACCTGCTTCAAATGCGACCAAAAAGGCCATATTGCTTCAAAATGTCGCAACAAAGGACGTCTCAATGAAATCATTGATGACCTCTCTGAAGTCAATGCCGACATCAAAAATAAATTAAAAAATAAACTTCAAATCTTCCAAATTACCGACGAATGACCACGATTCTTACGACTCCTCCAGTACTTCGAATCATTCCTTTCCTTGCCCTTGTCAAAACCACGTCAACATGATCCGTACCACTCAAAATGATACCAAAGACTTCATCTTTGAAATGATCAAACAAATTCCTGATCCCATTCAACATAAACAACTTTTTGAAAAATTACAAGCCTTAGTCCTCCAAGACAACCGCATCTCCCTTGTCCAACCCTTTAGTATTTCCAAACTCTTTGATAAATATCCACAAACGTCTGCCCAAAAGACTCCAGCCACTCCAGCCATCAAAGACTTACAAACTGAAATCCATTACCTTAAACAGGAAATACAAATCCTCAAAACCCAAATTCATGCACTCGATATCAAACATCTCGCTCATGAAACACAATTCTCTTTACTCCAAAGTCTTCTCTCCCCACTTCCAACAGAACCCGAACCATCTAATATCTCCCTTCCTCCTCTTACCATTTCCAATACTCCACCTACTGATGCTTCCTTCCTTTCCACCATTGATCGCATCCAATTCCAAAAATGGCTAATCCATATTACTATTTCAATTCATAATTTCACACACACCTTCATTGCCATGGTGGATAGTGGTGCTGACCAAAGCTGTATCCGCGATGGTCTCATCCCAACCAAATATTACCAACCTACAAATGAAGTCTTAATTGCTTGCAAACAATTCCCCTTTACAAATCCATGGAAAAATTACCCAAGCTTCTATTTGTAATGGACTATTTTGCTTTAAACATCAATTTATTATCATCAACAATCTAAACACAGATATTATTCTTGGAACTCCTTTTCTCACACAAATCTATCCCTTTCAAGTTTCCACTAATGGTATTAGTACCAATATCATGGGTCAAATTATTTTTTTTAAATTTATTCACCCTATACGCCAAAAACAACTTAATCTTCTACAACAACATTCTATCTTTCACCACATTAATCTTATCCAACAGAAACACAACAAACTTCTTTATTTACAAGACGACCTTTCACATGCCCACATTGAAAAACAACTACGCTTGTCTAACACCCAACTGCACATTCACCAATTAGAAGAATTATTCAAACAAGAAGTTTGTGCGGAATTACCCAATGCTTTCTGGGACCGCAAAAAACATATCGTACAACTTCCATATGAAACTGACTTTTCCGAACGCAAAATTCCAACTAAAGCACGACCAATTCAAATGAATCATGAACTCCTAAAAGTTTGCACAAACAGAAATACAAACATTATTAAATAAAAAATTAATTCGACCTTTCCACTCCCCCTGGAGTTGTGCTGCATTTTATGTAATGAAAAATGCAGAAATCGAATGGGGCACTCCACGATTAGTCATTAATTATAAACCATTAAACAAAGTGTTACAATGGATTCGCTACCCTATCCCCAACAAACATGATTTACTTAAATGTCTTAGTAATGCAAAAATATTTTCCAAATTCGACATGAAATCTGGTTTCTGGCAGATCCAGATCGATCCCAAAGATAGATATAAAACTGCTTTCACAGTCCCCTTTGGGCACTATGAATGGAATGTTATGCCATTCGGTTTAAAAAATGCTCCTTCTGAATTCCAACATATTATGAATGACATTCTTAACCCTTATTCAACCTTTTCTATTGTTTAAATATATGATGTTCTTATCTTCTCAGATTCCATAGATCAACACACTAAACATCTCAAAACATTCTTATACGTTATCAAAAAGAATGGCTTAGTTATTTCTGCCTCAAAAATGAAATTATTTCAAACACAAATCCGCTTTCTTGGACACCATATTCATCGCAATATCATCATTCCCATTCAACGAAGCCTTGAATTTGCATCCAAGTTTCCTGATATCATTAAAGACAAAACTCAACTTCAACGATTCCTCGGTTGTCTCGATTACATTTCAGATTTAATTCCAAATCTTCGTCAACTTTGTGCTCTTTTATATCAACGACTTCAAAAAAACCCCCCTCCATGGACTTCTCAACATACCAATATCATCCACACCATTAAAACAAAAGTCCAATCTCTCTCATGTCTCTGTCTACCTCACCCCCATGCATTCATGATCGTTGAAACCGATGCCTCTAACATTGGTTACGACGACATTCTAAAACAACGTCTTCCTCTGTCTACGCAAGAACACTTAGTCCGATACCATTCTGGTATCTGGCTAGGGCCTCAAAAAAATTATTATACTATTAAAAAAGAAATACTTAGTATTGTTAAATGTATTTTAAAATTTCAAGATGATTTAATTAATAAAAAATTCCTTTTACGTATTGATTGTCAGTCTGCAAAATCTATTTTACAAAATGATGTACAAAACCTCGTTTCAAAACAAATTTTTGCCCGATGGCAAGCACTTTTATCTGTTTTTGATTTCGATATTGAATATGTCAAGGGCTCTGACAACTCTCTTCCTGACTTCCTCACTCGCGAATTCTTAAAAGGCAATGAGCAAGCAACCAGCAACACCACCGCAAAAGACCCAAACGCCTCAGGATTATGCACTCAAGAAGCTTCCGCCCGTGCCGACTCAAAATAAATTCACCCCCTTAACATATTCCGATGTTCCTCACTCATGTAAAAGCATTACCACCCACTCCACTCTCCCTCACTACCAATTATGCTCATACCGATCCTGCTTATATTCCTCAACCAATCACCGAACATATTCATCTGACCCACTTTACTCAAACTCCACCATATGACGCACTCCAAAAACATGTCAGTCACACTTTTCCCCCTCACTCCTATTGGCTCGACGACCCACTCAAAACCCAACGATTTTATGAACTCATCCTTATTGACACTCATTCTGCTACCATTACTCACACAAATGACAAAACCAACCCTTCTCAAATCGCCTTTTTCAAATGCGTCATTCATAACGTTATTGACTCATCCTCATGGTCCAATCCTTGGACTCCACACCAATTTTCGGTTCCATTCAACCCCCCTGTATACACCTACCACGATTACCAACTTGCGTGGTTTCGTACATTACTTTTTCGACCTTTCTCCCATTCATGGTTCATGGTTTTTCACCAGTCCTGTCCAAACACTCTTCCTATCTGGTTTTATGACTGGTGGCGACTCTATGGTGCCTCCTCCCAAATCCTTCCACCATCACTAAATCCTAGCTACCAGACTTGGTTAACCAAGTCCAACGGACCTACATTCAAAAAATCCCTCCAATTCCACAACACCTTCAAAATCCCTTGGATCTTTTGTTGGAGCTTCGCCATTACCAAAACCCATCCAGACGATTTCCCCTTTTCTCTCATTCGCATCTTCAAGGTCAAATGGTGGCCTAAATTCAATACTGACTTTGCCTCTGACAAGGTCGTCCTTCATTACATCAGAATCGGTACTTTACAAACTCCTACTTCCGTTCTTACTACCCCACCTATTCCATCTCCCTCAACGCCACTCCCACAAACTCCACCTTCAAAATCACCTCATCTCCTCACATCTTCCAACGAGGATGATGACCTCCAAACTTTTTTATAATTTCAACAATTTAAAAAAATGCAACAACATTATCGTCAACATTTACCATCCACTTCTGTTCAGACCACGCCATCTCCTTCAAACTCACCCGATCCTTTTGGTGGATCATTCGCCCAAGATCCTTACGACAGTTTGGATCTCCTTGATCCATAATCCAAACTCATAACGCTTTCAGTAGAGCGGATTTTAATCTACTGACAAGCCCGGTTCAAACGGTAACCGGTAAAGGCATATCAAATCCGTTTATAGCTGCGGATGTGCTCAAAATCCGATTCATCTAGCCCGGTTCAAACGGTAACCGGTAAAGGCATATCAAATCCGTTTATAGCTGCGGATTTGCTCAAAATCCGATTCATCTAGCTCGGTTCAAACGGTAACCGGTAAAGGCATATCAAATCGTTTATAGCTGCGGATTTGCTCAAAATCCGATTCATCTAGCCCGGTTCAAACGGTAACCGGTAAAGGCATATCAAATCCGTTTATAGCTACGGATTTGCTCAAAATCCGATTCATCTAGCCCGGTTCAAACGGTAATCGGTAAAGGCATAGCAAATCCGTTTATAGCTGCGGATTTGCTCAAAATCCGATTCATCTAGCCCGGTTCAAATGGTAACCGGTAAAGGCATATCAAATCCGTTTATATCTGCGGATTTGCTCAAAATCCGATTCATCTAGCCCGGTTCAAACAGTCTGTATTGAGCCTCGGGGAGCCGTACAGAGATTCCTGCCCACACTAAAGGCGCACTCCAGAAAGCAGATTCTTTCTAGCGCACTCCATTATTCCTGCCCGCACTAAAGGCGCACTCCAGAAAGCAGATTCTTGCCAGCGCACTCCATTATTCCTGCCCGCACTAAAGGCACACTCCAGAAAGCAGATTCTTGCCAGCGCACTCCATTATTCCTGCCCGCACTAAAGGCGTACTCCAGAAAGCAGATTCCTGCCAGCGCAGCAATAATTCAAGCCACTCTGCCCCTCGCTTATAAATAAGGAGGTCATTTGCTTATACAAGGATAGGAGCGAGCAGAGGAAGAAGGCCTCTAGAGTTGTCTCTCAGTCTTTGTAATATTTCTTCATTGTAATATTTTCTTTTATTATTATAGTTCTATAGTTAGCCCGTGTTATTATATTTCTTCATTGTCAAGAAGATATTATTCATACTGATTTTCTTAATTGGTCTATTCTACTGAAAGCATTGATAATATTTACAAAATTCGTACTTTTGATTTCAAAACCGCTTTTAGTGTAAAAACGCATGAAGAAACTTTTAATATTCAACAACAATTTCAATCTACACCTTTATTATCACATATTGCATTACAAAAATATTCTGACCGAGGTTTTCGTTATATCCACTTTGGTATGATACAAGTTGCTGTCAAACCCTTAGTTCATATTAGTGTCAATATTCCTATTTATATGGCCATTCGTGATAAAAGATTAGTTAGATATAAGTCTTCTATTCTTTCCATGATCCAAACTAATATATGTAATGACCCTATTTATTTCAATAGTATTCCTAACTTCACAGTCTCCCTTACAGATCCTTTAATCCTCAATTCGTTAATCCTCGACATTCATTTACAAGAAAATGAATTTGAAAAACTAGCAGAGCAATTTGCAATCATGTATCGTATTTATTTTAAACTCATGAGTTCCTGTTTAAATCTCAAACTTAAACTTGGAACAAATTTTTCAGATGAAACAGTTTTATTACAAATAGATGCTCCCTATTCCAAAACTTTTTCACCTAAATGATTAAAATGGCATGAAATCACAATCCCCGATCAATTTAAAATTGAACGCCCCCAAATACCACTGAGTATCGAACAAACCGAAATACAGGATGTCATTGAAGAAACAGATGGCACTGTGCTTATCCGATTCAATTCCTTCACTGATCGGACCTCTCTTTCCCAACTTCCTCCGTATATTCCCTCTCGTTTTTCTACCTCCTTACCTGAACCACCCGACATGCCTTCGCTCCAGACTCCTGCCATCCATGTCAATTACACATCTCCCCTACCGGACGTTGTGCATACTACTAATACAACTTATTCTCCTACTTCTACACACATGCGCGTTCACGGTGTTAATGTTATCACACTCCTTAAACCATTTAACGATAATTTTGATAACTTATTAAATGAGTTTCAAGAAGATTCCCCTTATTACTCTTGGTTTGAATCTTTTAACACTCCCGCCAAGCAAATACTCCATAAACAATGGAAATTTGATATTATTCGCCATCAACTAGAATTAAACTTTGAAGTATGGCTAGAAAATTATCTTGACAACCAAAATATTTCTTCATCGTTTACACAGTCCACCATTAATGTACAAACCTCCTTACACACCAAATGGTGACTTCCAGATAACACTGTTGTTACTTCTGTTACACCCCCTCTTCAAACTATACAACTATCCACACCAGATGGTCATGACATCATCGCCACGCCTTTTAAAAAAGGCCGAGATGGTCATGACTCCACCCCTATTCTTATCGATGATATCCGAAAAATATATCATCAAAATAATTATTCTAAGCAATTTCTTCATACTATTTCCACCCAAATAACATCTTTAAATATTGACCCCAAAACTTCACAACCTCCGACAGCTCTCAACACTTCTAAGTTTCCCTACAGTAACTCGCCTCTCACTTCCAACCTCATAGTCTCCCTCTTTCTCAAGAACAACATCTTACTTTCGGACATGACTCATTACTCCAGAAATTAAACCAAACCCTCACAAACCTTAACAAAAATTTTCCCGGTCCTTCAACATTAAACACTATTGATCATCATACTGATTCACCCACCCCAAGCAGTGACTCGGACAATCCTCTTTTAAATCTCTTAAGCGACATCGAACACGATCTCCACAGTGATGCTCCGCCACATCTTAATAAAATACGAAGACACCAGCAAAAATCCACCTTCCCACGCACTAACCGTCGCTGGATCAATCCTGATACCCGTAACTATTATCCACGCCCAACACCTCCAGACATCCAATATAAAGAACGCGCTAAATTCCATGCTAAACATTATGACGGTGGTTCCATTTATGAATGGAATATCGACGACAAAAGTGAATATGAAATCTTAAATACCCTCCAAGAAATGGGGATGCCCAAAATGGCGTACAAAATCAAACACTGCCCCGAAAAAGAAACTGCCAGTATCATAGTTACTGATTTTACCGGCCAACTCAAATATTGGTGGGACAATTCTCTCACCATCGACGATAAACAAAACATTTTGAATCATACCATCGATACTGAAGATGAGCAAGGCGTCATTAAATCCGAATCTGACGCTTGTGATTATCTCATTATTACCATTGTCATGCATTTCATTGGCAATCCTCGTGAAGAATTGACTTCCTCCAAAATCTTCCTTACCAATATTCGATGCCCAATTCTTTCAGACTTTTGCTGGTATAAAGATGTTTTCCTCACTCAAGTACTCAAACGACCTGACTCAACTGCTCCATTTTGGAAGGAAAAATTCGTCACTGGACTACTTTCTCTTTTTTCCCAATGAATCATGCTCAATCTTCAAAAAGAAATGGGAACTGATCACATTGATTTCAATCAAATGACTTATGGTCAATTATTTGCTTTTGTCAAAAGTGAGGCATTAGCTGCATGTCAAGAACTCAAGTTTCAGGCCAAATATGGCAGCAAACGCCGCGAACTTGGTTCTTTCTGTGATGCTTTTGGCATCACCGGCCTATCTGCTCCCTCTACCGCACGACGAAAGTCTCACAAAAGTTTCACACATCCCAAATATAATCGATCTTCTTCTAAACGACGACCTCCTTCCCATCCCAATGAACCTCACTCCTCTAAACCGTATCTTCTTGACTAAGAACAGTACGGGTGGAAGAACTAGAAGGACCAGATAAAAGACGTCGGACTAGATTAGCCATTCAAGATGGTAATGTAATGCAGGGAAATTCCTGAGGGCAAAGGGACTATCAGCCGGGAACACCCATCATGGGTTAAATGGTTTCAGGGTTGAACCCCAGTGGCTCCCCCCAAAGAGCTCTTCTCTTCTATAAAGCCTACACAAGATAATGATCCTAAGATATCTAAATGACTCTCCTCCACTCCCTTATATAAGCGAAGTGGACATACGTTGGAATTACAGAAAGTGCCATGACAGTGCTTGGCAAGGCGCTTTACGCTTATGGGCCCAATGAGTCGTATTCATACTAGAGGTTGACATGGGAAGGGATACGCCAAATCGCCAATGATACAGTTGAAGGTTGACATGGGAAGGGATATGCCAATGATACGGCTGAAGAGGCCTCTCCAAGCCGATCATTTTTAAGTTATAAATTTTTGAATTTCCTCTATTCTTCCTTCAAGACACCATAGAAAATAAAATAACTTCATTTAATGCATGTGAGGCTAAAAAATACTTTTTTTATAATTATAATTTATCTGTTACATTATAATGTCAAAACATATTATTAGTTTCAATACTTTAGTAATTCATATTTACATTTCATGGGTCTATTTTTAGCAGATAAAATTGATTACTTCTTTCTCTTGTTGAGATATATAAAAAATGGAAGAATTTTTGGAATAATAGTCTTTAAAGATGCATGTACAATCATTTTCCTTTCATTATATATTTAAAGTTTCAACGTACATTCAAAGATAATTTAGAACTATTTAATAGTTAGATAAGAGAATTATTTTACAATTGAACATTTATATTAATGGACGAGTGAAAGCAATAATAACAAAATTATTATATGTGGATTACGCTTGATATTTAGATAGATCAATCAATATTATCTTTCTCTTTTAAAATAAAATTGATTCCTTTTTAAGGAAAACTAAATTTCTGAGTGTATACTTATGAAACATAGCACCCTCATTATTATTTTGAAAACTTTTATTTTAGTGTTTTAACATACACTCAAAGATAATTTAGAACCATTTAATCTTTCACTACTATAAGGGAAAAGTTGGCTTTGGTGCAGCATTCCAAATTGCCATATATAGCCTTATTTATTTACTCTAATGACTTAACATATATTATAATATAAAACAACACTCAAGCCTTTATCCCACTATAGTGGGGTCGGCTATATGGATCCTTTGTCGCCACTGTGCCCTATCTTTTGTCATAATCTCACTCATGCTTAAGTACATCATGTCTTTCCTTATAGTTTCATTCCAAGTCTTAATTGGTCTACCCCTCCCTTGTTTAACATGCCTAGTGACTAGACTCTCACAACGCCTAACAGGTGCCTCTAATGGTCTTCTTTGTACGTGTCCAAACCATCTTAGTCGAGCTTCTCGCATCTTCTCTGCAATTGGTGCTACTCTTGTCTTATTCCTGATACATTCATTCCTAGTTTTATCCAGTCTAGTGTGTCCACACATCTACCTAAGCATTCTCATCTCCGCAACTCCCATTTTTTGCTTATGTACACAATTCACTGCCCAACACTTAGAACCATGGAGCATCGTGGGTCTAATTGCAGTGCAGTAAAACTTGTCCTTAAGTTTTAGTGGTACTTTACAATCAAATAAGATCCCTTACACACCTCTCCACTTCAACCAACCCGCTTGGATTCTGTGTCACATCTTTATCAATACCTCCGTCTTTTTGAACTATCGATGCAAAATATTTAAAACATTCACTACAATAAATATTTTGATCACCCAACTTAATAACGAAGTCATTCGTTCTTTTTGTACTGCTAAATTTAAGCTCCATGTACTCCGTCTTTGCCCTGCTCAACCTAAAACCCTTCTTTTCTAAAGTATCTCCCAAGATTCAAGTTTTGCGTTTACACCTTCGCGCGTCTCATCAACCGAAACAATATCATCCACAAACAATAAACACCACAAGGTATTGCTTGTTGGATGTCTGGTGAGCTCATCTAAGATAAGGGTAAAGAGATAATGGCTTAAAGCTGAACCTTGATGTAAGCCAACAGTGATAGGGAATTCTTGTGTTAATCCTCCAAATGTCAACATATATTATAATATATTTGAAAAAAAAATAAAATACAATGCCCATTTATGTAATTACACCATATCTCCAAATTAAAAATATTGATGTAAATTCATAAAAAAAGATTTTAGTAGAGCTCCTAGACCTACTATAGTAGGCTATCATTACACATGTCAGTGGTCTTTTCAAGAAATACTTTCATTTGGCATGTTAGCGGTATTTTTGAGGAGCTACCATTAAACTCATCAATTTTTATTAAAGTTGATTTAACATGCATGATAATACTTGCATTAAGATAAAATAATTGATAATATGTTTATTTTAAACAATATTAATTAATTGATAGGGGCGGAGCCCTGTATATGTCGGGGTCGTGGTACTGTCGCGATTGGTCGTATGGGCGGAGCCCCGTGTCTATCACTAGCAATTAAATAAGAGAATTATTTTACAATTGAAAGTTTATATTATTGAACGAGTGAATGCAATTAAAAAATTATGATATGTACATTACGTTTGATATTTAGATAGATTAAGCAGTATGATTTTTCTCTTTTAAAATATTTTTTTTTCTTTTTAAAGAAGTAAACTAAAATGACTGAGTGTATAGTTATGAAGCATAGCGCCCTCATTATTATTTTGAAAATTTTCATTTTAGAGTTTTATCTCTCATGGTTATTGATATATAGAATATTGTTTATGGTAGTTTAGGCCAATTGTTATTAACCAATCACCAATGAAGTATGAAGGAACTTTGTTTTAGCATATTTAGCTTGTTCTATCATTAGCCGGAATATTCTCATATTATGAGGTGGATATGTGGTATTATCTTTTTTTTTAGTTTGCCTATATATAAGCCATGTTATGGTTGGTGTGACAAGTGAATCCAATACTACAGTCTCTTCCAATCTCTTCTTCTTCCTCTTTCTAGCATTGTAGCAAATCTCTTGGTTTTCACTTCAATAGTCTCCTTACCGGGGTTACGTTTGGTTCCTCGGCTCAGCCCTTAGCCTCGACACAAGCAATACTAACTAAGCAATATTTGACATAAACAAAACTCTTCTCTTCATCTCAAAATACGCACTCGAACTGCTCACGTCGCCTAGTTAATCTCCTCTACTATATACTCTCCTTTCTCAACATTTCCTTTTGCAACTCCATCAATGATGCAACCTCTTGTATCAATATACATGTCATTGTCCCTGCACCTCCTTCATTGGGGTCAAGAATCATATGTTTGATCTCCATCCAATGTTTAATGCCTTCGGAGAACAATAATCTTCATCTTCTCCTTCACTCGAAGTCATCTCTTTCCTCCATAACATTGAGTGCTTTCTCTGGTGAAACTAATCACGATGTTGCTCTATTCCCTACATTTCTCCATACTCTGTCTTTTCTCCTTCTACTGCATCTTACAAGTACTTTGTTTTGCTATTGCGTTTGTTGATGACTGTAGAATTAACTTCATTAGTGATCCTTGATGACCTCTCTGGCTCATCGTCTTCTTCCACTCCATCGTTCATGGGGGATGTGATGGCGATCGACGACACATGTTTATTCCCGTGAGAGGTGTTGATCAGCGACCCATTTGGGCAATCCGAGTCTGCGGATGCGCCCATATGGTCGTTCCAAGTCTTTTCTATATATTGTTTTATGTATTTTGTATTGTATTTGGCTCCGGATCGGCCCAAACATTATTAGTCGTCTGATCTGGGTGTACCAACTCTTTATTTTCCCTATATATTTATAGCAACAGTTGTGGCTGGTTTGGGGATCAGAGGTTGCGTGTTTTTCAACCCCTCAGTCTCTCGGTTGACTCCGAGCCGTGCCCTATTTTGTGCGAGACTCGCACCGCCAGTTCCCACTCCGTCGATCCTCCTCCAGTGCTACCGCCGCCCCCTTAGCTTTCCCAGCCCCGTTTAGCCTCCAACAACCCTATCGCCTCCTCCTTCCTCTTCTCCCCGACCCGTCAAGCCTCCAGCAGCCCTACCGCAACCTATTTCCTTTTCTCCCTGATTCGTTGACCCTCCAACAACCCTACCACTGCTTCCTTACTCTTCCCCAACCCCATCGATTCCTCTTATAGCCCACAACACCTTCCGTCGACCCTATTCCAGCCCTCCCCATCGCCGTAATCCTCAATCCATCCTTGTCCAGCCATTGCAACCCACTTTTGGAGCCACCCGTCGATCCGATGTTGTTGTAGCTAACAGATCCCATTCCTCAAATCACGCTACCACATGCATGAGCAAATCTTGGTATGCATGTGTTAGGGGTCTTATTATTATTTATTTTCGAATATGCATTTTATTATGTCATAAGAGTTGCGTCCTTATATGATGTCGTGCCCTTTTTTAGTCGCATGTTCAAGTCTGACGTTATTTTCTTTAGTGTTCTTTCCTTGTTGGTATCGATTGTAAGTCCTATTTAAAGGGATTTAGTGTGTTTTGTATGGACATGAATGAAGAAAGTCTATTTTCTCTAACCCTAAATGAGATCTTGGAAGTTCTCTCCTCTCTCTCCCGAGCACGCCCTGCTTAGGCGGTCGTGGTCAAGACTCCATAGTATTTTCGCTACTGTCATCTCCACCTTTGGAAGAAAAACTTTTAGGTGGGTTACTCTCACCTAGAAATAGGTGCAGTATTAAATACTGACCGTTGAACTGATATCCTACGACCTATATGGTATTAAATACTGACCGTTGATCGGTATTTTGATTGAATACGACCTATATGGTATTAAATACTGACCGTTGATCGGTATTTTGATCAATCATATTATTTCTGTAGGAAATCAACGGTCAGTATTTAATACTGCACCTATTTCTAGGTGAGACTAACCCACATAAATTTTTTCCCTCCGGAAACTTTCGAAGACCCATAACTACTGGTATTAGAGGCCCCTTCGATCCTTCCACCACCCTCAACATCCTAAGGGGACGACCCTTTGCTTCCATCGGTCGCGGGACCCGTAGGAAAAAAAGGGACGCCAGTCAGCAGCGCTCACGGCGAGGCCTTTGTCGGGCTTCTCTCGTCGCTCCTCGACAAGGTTGCGTACCCACTAATCAAAGCCAACGACTGCCGCACCGCACGCCGCCTGCTTCGTCGCATCGCACGCCACCGCTCTGTTGCATCCAACGTTCATTGCTCGTCGGGCCTCTCTCGTCGCCGCCTGCTCTGCTGCATCTCACATTGCCTGCTCGTCGCTCCTAGACAGAAACACGTAGGGCGTTCACCGCTCGCTATCCTCGCGCAGGATCAATTGCGCTTCCATCCGGTCCAATCCAGCTCTGGTATTTTCCTTTTCTTCATCGAGCCCACAAATCAAGCCCTCATATCATGTGTACGTCCTGTACAAAAAAAATTGGTTTTCTAATTTGGGGCAGGCTGATTGGGGAGGGGATAATTAATTCCCTTTGATTAATTACTTCTAATTATCGCCTTTCCTTACGTTCCATGCCACTTGCTTGGAATATTTTTTTACACCTTTGGGAAACGATGGGGATCTCGTGACAATGCGCAACCAATCGACTCCGAGCAATCTAGCCACCCCGTCACCCGCTCTGTATCCCGTGCTACATCCACCCCCATTATGGTAGACTCGGCCGACTTCTTGGAATTCTATAAATCGGCTACACAGTTATATCCGTGATGGATGCACACCTTCAAGATGTATTGGTACGCTTTCGGGACGCCAACGCATGTCATCAAGACGACATGACTACCCTCACCACCAAGCTTAATGGACTAACAACAACACCTCCCGTGGTTACCATCTCGCCCACGGACCACGCCAGCATCAGTCAATTTCCGCTACCCCCGCTCCTCCGCCATGGTCTACCACCGCAGACCTTCTTACGCCCTGGAGTTGCTATTCCGCCGCGCTATACCTGGTTGGAATTTCCCACCTACGATGGGAAAGCAGATCCCTTGGGCTGGCTCACCAGGTGCGAACAATTTTTTGGTCATCAACAAACTCCGGCAGCTGAACGGTTTCCTCCGGCCTCCTTCCACCTTCTCGACTTGGCCTTGCTTAGAGGCACTCGCCTCCTTGCTAATTAGTCGGGTCTGATGTGCGACGACTTCAAGCGATTTTGCAACCAGCGTTTTGGTCCTCCAATCCGCAGCAACCCCCTCGGTGCCCCGCAACACTTCGCCAGACAAGCTCTGTGGACGAATATCTGGACTAATTTCAATTTCTTCTGGCACATGTCACACTGTTCCCGGAGATGCAGGTCGCCATCTTCACTGTCGGACTTCGTGAACGCCTGTGACTTAATGTCGAATTCGAGACTCTTCCAGACTTAGTGACTGCTATGAGTTTGACCAGGCTATGTGACCATCACCTGCAACTGGCATAGAAGGTATATTTGCCCACCGACCCGGATATTTGACCAGGTCATTCCGAGGGACATCCAGCCCCATCAGTCCGTAAGATATCGCGGGATGAGATGATAGAATGGCGCGCTAAGGGCTTGTGTTTCAACCTCCTTCTCTGTTGAAGGGATGGATGCCCTTCGTCGTTTGGTGCGCGGCCTTACTACTGATCCTGCCGATGCCCCTATGCCATCATCTGCTCTTGCCCACACTGGTACTTTGAGTGCCAACTCCGCTTCTACTGGTCCTACTTAATGGACTATCGATTCAGGCACCACCGAGCACATGACCGGTTTTGTTTCAGGTTTTGTATCATATTCCCTTCTTTCACGCAGGGATAAAGTGAGCATTGCTGATGGGTCTTTCTCTTTCATTGCTGGGAAGGGCTCCATTCCTTGTTCTTCTCTCACTTTATCCTTTGTTCTTCATGTTTCAAAGTTCACCCGTAGTCTACTTTCTGTTAGTCATTTGACTAATTCTCTTCACTGCTCCGTTACCTTTTTTCCTTGTCATTGTGTCTTTCAGGATCTGAAGACAGGGAAGGTGTTGACTCTGGTAGCATGAAGGATGACCTGTATGTATTTGACTCCACTTTCGAGGCTATGCCACCGCAAGCTCTCCACTCTTCGCAGGCCTCCACCTTGCTTACTTGACATCATCGTCTTGACCACTCTTCCGTTGCGGCCATGCAACGTTTATTTCCCGTTTTTTCATCTACGTGTTTTAAAATTTTTATTTGTGACATACGTGTTGTTGTCAATAATCATCGTACTCCTGTTAATCATGTGTCTTTACCTAGTACACCTTTTCATATTATTTATTCTGATTTGTGGGGGCCATGCTCTATTGCCTCTATTTCTGGATGTTTTTGGTTTGTTACATTTATTGATTGTTTCTCCCGCACAACATGTGTTTATCTGATGAAAACTAAAAATGAGGAGGTTTCTATCTCCCAAAATTTTCATGTCATGGTTTTTACTCAATTTTCTGCTAAAATTAAGATCCTTCATAGTGATAATGGTCGGGAGTATATCAACGCTCCATTGCAGGACTATCTTACTACTCATGACATTTTACATCAAACCTCGTGTGTCCACTCTCCATCTTAAAATGGAGTTGCGGAACGCAAGAACCGTCACCTCTTAGAGATGGCTCGATGCTTACCGTTCACTATAAACCTCCCAAAATACTACTGGGGGATACCGTTCTCACGGCTGCCTATCTCATAAATCACATGCCCTCTTCAGTACTGGGACATCAAACCCCTCTTACTACCTTAGGGGTGACTCTGACCTCTCTAGCACCTAAAACTTTTGGTTGTGTCTGCTTCTCTCATATTCACTCTCCAGGCAGGTCCAAGCGAGACTCTCGGGCTCTTAAATGTGTTCATTTACTATTCTCCAACTTAAAAGGTGTATAAATGTTATCTCCCGTCTAAAAGGTCTTTTGTCACGATAGATATCTCATTTTGTGAATCTGAATCTTATTACGTGCCCTCACTTCAGGGGGAGCACACATATACGGGTGAAGTGAGCTCACCTGTTTTACCCTTACCGATTCCTCCTTCACATTCTTTACCTACTGCTGAGACTCCAAATACGGGAGAACCTCCCTGTAAAGAAAAGGAGTTATAGGTGTACACCAGACGGAGTAGAGATAACACACTGGCTCATCCGCCACCTGCACCAATGCCAGCTCCATCAACGGATCGTTCTGAACTTCCCATCGCCCTTCGAAAAGGTACCGAATCTTGCATCTAACATCCACTATCTCATTATGTTTCTTATAAGGCTCTAAATTCTTCCAACAAAGCTTTCTTCTTCTCCCTCACTTCTGTCTCCATCCCATCCACATGACAGGAGACTCTTGGGCATCAACGGTGGAAAGAATCTATGATTGAGGAAATGAACGCTTTGGAAAAGAATTGTACCTGGGCCCTAACACATCTTCCGTCTGGAAAGAAGGTCGTCGGTTGTAAGTGAGTGTTTACCGTAAGACAGAACTCTAAAGGTTTGGTTGAACAATTCAAAGCAATGTTGGTTGCAAGAGGGTATACTCAAACTTTTGGAATTGATTATCAAGACACGTTTTCCTCATCGCAAAAATGAACTTCATACGAGTTTTGCTATCATGTGCTGTTGTAAGGGTTGGAAACTTAACCAATTGGACGTGAAAAATGTTTTTCTTCATGTAAATTTAGATGAAGAGGTATATATGTTTATACCTCCAGGTTTTTCCCTTTCTGGATATGAAGGGAAAGTGTGCCGTTTAAAAAATGCACTTTACGGTTTGAAGCAATCTCCGAGGGCTTGGTTTGATCGATTCTACGAAGTCATGATTTCACTTGGATACAAACAAAGTCATGTTGATCATACTTTGTTTATTAAACGGAGAACAAATCTAATAACTGCTCTCATTGTCTATGTTGATGATATCGTCATAACAGGAGATGATATTGAAGAAGTAAAAGCTTTAAAGGTGAATTTGGTAGGGAAGTTTGAAGTTAAAGATCCGGGAAAGCTGAAATATTTCTTGGGAATTGAGGTAGCACGATCTAAGTGGTGTATCATCATCTCCCAGAGAAAATACACCTTTGAATTGCTGGAACAATCTGGTATGAGTGGCTATAGACCTGCTGATATACCTATGGAGGTGAATCATAATCTTGGAAGAGATGATGGTGATCCTGTTGAAAACGTGGCTGGCATTCAACCTGTTATTGGAAGATTAATCTACCTATCCCACACTCGTCCCGACATAGCTTATGTAGTTGGAGTCGTCAGTCAATATATGTATTCCCCAAAGACGAGACATCTGAATGTTGTTCATTGAATCTTGAGGTATTTGAAGATTTCACAAGGAAAGGGGATCCTCTTCACCCCCAGTACAAACTTGTAGATTGAAGTTTTTACCGATGCTGACTGGGTTGGGTTTGTTGAAGACAAACGATCTACATCAGGGTATTGCTCATTCGTTGGTCGAAACTTAGTTACTTGGAGAAGTAAAAAACAATCTGTCGTCTCAAGGTCCAGCGCTGAAGCTGAATTTTGAGCAATGACACATGACATAAGTGAAGGATTATGGATACGCTCTTTGATGTGTGACCTGGGTTTGAATGAGTATAGTTCTATCCGATTATATTGTGACAACAAGGATGCAAGTAGTATTGACAATAACCTCGTCCAACATGACTGCACCAAGCATATCAAAGTGGATAGACACTTCATTAAGGAGAAAATTGAAAAGAAGATTATCTGCTTGCCATTTGTTCCCTCAGATGGACAATTACCTGATATCCTAACGAAGAGTTTCGGTGGAAATCTTTTTTGTGCTTGTATTGACAAGTTGGGTATGAAAAATATAACATGCCCAACTTGAGTGGGAGTGTTAGACCGTATTTCGTCTTATAATTAATTAAGATGTATTTTCCCTTATATTTAGGAGACCCCTCTATTGAATAAGATTATCTTTGCCCTAATTAACACATTTTTCTAATTTGGATTCTATATATTTTATATATAGATCATGCACTAGTTAGTGTGGAAATGGGTTCCATATTACAAGAGTATTCTCTCCCAATCTCATCTTCTTCTTCCCAACTATTTTCTTCCCCAAAATGCTTGATTAATCAGAATATTGTATTATATTGATATTACAGATATGTCAAACCACCTATTTTCACACTTTGTGTTGGCAATGCTTGGGGGGAAGCTGCTTTACTTTTGTCATCTGGTGCTAAAGGAAACCGTGCTGCTTTACCTTCATCATCTATTATGATAAAGCAGGTACATTTTTGTAATAACTTGTATAAATTATCCCTCTATTTCTTGGGATCTCTTTTTCACTTTAATTTCAAGTTTGATCTCTTGTTTATTTATGTTCAGTTTATATCCCTCATTGATAAAATGATTTCTCTTTCTTCAACTTGCAGCCAATTGCTAGGTTTCAAGGTCAAGCAACAGACGTGGATCTTGCAAGAAAGGAAATAAAGAAAGTCAAGGAAGATTTGGTAGGCCGTGTTAATATTTTTTTATGGATGTTCAAGCACAAAATTTTGGGTTAAGTTTTATTGTTCCTTCTTGTTACTAATTTTTTGGGAAAATATGATTATCCATTAAGAAGATAGTTGAGGTCTTTTAGGAGTCTAAAGTAGATCATTTATTGACAATGCAATCTGGCGGTAGAGTGTGAGTGTAGTAGACAATATTATTTAGGAACAGAAAAGAGTTTTAAGAAGGTGGCAAAAATTAAACATCGTTGATGCTTACATTGATTAAAAAAACTAAAAGTATTGCTAAGAGTGTAGTAAAAAAAGGAAGAAAAAGAACAAGGAATATGTGTGTGTGTGTGTGTGTGCATTTTGAAAAATATAATGAATAGAATAATGAGGTATTTTATAGTTTGAAGAGGAATTAGTTTTGGAGGCAATACATTAGTGTAATTATCTACTTCCTATGAGATACCTATTGAGATAGTATCCCAATTCCAATTCCTGTGTTCGTTTTTGCATTTTAACGAACGGAATTGTCTTTTGATGAAAATCCATGGGTTTTGGGCATTTCAAAATAGGAAGTTCCCAAAACCCACCTCTTTAGGTCTGTTTTCACGATTTGGCAATTCTTTCTTCTGGTCCTTCTTCAATTTTTCTTCTTCTTCCATTCTTCTTCGATTCTTCTTCTTCTTCCATTCTTCCATTCTTCTTCTTCATGGTTCTTCTTCGCCATCTAATCTCTATTTCCGGTGAGTCCACATCTTGAAGTCGTCGTTCTCGATTCAAAGCCGGTGAATCCACCTCTCTCCGACTTCTCACGGCAGAAGCTTCCGGCGACACCAGCTGTGTCGTTCCAATCGAAGTCGGCGTGTGCTCCTTCACAGATCCGGGTCTGTAGCCTCTGAAATCATCGGCGTCCCCGTCGCATTCTAGATCTGCTACCCTATCTGCCTTTTGCATACCAGGTCTGAAGCCTTGGCAAGTATATTTCTTCCCGGTTCTTTTGTTTTTCATTCCAAATCTGCTTCATTACTCTGGAATTGTTAGAATTGTACTATGTACATTTGATTTTTCTTTTTTGAGTTGTAATCTGGAGTGAGTTAAATTTTCCAGGCATTGCATTCAACAGAGCTATTTTGATGCATTTGGTACTTTAAGTTGCCCAACTCTTTTAATCATAATTATACTTTTAAGAAAAATAAATACGAGCATACGTCAACTATCATTTCATTTTTATTTTCATGCCCTAATTTTATTTTCCAACTTGTCCACCTTTTATTTACTTTCTGATTTTTTTCCATTCATTACCCTTAAGCAACATTAAAACTTAAGGGCAAGTTCTACCGTACTGCGATTAGACCAGCGGTGCTCTATGGTTCTGAGTGTTGGGCAGTGAATTGTGTACATGATCAAAAAATGGGAGTTGCGGAGATGAGAATGCTACGTCGGCTTGACGGATATGGTTGCCGCCATCGAGGAAAAGATGAGGGCCTCCACGGAGCAGTTGGAGGAACGGATAGACGCCCGCATGGAAGAAATCTGTTGGAGGAGAAAAGTTGATTGATTTTTATTCATCCACATAGGGGTATTTATACAATTTCATCGATATGACACATCATTGATCCGTGTGCTCTCATAATTCCTAAATATGAATCGATCTATTTAGGATACAAATATGACGTAATCAATACAAATATTATAGTTAATAATGCAATATACAACACCTCCCTCAAGTTGGGCGTGTGATGTCAGCCATGCCGAACTTGCCAATAAGATCTGCGAACATACTGGAAGTTAGACCCTTTGTGAGAACATCGGCCAACTGTTGGTCAGACGGTACGAATGGAATAACAACGGTTCCTCGGTCGATATTCTCCTTGATGAAATGTCTGTCAATCTCAATGTGTTTCGTACGATCATGTTGCACCGGATTGTGAGCAATGGAGATTGCAGCCTTATTGTCACAATACAATCTGATAGGCTCACTTCCTTTAAGTCCAAGTTCCTTCAAGATGGTGAAGACCCATAATCCTTCACAAATGCCATGTGCGATCGCTCTAAACTCGGCCTCAGCATTGGATCTAGCAACAACATGTTGCTTCTTGCTTCTCCAGCTAACCAAATTCCCACCAATCATGGAACAATATCCGGTTGTGGAGCGCCTATCGGTGGGCGATCCATCCCAGTCTGCGTCAGTGTAAACTTCAATAGTCAACTCTTTATTTGGTGAGAACAGGATGCCCTTCCCTGGTGAGGACTTGAGGTATCGGAGGACACGATGTGCGTCATCAATATGAAGGGCCTTTGGAGAGTGCATAAACTGGCTGAGAACTTCCACAGCATAAGAGATATCTGGACGAGTGTGAGATAAGTAGATTAACTTCCCTACCAGCCTCTGGTAACTGGGAATGTCTTCGATCACATCGCCATCATCTCTGCCTAGCTTGTGATTGGCTTCGATTGGGGCGTCGGCAGGTCGACACTCGCTCATCCCAGTGGCTTCAAGGAGATCGAGTACATACTTCCTTTGTGATAGGAAGATGCCATGCTTTGACCTTGCAACTTCAATGCCGAGAAAGTATTTGAGATTTCCCAAATCTTTCACTTCAAATTCTTTTGCCAACTTCTCCTTCAGTGCCTGAATCTCCTCCTTGTCATCCTCAGTGATTATGATATCATCCACGTAGACAATCAGGACAGTTAACTTCCCCTTGTTGATTCTGATAAAGAGGGTGTGGTCTGCATTGCTCTGACGGTACCCGACTGATTGTTTCAGGCCATAGAGTGGCCTCCGTAATCTGCACACTTTCCCTTCTGGTCCACTAGGGGTGAGTCCCGGAGGGAGAGCCATGTAGATCTCTTCTTCCAGGTCGCCATGAAGATAAGCATTCTTCACATCCAATTGGCAGAGTTGCCAATCCTTGCAGACAACACAAGATATGAGGATTCTGATCGAATTCATTTTTGCAACAGGAGCAAAGGTCTCCTAGTAGTCTATGCCCTCTGTCTGAGTGTAGCCTCTTGCCACTAGTCTTGCCTTGTAGCTTTCCACAATGCCCGAGGGGTTCTGTTTGACGGTGAATACCCACTTGCATCCAACAACCTTTTTACCTGGTGGCAGTTGTACCAGGTCCCATGTGCCGTTTTTTTCCAGGGCACTCATTTTTTCAAGCATTGCTAACCTCCACCTGTCGTCGGAAAGGGCATCCTGCCATGAAGTGTGGATAGAAATAGAGGACAAAGAGGAAACAAATGCTCCATGGGAAGCTGTTAGGGATGAGTAAGAAACAAACTGAGATAATGATGACGAGTGGGGGTACCTTCCGTAGGGATGATGGATCCTGACGACGGGTCAGGTGGGCGGTCTGATATCCAGATGGCGGGCCGCGTGTTCGATCCCTTGGGTCGACGAGAGTAAACCTGCAGAGGTTTAGTAACAGGGACCTTGACAGGAGGGGCGCAAGGAGTAGGTGTAGACTGAGAGGGATGATATACCCGAGGAATAGGTAGAGGGGTGTCAGAGTAAGGTAAGGTACTCACTTCCGTTGTGGGAAGAGACCCCTCCTGAAGTGAGGACCCATAGTAGCTTTCAGATTCCCGGAAGGTAACGTCCATGGTAACGAAAACCTTCTTGTTGACTGGGTCAAAACATTTATATCCCTTCTGAGTAGGGGAGTAGCCAATGAATACGCACTTGTGCGCACGAGCATCAAGTTTCGGACGGTGGTGGATATGGACGAAACAAACACACCCAAAAACACGTGGTTGGAGAGTGGTAGGTGGCACCCCAAGTGTGGTGAGGGGAGTTTTGAACCCGAGAACACAGGATGGCATACGGTTTGTAAGGTAAGTTGCGGTGAGTACAACATCCCCCCAGTAGTATTTAGGGAGTTGCATGTGGAGGAGGAGACACCGAGCGACTTCCAATAGGTGGCGGTTTTTACGCTCAGCCACCCATTTTGAGCAGGGGAGTAGGCGCAGGATGTCTGATGGATAATCCCACGATCGGCGAGGTACTGCTCAAAAGTGGAATCAATGAATTCACGGCCATTATCGGTGCGGAGAATTTTGATGGGGGTCAAAAACTGTGTAGAGACCATGTTGTAGAACCGCTGGAACAAGGGAAAGACTTCATTTTTTGCTTTCATAAGGTAAACCCAGGTGGTACGTGAAAAACAGTCGATAAAAGTTACAAACCAAAAACAACCCGAAATAGATGCAACCCGACAAGGGCCCCAAATATCACTATGTATCAAATGGAAAGGAGCACTATTTGGAGAAGAAATATGATTAAAAGAGGTACGTTGATTTTTACCACGATCACATGCATCACAGCGAAATTTATCAACTAACACAGACGAGAAAACAGGAAATAAACGTTTCATAGAATGGATAGACGGATATCCCAGCTGGCAGTGTCAGGACTCCAAAGTAGCTGTCTGATCCACATGGAGAGCTCAGGGAGGAGAGACCGGGGTGGAAGAATCGAACACATAGAGCCCGTCCACCAGACTACTAGTTCCAATCACCGTTCCCGTCTTTAGGTCCTGAAAAATGCATGAAGAAGGAAAAAAAGTTACTGAGCAGTTCATAGAATTGGTTATATGACTAATAGAAAGAAGATTTCGGGTAAAGTTCGGAACATGAAGAACAGAGGAAAGAGTAAGGAAGGAGCACGGGATGGAGCCCTTTCCGGCAATGGGAGAGAGGGAACCATCTGCGATGCTCACTTTGTCCCGACCAGACAACGGAAGGTAGGACACAAAACCTGAGGAGGAGCCGGTCATATGGTCCGTTGCTCCAGAATCAATGATCCAGTTAGTAGAGGGACGGGTGGAGGCAGCATGAGCACCGGAAGGCCCCTGATGGGCATATGAGGACGAAGAGGCATGTGGCTCTGGTGATGGACCCTGCATCAGGCGACGGAAAGCAAGAACCTCATCCGGCGTCAGAGTCAATGTGGGGGCTGACGGAGTTGGCGGAAGCTGTGGCTCGTCGAAAACATCAGACAAATGCGCGGAGCGAGGCTGGGTAGAGCGACCCGAAGTGCGACCAGGACCGCCACCGCCACGAGAGGAAGAGCCACAACGGGGTGTAGGGAACCCATGAAGCCGAAAGCAAGTCTCCTGGGTATGACGGTTCTTCCCGCAATAGTCACAGAGCAGGTGGTCCTTGTCAGTTGACTTCGGTCGAGAATCACGAGCCGCTCGTAGCCCAACCTGGGCCGCCATGGCCGAACCATCTGGAGGAGGCTCAAGAGTCCAAGTTTGCCTCCGATCAAATTCCTGCTGAACGAGACTGAAAACCTCTGGAAGAGAGAGTAAGGGTGAGCGGCCAAGTATCTGCACACTGATTTGGTCGAAATCCCTATGTAGCCCATGAAGGAACTCAAAAACTCGGTTGCGATCTTCCCGTGCGCGAACAAGGATCTCATCCTCAGGCGACGCCAAAGTGATGGAGTCGAAGTGATCGTACTCCTCATATAGCTGGGTGAACTCGAGATAGTAGGCAGACGGAGGGCGATCTCCTTGGCGAAGAAGGAAGATCTTTCGTCGTAACTGAAAGATCTGGGCCGCGTTGCCGCGACAGGAGTAGGTAGTTTCTGCCCTTCGCCAAATGTCCGCAGTCGTATCCAGAAAGAGATAGTTGCGAGCGATGGATTCGACCATGGAGTTAGTCAGCCAGGACATGACGAGGGAGTTCTCTGATTCCAATTGCACCCAATCTGGGGAATCTGAACGAGGTATGGGTGTAGTGCCCATGACATATCCAAACAGCCTCCTGCTCTTCAAAGCAAGTGTAACAGCCTGAGACCACGGGAGATAGTTGGTGCCATCCAGACAAATCGTCGTGAGTTGAGGCGTATTGTGGTCATGTCCCGGGCGAGGGAAGCCGCTGGACGCCACTGTAGTTGGGGGTGTACTGGTGGTGGAAGATTCGGTAGGGGAGCCATTGGTCCCGACCATGGTGATCAAGAATACAAATCAAGATCCCCCGGGAGAGCAAAGAGCGGCCTAGATAGAAACTAAGTCGGCCTCATAGAAAGAGGAAGGAGCCCAAAAATGGTGTAGGCACCAGAAAGGACATCAGGAGGAGCACCGCATGTGCGGTATCAAGGGGACGACGCAGGACAGGGGCCGCTGGTGCTGGCGGTGGCCGAGGGCCGCTGGAAGAGGGCCGATGCCCGACTGTCGCTGGCGCGGGAGGCGCGGCTTGCGTACAGCAAACGGAGGCGGGTGCGGGGTGCGGCGGAGGAGCGGGAGGGGCTGGGGGCCGCCGGTGCCAGAGGGGCGGGAGAGGCGAGCGGCGTTCGGCGGGGTTGCAGGCGGAGGTCGGCGGGGTGTTCGTGCGGGAAAGAAAAAATCGCGCGGGAGCGGTAAGCGGGAGAGGTGGAAAGGTATTTTAGCCCTAAGGCTCTGATACCATGTTGGAGGAGAAAAGTTCGATTGATTTTTATTCATCCACATAGGGGTATTTATACAATTACCTCGATATGACACGTCATTGATCCGTGTGCTCCCATAATTCCTAAATAGGAATCGATCTATTTAAGATACAAATATGACGTAATCAATACAAATATTATAGTTAATAATGCAATATCCAACAAAATCAAAGCATTATTATCCAAAAATTTGAAAGGGAAGCTGTCGGTAGCGAACGAGGAGTCCGGCGGCTCACAGGTTCCGGCCCTAGACATGACCGGGCCTCACAAACGAGTGAGGCTTCTTGATCGGCGGGACAAGGTTGTGTCGGGGCGGGTTCGTCCGGAGCAGTGGGCGCGGCGGGAGGCTGGGGCGTCTGTGGGACTGCCTTGGGCGCGAGATTGGTCCAGGGCGGGGGGCAAAGTCGTCTACTGGCGCGCGCCATGGAGGCGGGTCAGCGAGTACATGGGAGGGGCCGGACGGGCTCCTGGACCTCCGGTACAGCCGGTGGTGGGTGCGGGTGGCCTTCCCCATCCGCGTGGCTATGGGCCACCAAGGGGCCATGAAACCGGCACCCCTTGGGGCGGCCAGCCCCAACCGACGGGTGGACTGCATCGACAAGGATATCCGGGCGCACATCTCGATCCTACGGAGCAAAGAAGGCCAACATGGTATGGGCAAGAGCCGGGATGGCATGGCCGGGCCACCTTGCGAGCTTACATGCCTCTGAAATTTACGCGAATGAATTTTCCCAAGTTCAACGGAAGAGACGCTCTTGGGTGCAGAAGGCTGAACTTTTTTTCAGTTATTAGGTCCCGGAGAGCCAATGGGTGCAACTAGCGTCCTTCCATATGGAGGATGATGTCTCTCAGTGGACGCAATGGTTTTTGAGGGGCAAGGAATATGTGCCATGGGCTGATTTTGTGGAGGGCTTCACCTCCACATTCTGGCCATTGGAGTACGAGGATTTTGAGGCCTTCCTTTAGAAGTTGCGACAGAAGGGGACAGTGATGGAGTATCGCACGGAGTTCGAAAAATTGACAAATCGGGTGCACTATGAAGAAAAGACGTTGCTCAGCTGTTTCATATCGGGACTCAAGGAACATTTACGTGACGAGGTTCAGGCTTATATGCCTCGCAGTTTAAACCACGCCATCAGCCTGACTCGCATCCAGGAGGAACGCTTCAACAGACAACAGACTCGCACCACGGGGAGAACCACGACCACCCCGATCACCAAAAGGGAACCACCAGCGACCGACAAGCCGACTGTGACACGGCTATCATGGGCCGAGCTCCAGGCAAGAAGGAGAAGGGTCTGTGATTCAACTGTGACAAAAAGTACGCGCTTAGGCACAAATGTCAAAATATCCAGGTTTATATGTTACACGAGGATGTGGAGGACGAGATTACTCCAGAACCAAGGCCGGATGACTTGGATTTGACCGAATTTGGTGTGTCCTTACAGGTTATGGAGGGATGCAGCACCCCCCTCACGATGCGGATGGCGGGAAAGGTTAGCCAGGAGCGGGTGGCGATTCTGGTGGATAGTGGGAGCACCCACAACTTCATCCCGGTGTGGCTCAACGAGTGGGACATGTGATCGATCGTGGGGCCATCTTTCAAGTCATGGTGGCGGATGGAAGCAAACTTCAGTGCGAGGGAGTTATGAAAGGGGGGGAGCTACGGATACAGGGGTACGCGGGTCGTACTGACGTCTACCTCCTGCTTATCAGAGGCTCAATCATGGTGCTTGGGGTACATTGGTAGCAGCAATTGAGGCGGGTGACCTTTGATTGGGATCAGATGACGATGAAGTTCCTTCAACACGGGAAGCAATATTGCCTGGGGGCCCTCAAATCCTCTCCGATGAAGGAGATCTCCCTTCGAAGCCTAGAGTGACTAGGGGAGCAGGGAGGCACCATGGCGGTGATCATGGAAATTACATCGGCCACTCCAGCTCCTTCAGTAGTACCGGTACATATGCAGGCGATACTGACTCAGTATGCTGACGTATTTCAGGAACCTCGTACACTTCCACCACCGAGATTCAGAGACCATCAGATTCAACTCAAGACAGGGGCCGAACCTACCAACATCCGGCCGTACCTTTATCCGCACATCCAGAAGGCCGAAATTGAGCGCAACGTAAAAGAAATGCTTGCCGCCGGGATTGTCCGCCCTAGTACGAGTTCCTTCTCTTCTCCCATCATCCTAGTAAAGATGAAGGATGGGTCGTGGCAATTTTGTGTGGATTACCGCGGCTTAAACAACTCGACTATCAAGGATAAGTTTCTCATTCCATTGATCGAAGAGTTGTTAGACAAATTGCACGTCGCTTCTCTATTTACGAAGCTCGACCTCCGATCGGGCTACCATCAGATTTGGATGTGAGAGGACACTCATAAGACAACCTTCCGTACGCATGACGGGCACTATGAATTTCTCGTGATGCCTTTTGGGCTTACCAACGCCCCATCCACGTTCCAGGCAGTTATGAACGAGATCTTTCGCCCTCTGCTCCGCCGCTCAGTATTGATATTTTTTGATGACATCCTTATATACAACACGAGTTGGGACGAGCACTTAACCCACGTAGAGCACGTTTTCACTATTCTCCGCCAACACCAGCTCTACGCCAAGCAGTCCAAGTGCTCGTTCGGACAGACAAAGGTCGAGTACTTGGGACATTTGGTGTCCACACACGGCGTCAAAGCCGGCCCAAAGAAGATCGAGAGCATGCTGTCATGGCCACGTCCTCATACAGTCCGGGCCTTACGGGGCTTCCTGGGACTCACGGGGTATTACAGGAGATTCATGAAAGATTATGGCAAGATCACACGACCGTTAACCCATTTATTACAGAAGGACGCCTTTCTCTGGCAGTAGGAGGCAGATACGACATTCCAGGCTCTCAAGGGGGCCATGACCTCCACACCGGTCCTCGCCCTTCCCGACTTCAACAAGGAGTTTGTGCTTGAAACCGATGCATCGGGCGTGGGAATTGGCGCAGTATTAATGCAGGAGGGCCGATCATTAATCTTCTACAGCAAGGCGTTATCCCCCCACACTTTAGGGTTGTCCACGTACGAGAAGATGCTGGCTACCATCCATGCGGTGGCTATGTGGCGACCTTATTTGCTAGGCCGACACTTCAAAATCCGTACTGACCACCTGAGCTTGAAGCACTCCTTGGAGCAACGGGTCTCCTCTCCGCTCCAACAAAAGTGGGTGGCTAAGCTGTTGGGGTACGATTATGAGATCTCTGCAGGCAGGGCAAAGAGAACGTGGTTGCTGATGCCTTATCCCGCCTACTGGAGAGCACCCTCGCCCAAATCTCCGTCCCCCTGTTCGACTCTTTAGATGATATATAGGAGGTCATGCGGGACCCTGCACTACAGGCCCTCGTGGAAGCTCTTCAACAAGGCCAAGTCACCGCCCCGTGCTATCACCGGCAGAATGGAAGACTTTACTATCACGACCGAGTGGTCATTCCACCCAACTCTGCCTGGAAGACCGTCTTGCTGCATGAGTTTCACTCATCCCCTACCTGGGGGTCATGCAGGAGTATTCCGCACTCCTCAATGGGCGCAGGCAAATGTCTTTTGGAAAGGATTACGACGCTATGTACAATAGTTTGTTCAACAGTGCGAGATGTGCCAGCGACAGAAGTACGAGACAACCACCCCTGCAGGACTGCTTACACCGTTGGAGATCCCGTACCACATTTGGGATACGGTGTCTATGGATGTTATAGATGGGTTGCCCAAGTCTCAGGGCAAGTCTGTTATCCTGGTCGTCCAAGTATGAACATTTTTTGGCCTTAAGCCACCCTTACACAGACGAGTCAGTTGTCGATCTCTTTGTTCGGGAAATAGTCCGTCTCCACGGCGTTCCACGTGCCATCATTTCCGACCGTGATCCAACGTTTGTGAGTAATTTTTGGCGGGAGCTCTTTCGATTACAGGGGACTTGCTTACGCCTCAGCACGGCTAATCACCCCCAAACAGATGGTCAGACGGAGATTCTCAACCGGGGAGTTGAAACATACCTCTGTTGTTTTGTGATGGATGAGCCTCAGACATGGACTCGCAGGTTGCATTGGACGGAATATTGTTATAACACCTCATACCACTCAGCTAGCAAGTTTACCCCATTCAAGGTCGTTTACAGCCGCCCCCTCCGTCATTGGGTAGCTATGAACCGGGCAGCATGGCCTTGTCGACCGTTGATCGGGTGCTACATGTCCGGAACCGCACCTTAGCCACTTTGCGCGAGAACCTGCGGGTGGCTCAGGATCGCATGAAGGCCCAAGCGGACAAACGTCGCAAGGAAAGGGAATTCGCTGTCGGTGATGACGTCTTCCTCAAGCTCCAGCCTTATCGACAGTTATCAGTTGCCCGCAGGGCGAACCAAAAATTGGCTCCACGTTACTATGGGCCCTTTCATATTATCCGCCGAGTGGGACTAGTGGATTACACCTTGGCGCTACCCGAGAGATCACGCATCCATCCTACCTTCCATGTGTTGTTGCTAAAGAAGAAAATCAGCATCACAATTCAGGCCACCCATTCCTACCATAGGCGACAACAACGAGCGAACTGCAAATGTTACCCGAAGAGATTCTGTTGATCAAATGGAAACAGAGGGGCACCGAGTACCGCCCCGTGGTCCTTGTCAAATGGAAACACTGGTCATAAGCACATAACACTTGGGTCGACCTGCTGGAATTCAAGGAGCTCTACCCAGACTTCCATCTTGGGGACAAGATAGTTCTTGATGGGGAGGGGAATGTTACGCCCCCGAACATGACACGGTTCTCAGGGCGTCATTATGCTCGCCGACGGAAGTTGAGTGTAGGAGGCAACGGGGCTGAACCCACCCGGTATTTCTCTTCTTCCTCTCCCTAAACCCTAATTCCTCTCTTCCTCTCAAGTTCTCTCTTCTTCTCTAGTTCCCTGTCATTCTCCCTAATCCCCTGAACTCAATTTCATATACACTTCTAATGTTTGCATTTCCTATCGCTCATTATACTAAATAATTTTAGTGTGTTGAGGGTTAAGGCTCTTTTATATCTGTAGATTCATTGTTGCTCGGTTGGAACTCTTTAAGCATATATATAGATTCATTGTTTTACTTTAATTTCTTTCAAATTCCGCTCTATTTTGAGGTCATTGCTATTCATTCGCAGGTTTCATTGTACGCAAAGCACATGGGAAAGTCACCCCAGCAGATTGAGGAAGATATCAGGCGTCCGAAATACTTCAGTCCTAGTGAAGCTGTGGAGTATGGCATAATTGACAAGGTATTACTCATTAACTATTCCTTTCTAATATTAAGAACGTGGGATTGAATGGTTGAAAAATATGGTGATGTAGAAATTCTAAATAGTTTGCTCTCTATTAGGCTTAAGCTTTTTTGAGAACGGGTTTGACTCAAGTGTATCGGTTCCAACTTTGGCCTGCCACAGTCAACGCTCCTTAAACAACTAGTGTTTGAGATAATCATTGTGGTAGGTGTCTTCCCAAGTTCCGCGATACTTGCTAATCACTGGTTGATTCGACACGTGTCTTCACTACCTGGATCTCATTAACCCATGAAAGATCTCGCCAACCATCTAAAGTATTCACCGATTATCCCCAAGGTCTTGCCAACCTCGAACACGGTCTCGCCAACCATTAAAAATAGCTCGCCTATGATGCTATGGAACTTGCCAACCTTAAGCATGGTCCTCGACATACCTTTTTCTTTAACATTCATAACTCAAAGTCTCAAAGTAACCTTCTGCTCATAGTATCCCCTAATCATTTCTTTGTTAGTGGGAGCGGAGTAGGTGCATTTTCTACCCCAACATTAGGACTCCACATTTTCTACCTTCCTCTCATCATACAGTTTGAAACTCCCATGAATAATTATAATTGGTTTACAGGGACGGATCAGTCCCATGATGACTCCGCATGCATGATGCTCGGTAATATGATAAGCTTCCGTTATAAGGTGATTATTGCATGTTGAATTCGCACGTGGCGGGGAACTTCGTTAGGCACACAAGAGTTTTAAGTTTAGTCCCACATTGTATGATTGAAAAGTGTATTGATGGTGTAAAGTGAAATCATCAACCCCTTGTCATTGGCTCAAATTTTTTTTGGGTTGGGTGAGGTTTAACCATTTGATGAATTAGGTCCAACTTTGGCTTCCTTTGGTGGTATTGACTTTAATCCCACATTGAATAGTTGAAAAGTATATTGATGTTGATACATCAAGTGATTGGTCATCCTCTCTTCCATTTCACAAAACAGTCGATAATGTCAAAAAGCATCATGTTATATACTAACACTCAAAGAAGGGGGGAGGGGGGTGGATATTTTTGTGCATGCATGTTGCGAAATGTAAACTTTCAGGGAAGTTTTTTGTAATTTTAAGAGATAGAGGGGTGCAACCTATAATTATACTAACACTCAAAGAAGGGTTGGGTTGGGTTGGGTGGGGTAATTATTACTAACTCTCAAGGAAGGGTTGGGTTGGGTAATTAATATATATATATATATATATAGAGGGTTATTTACCAGGGCCTCTCCTCAAAGTCTGTGTAATTACAGCTTGCACCCTTCTAACTTCCAAAATTACAAAAGCATTCCCTCAATGTTTACATTTCATAACATCCATTCACAAAAGTACTCCTTCGGAGTAAATGTTTAGGGGGTCTTTTTGTTCATGGATGTTATGAAATATAAACATTGAGGGGAGTAATTATAATTTCGAAAGTAAGAGGAGTGCAAGCTGTAATTATGCAATCTTCGAGGGGAGGTCCCCGTGAATGATGCTATATATATAATGTACACAGAGCTCTTGCATTAGTGGGAGATTGTCTGACACAAGTGAATTGGGCTTAGTTCCTCATCGAATAGTTGAAAATTGGTGATGGTGAGCATATGTTTTTGAGTAGAAAGCATTTGACCGCCGAATCCAAGTCAAACTTCCTCCTTTTATTTCTAGCACCCCTAATGGTTGACTGTCATGTTTCTGTAGGTACTATATAACGAGCGAGGTCCAGAGGACCGGAGTGTCGTTTCAGACCTGAAAAAGGCCCAACTTATATGATTCTGGAGCTCTTACATTTTCTTTGTTCTCGTCTGCCCCGCGGCTTCGCTCGAGGGGGAACTCTATCAGCTCCTAAAAGCAGGTTCTTGAAACCCTTCCTATTTGTGCGCTATCTGAGAGTGATTTGAAGTTGTGGAGCTCAAGTGTTGATTAAGGCACCATTTAATGCATCAGTAGTGTTTCATATCTGATTCTGAAGGGAGACATGCGCTGATGCGCTTGTTTTTTTAAATTTCAAAGCAGCGAGGTTAGATCAGTAAATTATTAAGAAAAGTAAAAAATATTTGTATTATTGAGTATTTATCTTCATTATATATAAAATAAAGTATTTTGCTTTATAATTTAAAATTTTTAATTCAAAATGAGAGTTTTTTCTCATTTTCTCTTAATACATATTAATATATTATGTGATTTATACATGAAAATGCTGGTGCAATGGGAGATTAATAGTGGTTTTATCCTAGATTTTTGCTTGCTTGTAACTACATAATGTAGAAGCATCAAGCAGGGGGGGGGGGATCATTAATGGGAATTGAAATTTCTTTTGAGAATTGAATTACTTGAGAGAAATCTTTAAAAATCTTTTTTTTTTTGAATCACTATAATAAAAAGTCCGTTTGGCACGCCTTTGGCAGTCATGAACGTGGTCCTTATGAACTATCGTTCGTGAACACGCCTTTGGCAGTCATGAACGTGGTCCTTATGAACTATCGTTCGTGAACGTCGGTCCTCAATTGAGGGACAACATCCAATTTTATGTTTGAAACTAGGTTTTTTCTTTGTGGCGGTCATAACTGTTGTATGCCAAACGCACATCTTATGATTGTAGCGTTTTTGTCCAACTCATTGGAGTAAAAATGTTGTGCCAAAGGGAGCCTAAGGCCTTGTTTGGTGCGGCGGGAGGAGACGGGTTGGAGGAGTCGTGGCTGTCGATCGAACTAGGGGGGGGGGGAGCGAAAGACAATGTTTCTCAGTGACGAGCGGGAGCAAACACTGCAAATGTGAGACGGGACATTTGTTTACCCGTTGTGCGTTTGCGTCTGCTCCCGCCACCGGCGTGAGAACGCCGCGCCAAATGCGCCCTAAATGAATAGCTAGATTTGTGGTTAAAAGAAATTTTTGGTCTTTTTGATTCATTTGATGTATATAGTTTAGTGCGTATACAAATGGGTTATTTGTTTAATTTTTTTTTTAAATTTTGATACATGATTTAATTTATGAGATAAAAATATTTATGTTGGATTAAATAATACTGTTCTTTTATTTACTCAACCTGCCATAAACTATGTGTATTGAATTCAATCTTCACTTCTTTTATTGCATTGAAATCAAAGTGCTTTTTTTATATGTATATATTAAGCCACTATTTATTTGTGTCTCATACTACTTTAATATTCAAATTATCTTCAAATATTATTAAATTCAACTTAATTTCATTACTATTTGTTATTATTAATGATCCCTGCTTTTTGGTATGAGGGATGTTAAGGCAATGATGGTAATATCAGGTTATGCATACGCATTGATTTTGATTATGCGCACAACAATAAATTTTATTTTTAGTTGAAATTTATATGTGCTCATAAAAATGAAAATCTGATAAAATTTATAGTAATTCATGTACACTAAAGTCTAAACTATGGCAGGACAATGCGTAATTGATGAGAATAAAAATTAGCTGGAGTATTAGATAGGAGCTTAGGCCCCGTTTGGGATGTCTTTTTCCTCCTTTTCATTTTTTGGAGAATGCTACACTGCATAATATTGTGTTTATTTTAGGAGTGATTGACTTTCAAAAAAATCAAAATAATTTCTTTTGGATGAGTTGTATTTTTCACTGATAGAGAAAATAAACATAATATTATGAGTGATGACGCTTTACAGAAAATGAAAAAGAGGAAAAAAGTTCTTCAAAGGAGCCTTACTCCTCAAAAAAAATGAACTTGCTGGAATAAAAGGACGGGATAATAAAAGGAAAAAATAGTCAATTGGCAGATTTGGGCCCCGTTTGGGGGAACTTATTTTCAGCGGTCAAGCGGTTACGACCGCATGTACCGGCCCTTAATTAAGGCTCGGTACATGCGGTCGTAACCGCTTGACCGCTGAAAATAAGTACCACCAAACGGGGCTTTGGACACAAAAATTCCACATGCATAATGAAGAATGAGAAGCTTTTAGTGTTCGAAGAAAAGAACTTGCCAGAATAAATAGAGAACTTGGTAACCCAAGGAGCAGACATTCACTTGGATTTTATTCTTAGATCCGGAGGAAGAGGATTCACTAGGTTGCTGGAGGATAGGCCGGAGTTGCGCGCGATGCTTAGCGCGCTGCACTGACCTTGGCAGATTTGCTCGGGCTCACGGGCCAAGGCGTCAACATAGGAGAGAGTAAAGAAGACCGCACTCACTAGTGGGACCGAAAGGGATCTCAATTTCATTGGTGTGCAAATAAAGGAATTGGGGAGGAGGAGGAAGCAAAATAAAATATAATTTTAGGCTTTTTTGTGTGTGCACATAGTGAAAATTGATATGCACGCTAACCGCTATACTATATTAAAAAGAAAAAAAAATATTCTTTAATTAAACATTCACTTTTCAAATTTACCACTACTTATTAATCAAATCCCAATTTTTAAATTCTATGTGTACTCCCTTATTTTCAAAATGTGCTCTCATATATATAAAATGCTCACTTTTCAAATTTACTCCTACTTAATTAAGGTCCGATTCATGCGGCCGCACCCGCTTGATAGGTGAAAATAAATCTCCCAAACGAAGCTAAAAACATCTAACTACAATAAAAAATGTGCTCACTCGGCCGCAGCTTGTAAACTCTCGTACACGGTACACACTGCAAAAATGAGTTTATTCTGTAGAATGAGATTATTATAGTTCTTCATCCTCCGAGATGCTCCTTCCACATCTCTCTCTGATAAAATCATCGCCCGCTATTCTTCTCCGCCGCCGCCCCCGCCCCCGCTCGGCTTCCTCTGCTCAAATTCCGGCTGCACCGCCGCCGTCTCCAATAAGCTCCCCGGCACGCGTCCGCAAGCTGATCGCCTCCCAGGCTGATCCCCTCCTCGCCAAAGAGATCTACGACATCTCCTCCTCTCTCCTCCCTCCCAATCCCTCTCATCTACAAACCCTAATACTTAAACTCGCCCGCGCCCGGCGCTTCTCTCTCTCCCTCTCCCTTCTCCGGCGTCTCCCCTCCCCTTCCCTCTCCCTTCTATCTTCCCTCTGTATAACCTTCTCCCGCCTTTCACGCCCCGACCTTTCGCTTTCCGCTCTCCGCCGTCTCCTCCGCCTCTGCCCTTCTAATCTCCTCCCCCCTCGCCTGCTCCGGCGACTCATTGATTGTCTCTCCTCCCACCCATCATCCCTCCCGGCAGCCCTCTCTCTCCTCCGCTCCTTCCCGGATCTCCCTTCGCACAACCTCCTTCTCCAATCCCTATGCCGCTCTCGCCGCCTATCGCTCGCCATCCCCCTTTTTCGCCGCCTTCAGCTCCTCGGCCTCTCCCCAGACCCTCCCTCTTACCGCTTCCTCATCCAGGGCTTCTGCCGCCACGCTCAGCTGTCGTCCGCCCTCTCCCTGTTTGACGAAATGCTCGACCGAGGCCTCGCCCCCGATTCCCTCACCTGCACCACCATTCTCAACGCCCTCTGCCGAAAAAGGAAGCTCCGCGAAGCTTTGAAGATCCTATACCGGATGCCGCTCTGGGGCTGCACGCCCGATATCACTCATTTTAACACCTTGATTGCTGGGCTCTGCAGGGAGGGGAGCCCGCTCGACGCACGCAAGCTGCTCGATGATATGCCCGCGAAGGGCATTGCCCCTGATTTGGTGTCTTATATCAATCTGGTTAATGGATTGTGCGTTCACGGGGAGCTGGATAAGGCTAATGGATACTTGGTTGAGATGGTAGGGAAGGGCATGGCGCCGCATTTCTCAGTTTTTCATGCTCTTGTGATGGGTTTCTGCAATGCCGGGAAGCACGAGGAGGGCTGCGGAGTCATGGAGGTGATGCTGAGTAAGGGGGTTGTGCCTCATCTGGAAACATGGATGTACGTGGTTGCTGCAGCGTGCCAAGATTATAGCGGGGACGTACTTGATCGGATCATCATGAAAATTGCGAGGGAGGAAGAGTGGAGAAGAAGTACAAGAATTGTTCAAGCAGTTCCTATTCTAGATGATGTAATTGGTAGGTTGCGTAAGATCGATTGGCGTACGGCATGAGAGGCGCACATCGTCTTTTGAAGTGCTATTGATTGTGGAAATCACTGTTTTTTTAAGAAGAAGAAAGAGGAAGAAGAAGAAGAAAGAAGAAGAAGAAGAAGAAAAAAGAAAGAAGACTGATTTGATTGTAAGTTAACGACATTATTTCGAAGAGTGGCATCTACTTGTCTGAAGGAAATTTCAGATTTTGGTGGCGACTGCGGGTAGTAAGCCTGAGGTACTTGGACTACACCATACTTGTTCAATTTTATTATGTTGGTTCTTTCTTATATGTTTTGATGCATAGTTTATGAGTAGGATTGGGCTTTTTTTTCTTTCCCTCAGCCTTTCTTGATTCCGAAACCAGCCGGGCCGCCAATTTGAGATTTGTATGGATTAGTTGGATGGGCGGTGTAGGCTCAATTTGGGACGTGTGGTGTTTGAGCGGTGGTTGTGAGAAAAGTGTGGTAGTAAACACAATGGTTGCAGTTTACCTGTGTTTGAAACTTTGGTGGTACCCTAAAATTTCATGTTTTGGGATCTCGCATACATGACTTATTGGCCTGAAACACCATTTTGAGGGAGGGAACGCTTGTCACGCCTACCGAAGTGTTGCGCAGTTTTCATAAATGTAACCGACACCATTCTCTCGCCGCTGTCCCAAACCCGATCTTAGGCTTCGTTTGGGGGGACTTATTTTCACCGGTCAAGCGGTCGTAATCGCTTGACCGGTGAAAATAAGTCCCTCCAAACAGAGCCTTAATCTTCTTGTTATTAAACCGTGGTTATCTTGATCTATTAGTCACTTAAGGCGAAGGAATTTCCCTAACCAGATCAATAAAGACTATATATATAATCACTAGTTAAATCGTAATTAATCCATGAATTCTTTCATTGCGATAGCTGCTCTTCTCTCCTCATTCTATTTCGTGTATTTGTCGTGTGTTTTGCTAGGTAAAGAAAGTATCTCGCCCAGCAACAACCTCCATCTGATAACAACTGTAGGTGACCTGAAAAGGGAGGGGAGGCAGAGCCATTGAGGGAGAAAAAGGTGAACCCCTTCCATGTCTTCTCTGCTGGGGTATAATAATATCATCTCCATCAACATCTCATGCCCCAGAGTTCCAGATGGATTCAACATTTTCCCTCATTTCTCATGGCTCCTGCTGCTTCGAAACAGCCCCGCCATAAGGCTTTGATTAGCACGGTCACCTAAGGAACTTCATCCACTTTTATGTTCAATGAGATAATGTTTGTTAGGTGATTCTTAACGAATGATGGTTTAACCTATGCGTTTACGACCGCCACCACCATGCCAGACAGAGCCTAATACCTAAACCATGGACAGTGATGCCTTTGTGCGCTGGGCTTCCCTTTGCCAGTTGATGTGGAAAAGAATCATGCTCTGCTCATGATAACTCAGTTAACTCGCTCAATCATGGTAGAACCAAGTAGTAACCAACCCAGACCTACAGGCGTCACGAATCACACATATGTGTGCTTGAATCTTTGGTGAAATCATCGACGACCAAGGAGCAACTAATGCTCGACGAAATGCATTAGCGGTCAAATTCATATTCAACTCATTAACTTAATGTTCGACGAATTTTTTACGTTATCTGATGATGTGAGAGATCAAATCATGCTCTAAGTTGCCTCAACCGAAAAATGTGGAAAGATGATGGAGATGAGAAGGTTCCCCGATGTTTTCTCTTGTTTCCTGTTTAGTGGACTTATGGTCTGTTTGTTTGGGTTGTTGCCGATGGAAAGCTGATGATAGAAAAATGTTGATTTTGGAAATTGAAGTTTTGTTAAAAAACTGTTTGACTGAAATAGAGTTTTTAAAACGAAGTTTTGGAAAAGTTATTTAGAAACAAAATGGAGTTTTGAGTGAATTTTTTTTACCATAAATTAATTATCAATCATTAAATATATGAAAAAAAATATTTTTTTGATAACATAACACAACACAAAAATTATTGTTTCATTCTGATATTTTTTGGAACAAGTACCCCTACCATTTCTATCTATGCTCTAGTTTCATACAACTGATTTGTTATAATATCACATAGTGCGATCATTCCCTCTACTCCACCTGTAGTGTTAGAACATGTTTCTTGCCGTCTTTGAGATGTCATCCCATGATCTCGACCTCCTTGCTTGCACTCATAGAAATCAATATCCACTCGCGAAGGGTGCCGACGAATGAAATTATGTAGACTCATTGTGACGATCACCATAACTACTTGTTTGTCAAACCTATAGTTTTACATGTCCCGCAGTATGATCCACTTCTTCCAAATCGCGAATGATCACTCTATCATACTTCTAAGCGATGAGTGTGCATGATTGAACATCTCTCAATGTCCTTCTGCTCGACGACCACCACGAGCAAAGTCTGGTAGATGATACTGTGTATCTTGATATAGTTTCAAGTAACCTTTTTGTAAATGATATTCAGAATTGACTACGTTTTATGTTCTTGAAAATTACTAAAAATTATTTTTGAGAACCAAAAATTTTATTAGTAATAAATAGACATAAAAAAAGTTAATATTTATCTAGAGGTGGATGTGAGAAGTTATAACGGGGATCACTTATGACATAATTGAAAATGTGGCTTTCATGTGCGGATCTCTCTCAACCGGCCATAACGAAAGTGAAGCATACATTAAAATCACAAATAGTCATGACATTTTGTGTAGGATTATCACGCCTCCGGATATAGGGCACTTGACTTCTGATGGTATACTTGCGTCAACATATGTGTTGAGATTGTGCCACCTCACCGATCCGTGTGCCCTTTTTTATTCCTGTTTTGGTGGAGTCCTAAACATGGAAATGCTTTATGAGGGGGATATAATCTAGGGGATATTCTTCCTATTTGGTTGAGTCCTGTTTTGGCAACCCCCTCCATATGTGTTCATCTCCATATATTGGTGACTCTTGATCCTATTATAAATAGGGGTTAGCCTCCCTTAGCCATATGATGATTCGGTAATATACAACACTAGTGAGAATTCAGAGAGGGAGAGCTTTGAGCTTTTCAGGCGGTTCTTCCGGCGAACGGCGGCAGCAGGTGGCGGCATCTGGCGCGCAAGGTTGCGGCGCATCCGGTCACCTCAGGCGAGGCGACATCCGGCCGGCCACCTGCAGTAGGCCCCAGAGGTTCGGCGGAATCAGGCGCGGCGACGGCGGCAGCAGGCGCAGAGGCGGCGATACAGGCGGAGCTAACGGAGGCGGCGCATCCGGTCACCTCAGGCGAGGCGACATCCGGCCGGCCTCCAGAAGTTGACTCCAGGCGTTCGGCGGCTTCAGGCGGCTGATCCAGGCAGGATCGGCATCAGGCGGCGGAAGCAGGCGGTGATTCCAGCGGGGAAGACAGACAGTGTTTTTTAGTGTTTTCTGTTTTCTCTTGTTGTATCTTGTAATCTCATCAGTTTATAGTGGATCTTTCTGGCGCGCTCTCCCCGTGGACGTAGGAGCCCAAACTCCGAACCACGTAAATATCTTTTGTCGTCTGCGTGTTTGAAATCTTTGTTATTTTATTTTGCTGATTGTTTTGCTCATTTTAATTCCGTTGCGCTACCGCGGTACTCGATCCGATTGCACAACAATTGGTATCAGAGGCAGGTTCCGCGGGGGTGATCGTCTGTACGTTCGGGTTCTAGATCTGGGTCAACGGTAGGTGACGACATTGGTCCGCTCCCTATCTTCCTAGATCGGCTCCGCGAATATCATCTTGATCGCCCAGTAGCTCTGCGAGCAAGACAATGTCGGCAAAATTCGAGATTTCTAGGTACGACGGCAAAATTGATTTTGGTCTGTGGCAAAAACGGATCAAAGCGGTGGTCGAGTTCGCGCAGAGAAAGGGCCTTGGCGAAGACAAAATCTTCGCAGCCGTGGAGAAGAAGGGCAGAGTGTCATCTCAGAAGTGCCCAGACACCGCAAGGGGAGCTATCTGGCTCAGGAGTCCCACCAAGGAACTCAGGTTTACTCAGGAGAAGGTGGAGTCGCACAGTGAGAGGTTGAGTGCGAGTCGTCTTGCAAAAGACTCGGTCTATAGGGCAAGGGCGAAGCACGTCGGGGTGCGCCACCGGGAGTTGAGGGAGTTCGGTAGAGGTAGAGGCAGGGAGTTGCGGGAGATATCCTGGAGGGATATTAGTACGGACTTGCGAGGAAGTCCAGTGACTGGAGTCAAGTTCAAGAGCGGTCTTGACTTGACTCATTCTGATGCGCGTTGATCGCGGTCAGACCCCAGGGAGAGGGGGTTTGTAGTCGTCAGTAGGGGAGATCCAGGTTGGAGGTAGAGTTACGTTCGTTAGGCTTCGAGGTGGAGTTCATCGCGTGAGGTGTCAAGGTGGAGTTTGTTGAGATTGTGCCACCTCACCGATCCGTGTGCCCTTTTTTATTCCTGTTTTGGTGGAGTCCTAAACATGGAAATGCTTTATGAGGGGGATATAATCTAGGGGATATTCTTCCTATTTGGTTGAGTCCTGTTTTGGCAACCCCCTCCATATGTGTTCATCTCCATATATTGGTGACTCTTGATCCTATTATAAATAGGGGTTAGCCTCCCTTAGCCATATGATGATTCGGTAATATACAACACTAGTGAGAATTCAGAGAGGGAGAGCTTTGAGCTTTTCAGGCGGTTCTTCCGGCGAACGGCGGCAGCAGGTGGCGGCATCTGGCGCGCAAGGTTGCGGCGCATCCGGTCACCTCAGGCGAGGCGACATCCGGCCGGCCACCTGCAGTAGGCCCCAGAGGTTCGGCGGAATCAGGCGCGGCGACGGCGGCAGCAGGCGCAGAGGCGGCGATACAGGCGGAGCTAACGGAGGCGGCGCATCCGGTCACCTCAGGCGAGGCGACATCCGGCCGGCCTCCAGAAGTTGACTCCAGGCGTTCGGCGGCTTCAGGCGGCTGATCCAGGCAGGATCGGCATCAGGCGGCGGAAGCAGGCGGTGATTCCAGCGGGGAAGACAGACAGTGTTTTTTAGTGTTTTCTGTTTTCTCTTGTTGTATCTTGTAATCTCATCAGTTTATAGTGGATCTTTCTGGCGCGCTCTCCCCGTGAACGTAGGAGCCCAAACTCCGAACCACGTAAATTCTTGTTGTCGTCTGTGTGCTTGGAATCTCGTTCTGGTTTTATTTTGCGCGATTGATTTTGCTCGATTCAATTCCGTTGCGCTACCGCGGTACTCGGTCCGATTTCACAACACATATGTTCCATCTATTGCTCTAGTGCAATCTTTAAAAAAAATGTATGTAACATTTGTCATACAGAATCTCTGGTGAAGTGCTACTGAAAGACATATATGATGATTGAATCATTTCCCTCGCTAAATGTAACAACGCACGAAGACAGCAAAACTGAACATCATGCCCAGTTTCTTCTCTAATTCTGGGTGGATTTCTTTGTACCAGAATTTCTTTGTCCCTGGAATAACCTAAAAACTACAGATTTTTAAAATCAGGCGGTGATAATTTTTTTAAAAAAAATTAAAATCATTTTACTTTAGTAAATAAATAGCTTCAATCTTTCATCTCATTGCTCGTCTGAGTCGTCTATAGACTTCTTTGATATATTCCAACTCAATTTGGTCTCACCGCATTTCAGCTCCGTCTATAATTTTTACTTTTTCAAATGATCTCATTTATTTTTCAGGTGAAACTTATCATTTTTTTTTCTATCAGTTCTTCAAATTCTTACATAACGATGCTCCAACCCTTTTTATTAAAAGTGTGGTCGGTCGATTCTCATGCTCTATCTCTTTGATACATATGTTACAGACAAATACACATCTGTAGTGTCTGAAAAAGCGGCTACCCCATCCTTTTTTGTTTTGACCATCTTTAAAAAAACACATACATATTTAATGAACAATTTAAAAACTATTGACATTAATAAACACACATCCATATAAAATCAAGTGGAAATTAGTAAGAACCAAAATAATCAAACAATCAAACTAGAACTACCGGGTAACATTCAACATCCACGCTGGTCTACTCTATTTGATTATTTTATGATAAATTTCTAGCAGAAAATCCACTCCATTTGAGGAAATATTTTTTTGGGTAAATTCATTCTTATTTCCGGAAATAAATCAAATTCAAGAAAATTTTATTAATTCTAGATATCTCAACATGTGTTTTTAAATATCCAGAGCAGACTGATGCAGGAAATCCAACGGTAAAAACTGAACATAAGAAGAAGGCGGATGCCTAACAGAAAGAACTCTTCAGTGAACAAGCATGAAATATGCAGGAAATTAGCGGCAATTCAGTGATTTTCGCCTACCTGAAAAAAATAAACCTGCGGAGGAAGAAGACTTCCTAGAAGAACGGAGATCGGAGGAGGAAGAAAAACTTTTACTTGCAAATATTCCAGCGATTTTAATAGGAGCGGGAAAAGGACGGCGGAGATAGCGCTGGGTGTTCGCCAGCTGAGAGAAGGCGCAGGAAACGGCCGACGGAGAGAAAGGAGAAAGCCTCCGGAGGATAGGCGCAGGGGGTTCGGTGTCGTCGAGGAGGAAAGGCGGATCGACAGCCGCTCATGATTTTCCTATCGGGGTAGGGTTTTCGGCCGCGCGGCTTTTGCGGTGAAAATCAAGAAAATCGTTGATGCCTGATATAAGAAACCTGCAGTTTTAATTAAACACTGATTTCGAAATAAGTGGAATCAAATGCCACTTAATGTCAAAATAGCGATGCGGCCTAGACGCACAGGAGCTGAAAAGCTTAACCAAATGCCACGTTAATATTCTGCATGATATGGGTTTCATTATTGGTGGTATTAAGTTGATTTTTTATAATAAACCGGGCCCCAAATAATTAAGACTAATGATAGAGATGATGTTGAAGTTGACTTTGGAGAGGGGGATAGTCTATCAAACCATGTAATGAGGGGGATAGTCTATCAAACCATGTAATGAAGATGTTGCAAAGTACAATGCAGAGTTGATTTAGGAGCCGTTTGGGGGGGGGGGGGGGGCCGCCGGGTTCCACTCCAGTATGAGGGGGAAAAAAAGGGGGGGGGGAAGGGAAGAGAGAAAAAGAGGGGGAGGAGAAGAAAAGGGGGGAGAAAGAGAGAAGGGGAAAGGAAGAAAAGATGCGGGGCGGAGAGCGGGTTTGGGTGCATCAGCTGCCGTCGGATTGTGGGCCCACTTCCAACGTCCTATTGGCAATTCTATACCCCTTATGTGAAGAGTCATTGGTCTCTAAAACGTGATTTTTTTATGTAAGTTTGGCGACGTCTGAGTGTGTTGTTTAGCTTAGCCAATTTTGATATCATATTAGAATATATGTATGAGTGTATCCAATCTTAAACCAATTGATAATAGGCGGAGGAGCCCAAGAGAGTTTCATCCACTTTTATATTCAAAACTAGTTCAAGCATTCACGAACTATAATTCAAAACCACCACTTTCACCACCGCCGCCACTGTGCCAAACAGAGATGTAACCAAGGAGAAATTGTTATTCGTTAGCATCCACTTAAGAAATTTCATTCTCTTTTATGTTCAAACAAATGATGTTTGTTAGATGAGATCCTTAACGAATGACGGTTTAACCCCTGCATTTACGACTGCCACCATAGTGCCAAACAGAGCCTAATAATTTAGACCAAAAAGTAAATTGAGATCCTTAGGTGAGGTTTGGCCTTCATGTTATTACGTACAACGATTCATAACCAATGCAATCACGACCGCTGCTCTCATGCCAAATGAAGCAATAATCAAAGCATCCATGGATCAAAAGAATAGGCCATAGAGTTAAAACTCAACTCAGGATATTTAAATTTATTTTAAGCCTAAATTAGTAACCAAATTTGATTAGTAGGATTATTATTATAATGAGGAAGTCATGACTGGATATTTGATTACTATTTTTTGTCACTGTACATTATCAGTGATTACCTTTTTCGTCACTAAATATATTTAGTGATCAAATATATTTAGTGACCAAACTTATTAAGTTACTGCTTGTGCAATGCAATAATGACTTTTAGTTACTGAAATTATTTATTTCATCATTAAATACAACAATAACTAAAATATTTATTTGAAAAAAAATCTAACAAAAGAAAAGAGAATGTTTCTTTTAAATTTATTAATATAAAAGATGAGAAATAGCCCAAACCCCTAAGTACATACCGATAGATTTTTTAACTCTACTAAACTCAACATATATAAAACAAATCTATAATAAAAAACATTACATAGTTTTTCTTTACATGTAACACAATAAATAAATATATTTTGATTTCTCCATCCTCTCGAAGCTCCCGTCTTCAAGCTTCTCATAGGCACCATTTCTATGGTATCCGTCTTGATCTTTCTTGGAGGTTCAAATTTTAACTACTTGGACACGCATATCACAAATTCGCACAATCATTGCCATAATATGAGTGATTCTCCTGAGTAGAAGTTCCTCGTCACCCCTTCAACATTGATCTTCACAAAAACAGAGAGAAATGGAACCTGTAGCGTCATAAAAAATGAGAGAAAAATAGAGATGCTTTCATAAGAAGAACAAGGCTACCAACCTTACCATCAACAATAATATATGATAGCAATATAAGTTTCATATTGACAATCAATTTTTGACGGCCATCACCACCAACTTCTGAGGATAAATGAGAGAAAGCAATTATTTAAATGAACGAATATGATACTTATCTATGTAGTTTGCAAAAAAGAAGAAAAAAAAACTGATGTTTACGCATCATATCAAGGCTATAATGAATATGGAGACATTTTTGTATGTTTTGTACTGAAAAGACAAATTAGGAAGCTATATGCATGCAAACAGTTTAAGATTCCTCATTACCCCTAAATATGCCAATAAGTAAATAGGGTAGAGCATAAATCAGTAGAAGCAGTTATGTCTAAGTAAACAACATATCTCAGCCTCATTCTTGCTCATCCCATCCTTCCATGCTTGATCAAAAAATCCATACAGGTAGCTGGAACCAGAACATGCCATTATGCATAAACTTGTATAGTGCTTAAGGTGATGCAACCATAGAGACATTGAAGATAAGTGAACCAGTAAATGTCAATCATAAATAGGCAAATATGAAAAATTTTAGGTGTTAGTTTGCATTTAATAGGCTTGCGCGCATCACATAAAATTAGCAAATTCTCAATGCAAACAACAATTTATTGCTCATCACTTCTAAAATTCAATTCAAAAAATGTCATGAAGTTTCATCAACGCAAAGTAATAATCATGCTAAACATACGTTCTATGACAGTGATGTTTTTGTCCAAACTTAGCAGTGCAAAAATGTTGTGCCAAATGGTGCCTAAGAAAACTAGCTATCATAAAGACAATAAATGCATCAAAAATGTAATTTGATGTCTTGTTACCCTCTGAAGCAGGGATAACATGAAAACTTGAAGAAAACAATGTAAATAACGGGAGAAAAACTAATCATACCGACCTCAAAGGGAGCAAGAAATTGTTTAAAAATTTAACTGTTCAAAAATGTTGGTGTTGGCTGTGAAGGTTTATTCAAAGATTTTCAAATAAGTATACAATATTTAATCAACTTTTTATCCTCTAATTAGTGCCACCAATCATAATGTGTTTGCAAGATATTCCTCCACTCAAGAATATTGCAATTGTTAATATCCTCCAAAGAAATTCTTTATCTGCGAAAGTTAATGAGGATGAATCCTAATTTATACAATCTTAACAAGAGAAAGTATCAACACAGAACACATTTTATAGATGCATCAAACTTCCAAATAGTCTAACATAAAACAAGAAATCTCAAGTAAATTAAAATAATTGAGAAAGTAAGCAAATAACCTAATTGTATGTTTTTGCGGTCGATATGCCAACAGCCAAAGGCAAGATTGTGAATTGTGGAGAAACACAAACAAAAATAATACAAAAATAAGTGAACACAACTCACTTTGTATGTTTTCTGCAGGAAACCAGCGCATTAGAATGCCAAGATGCGGGACAGCAGGCTTGATTTTGAACATCAGAAGAGTTGTTATATGCATCAACAACCACAGACAAAATTATGAATTATGGAGAAACACATTGCATAAAAAATATTTATATGCTCTCATGATCAAGATGCAAGTAATATTTCAAATATCCCAAGTTACCTCATAATCTACCCTGAGGCGTGATCCTTGCTGAATAATGAGATAAAATTTCTTGCCTAATTAGCGATAAGATATTGAGGAATATGGAGATAAAGGAACTAAAATGAAAAAAAATTCCATATAAGCATTTTTTTCTTGCAAGAACTCACCAAGGGCTAGCTTGTTTCAACGCAAGTGTTTGATATTGAATGTAATTAATCTTGGAAATCAGTTTTTTTTCCAAACTTCCTGTAAAAGGCCTAATTGATCCATTTTACACTTCATGGTTCTAATGAATTAATCCACATCCTGTAAAATTTCAGCGCGTGGATGATATTTTACAATTTATTTCAGATTTTACAGTGGAGGGGCATGTCTGCAGGTCCTAAATTTTCTTCATTTTGTAGGATTTTTCTTGGCTTATTTGTAAAATTAATAAATTGATCTTCTGCTTGAATTGTTATGTTCTTTGGTTATAGCTTGGGCATTGTTTGACATAGCATTTTTGTGGGCTCATCATCTATCCCTATTTGCGGCTATTACGGGCATGAAAGCTATAAAACAGTAAAGCTTTAAAACAGTAATTTAAATGGAGTTCTTAAAACCGCAGAAGCTCGTCGAATGCACTTTATTTCTCATTTTTTGGGTAAGCAAGATATCGTAGGAGAAGGCATGTGTCTAGATACATCAACAATTTGGCCTTGCTGAAGAAAACTGCAAAAAATAGATGTGGCCTTGATGAAGGGCCCAAATGCACGTAAAGGAAATAAATGATGATGTTCACAATGGAGGAAATCAGTGAAGTTTGTTTAATTAATGAGGGGTATGCATTTCAAGATTCGATAAAATGAACCATATGACAACAATCCTTGCTCATGAATCAAGATCAATAAAGGTAGCATTTCACCCAGTCCAATTTGACTCAAGATTCGATTGATCGTGTTAGAGCTGATCTAGGGTCAAATATACTCATAATTGAACCAAGGACTGAATTTAAATTTCAAGTCCTGACAAATAACAAAGGGGACATCCATGATAATAAGAAACATGCATTTCAAGATTCGATAAAATGAACCATATGACAAAATAAAACATTTGATGCACCCCTTCATTACACATTTCACATTCTAAGATGTTCTAACATTTACTAACTCGCAAATTATGAAGAGTTGATGATCATCCTCCTTCCACTCCTTGCACTCTTTCTGTTATTAAAAAAATCACAAAATTTGTACATCAACATACCCCCCCCCCCCCAAAACAAAACCGCAAAATTTGATGATCAGCTCCATAAGTGCCAGTCAAAGTTAGTGGAACATTAACAAAATTGAAAGTCAATATCAAAAACGGATACACACAACACCTGGATGCACACAACACAAAGTTTGTTTAACATTCTCATGGTTAAGCATAAAAATTGAGAAAAACCAACTATGCACACAACACAAAGTCAATATCAAAACTTCAGAGCATAATGAACATTAATTTAACAACCACTGGGTTACCTTCCTCAATTGGAAAAGCTAGGAAAGCCGTGGGTGAATTAGTTCCATCTACATAGGCAAATTAGTTCCATGTACATAGGCATTCAGCACAAATCAGCTGCAAAATAACAAAGACCTTGGTTGAAGGAGCCGTGGATGTGTGCAATTGAAATCAAAGGAGTCAATTGTTCAAAACAACTAAACCCGACAGTTTCCGGACTGGAGGAGACGTCGTCGAGCTTGGGGAAGCCGGAGGCAGCGGTTGGAAGGGAAGATGTCGTGCGGGAGAGTTGACGGGAAGATGCTGTGCGGGATCCTCTCCCTTTCCATCTACAAACATATTCTAAAGAAGGAAGTCTACAGGGAAAAGATCACTTAAATAAACTGGAGGTGGTCGAGCTACTAATTGCCAATAGCCAAACAAGTAGCAAAATTGCCAGAAGAGAAAGGAATGTATGATCATAGAGCACACCTTGAGAATGTAAGGTAGAAATCTCAGAAGTATAAAGAAAACATTCTCCATCATCCAAGAATCAGAGCTCAAACTCTTCCTCCCTGAGAGCCGCCTCTGCCGCCTCTTCTTCCTCATCGTCAAGCACAAAGTACTGGTTCCTCTCCACAGGCCTAAACATATAGAACATGAAGATGTAAAATGCCAAGCTGACAGTCTCCTCAGCTGCGACACTCACCCACTGGAACTTGTAGGCAGCAATGGTCTTCAAGGCATAGACCACAATCCTGGTAAAGTACAAGTACCCAACCAATACAATGTAGAATTGCCGGAAAAGAGTGAGCTTGGCTAGATTCCTGGCAGCTTTTCCATCAGTCTTCGAAGTCTCCCTCAATGTTCGAATTGACCAAACTATGGGGAACATGATTGCACAACAGCATATGAGGTCAATGAGGAGGAAGACCTGGTTCCAAGTAACCCAGTTTTGGATAAACGGTCCAGTCTCCCCAATGACAACAGAAGCGATGTTGGCAATGACTTGAAGGGGGATCACAATCATGAGAACCTTCTTCTCCCTCACCTGGAGAAAGGGCTTGAGAAAAGACCAGCCAGTGCCTATGAGAATGATGACGGTGAAGAGAAGGCCGCCTTTGAGGAACTGGAAGATATAGAAGAGGACGTCCCAGCCGTGGGGCGTGCCCGTGACACGAATGTAGTGCTGGTCCTCCGCGGCACAGGAGAGAAAGGGAGAGAATCCCGTCCACCACCGTCCTGAAGAAACAGCGATGACGATAGGAGGTGGCGATGACGATAGGAGGTGGCGACGTGAGCCTTCCGCCGGGAAGAACGATCCCTGGAGGTGGGGGCTTCGCTTCCGTCCGGGAGAGAGGAGATCGAAGAGCTAGGGCAGCGCCGGTGTGGGGGAAGAGAAGCGAAACATTTGCAGGAAAGAATTAGGTATCGAGGGACGAGGGAGTTGTCGGCCTGGGTAATATGCGAATACTGCTATGGGTAAAATGGGAAACAGGTATTTTCAGTCATTTTAAGTCAACCGGAGTGAGGCCCGACCCCACTCCAGTATGAGGGGGAAAAAAGGGGGGGGGGAGGGAAGAGAGAAAAGAGAGGGGAGGAGAAGAAAAGGGGGGAGAAAGAGAGAAGGGGAAAGGAAGAAAAGATGCGGGGCGGAGAGCGGGTTTGGGTGCATCAGCTGCCGTCGGATTGTGGGCCCACTTCCAACGTCCTATTGGCAATTCTATACCCCTTATGTGAAGAGTCATTGGTCTCTAAAACGTGATTTTTTTATGTAAGTTTGGCGACGTCTGAGTGTGTTGTTTAGCTTAGCCAATTTTGATATCATATTAGAATATATGTATGAGTGTATCCAATCTTAAACCAATTGATAATAGGCGGAGGAGCCCAAGAGAGTTTCATCCACTTTTATATTCAAAACTAGTTCAAGCATTCACGAACTATAATTCAAAACCACCACTTTCACCACCGCCGCCACTGTGCCAAACAGAGATGTAACCAAGGAGAAATTGTTATTCGTTAGCATCCACTTAAGAAATTTCATTCTCTTTTATGTTCAAACAAATGATGTTTGTTAGATGAGATCCTTAACGAATGACGGTTTAACCCCTGCATTTACGACTGCCACCATAGTGCCAAACAGAGCCTAATAATTTAGACCAAAAAAGTAAATTGAGATCCTTAGGTGAGGTTTGGCCTTCATGTTATTACGTACAACGATTCATAACCAATGCAATCACGACCGCTGCTCTCATGCCAAATGAAGCAATAATCAAAGCATCCATGGATCAAAAGAATAGGCCATAGAGTTAAAACTCAACTCAGGATATTTAAATTTATTTTAAGCCTAAATTAGTAACCAAATTTGATTAGTAGGATTATTATTATAATGAGGAAGTCATGACTGGATATTTGATTACTATTTTTTGTCACTGTACATTATCAGTGATTACCTTTTTCGTCACTAAATATATTTAGTGATCAAATATATTTAGTGACCAAACTTATTAAGTTACTGCTTGTGCAATGCAATAATGACTTTTAGTTACTGAAATTATTTATTTCATCATTAAATACAACAATAACTAAAATATTTATTTGAAAAAAAATCTAACAAAAGAAAAGAGAATGTTTCTTTTAAATTTATTAATATAAAAGATGAGAAATAGCCCAAACCCCTAAGTACATACCGATAGATTTTTTAACTCTACTAAACTCAACATATATAAAACAAATCTATAATAAAAAACATTACATAGTTTTTCTTTACATGTAACACAATAAATAAAATATATTTTGATTTCTCCATCCTCTCGAAGCTCCCGTCTTCAAGCTTCTCATAGGCACCATTTCTATGGTATCCGTCTTGATCTTTCTTGGAGGTTCAAATTTTAACTACTTGGACACGCATATCACAAATTCGCACAATCATTGCCATAATATGAGTGATTCTCCTGAGTAGAAGTTCCTCGTCACCCTTCAACATTGATCTTCACAAAAACAGAGAGAAATGGAACCTGTAGCGTCATAAAAAATGAGAGAAAAATAGAGATGCTTTCATAAGAAGAACAAGGCTACCAACCTTACCATCAACAATAATATATGATAGCAATATAAGTTTCATATTGACAATCAATTTTTGACGGCCATCACCACCAACTTCTGAGGATAAATGAGAGAAAGCAATTATTTAAATGAACGAATATGATACTTATCTATGTAGTTTGCAAAAAAGAAGAAAAAAAACTGATGTTTACGCATCATATCAAGGCTATAATGAATATGGAGACATTTTTGTATGTTTTGTACTGAAAAGACAAATTAGGAAGCTATATGCATGCAAACAGTTTAAGATTCCTCATTACCCCTAAATATGCCAATAAGTAAATAGGGTAGAGCATAAATCAGTAGAAGCAGTTATGTCTAAGTAAACAACATATCTCAGCCTCATTCTTGCTCATCCCATCCTTCCATGCTTGATCAAAAAATCCATACAGGTAGCTGGAACCAGAACATGCCATTATGCATAAACTTGTATAGTGCTTAAGGTGATGCAACCATAGAGACATTGAAGATAAGTGAACCAGTAAATGTCAATCATAAATAGGCAAATATGAAAAATTTTAGGTGTTAGTTTGCATTTAATAGGCTTGCGCGCATCACATAAAATTAGCAAATTCTCAATGCAAACAACAATTTATTGCTCATCACTTCTAAAATTCAATTCAAAAAATGTCATGAAGTTTCATCAACGCAAAGTAATAATCATGCTAAACATACGTTCTATGACAGTGATGTTTTTGTCCAAACTTAGCAGTGCAAAAATGTTGTGCCAAATGGTGCCTAAGAAAACTAGCTATCATAAAGACAATAAATGCATCAAAAATGTAATTTGATGTCTTGTTACCCTCTGAAGCAGGGATAACATGAAAACTTGAAGAAAACAATGTAAATAACGGGAGAAAAACTAATCATACCGACCTCAAAGGGAGCAAGAAATTGTTTAAAAATTTAACTGTTCAAAAATGTTGGTGTTGGCTGTGAAGGTTTATTCAAAGATTTTCAAATAAGTATACAATATTTAATCAACTTTTTATCCTCTAATTAGTGCCACCAATCATAATGTGTTTGCAAGATATTCCTCCACTCAAGAATATTGCAATTGTTAATATCCTCCAAAGAAATTCTTTATCTGCGAAAGTTAATGAGGATGAATCCTAATTTATACAATCTTAACAAGAGAAAGTATCAACACAGAACACATTTTATAGATGCATCAAACTTCCAAATAGTCTAACATAAAACAAGAAATCTCAAGTAAATTAAAATAATTGAGAAAGTAAGCAAATAACCTAATTGTATGTTTTTGCGGTCGATATGCCAACAGCCAAAGGCAAGATTGTGAATTGTGGAGAAACACAAACAAAAATAATACAAAAATAAGTGAACACAACTCACTTTGTATGTTTTCTGCAGGAAACCAGCGCATTAGAATGCCAAGATGCGGGACAGCAGGCTTGATTTTGAACATCAGAAGAGTTGTTATATGCATCAACAACCACAGACAAAATTATGAATTATGGAGAAACACATTGCATAAAAAATATTTATATGCTCTCATGATCAAGATGCAAGTAATATTTCAAATATCCCAAGTTACCTCATAATCTACCCTGAGGCGTGATCCTTGCTGAATAATGAGATAAAATTTCTTGCCTAATTAGCGATAAGATATTGAGGAATATGGAGATAAAGGAACTAAAATGAAAAAAAAATTCCATATAAGCATTTTTTTCTTGCAAGAACTCACCAAGGGCTAGCTTGTTTCAACGCAAGTGTTTGATATTGAATGTAATTAATCTTGGAAATCAGTTTTTTTTTCCAAACTTCCTGTAAAAGGCCTAATTGATCCATTTTACACTTCATGGTTCTAATGAATTAATCCACATCCTGTAAAATTTCAGCGCGTGGATGATATTTTACAATTTATTTCAGATTTTACAGTGGAGGGGCATGTCTGCAGGTCCTAAATTTTCTTCATTTTGTAGGATTTTTCTTGGCTTATTTGTAAAATTAATAAATTGATCTTCTGCTTGAATTGTTATGTTCTTTGGTTATAGCTTGGGCATTGTTTGACATAGCATTTTTGTGGGCTCATCATCTATCCCTATTTGCGGCTATTACGGGCATGAAAGCTATAAAACAGTAAAGCTTTAAAACAGTAATTTAAATGGAGTTCTTAAAACCGCAGAAGCTCGTCGAATGCACTTTATTTCTCATTTTTTGGGTAAGCAAGATATCGTAGGAGAAGGCATGTGTCTAGATACATCAACAATTTGGCCTTGCTGAAGAAAACTGCAAAAAATAGATGTGGCCTTGATGAAGGGCCCAAATGCACGTAAAGGAAATAAATGATGATGTTCACAATGGAGGAAATCAGTGAAGTTTGTTTAATTAATGAGGGGTATGCATTTCAAGATTCGATAAAATGAACCATATGACAACAATCCTTGCTCATGAATCAAGATCAATAAAGGTAGCATTTCACCCAGTCCAATTTGACTCAAGATTCGATTGATCGTGTTAGAGCTGATCTAGGGTCAAATATACTCATAATTGAACCAAGGACTGAATTTAAATTTCAAGTCCTGACAAATAACAAAGGGGACATCCATGATAATAAGAAACATGCATTTCAAGATTCGATAAAATGAACCATATGACAAAATAAAACATTTGATGCACCCCTTCATTACACATTTCACATTCTAAGATGTTCTAACATTTACTAACTCGCAAATTATGAAGAGTTGATGATCATCCTCCTTCCACTCCTTGCACTCTTTCTGTTATTAAAAAAATCACAAAATTTGTACATCAACATACCCCCCCCCCCCCCCCCCCCAAACAAAACCGCAAAATTTGATGATCAGCTCCATAAGTGCCAGTCAAAGTTAGTGGAACATTAACAAAATTGAAAGTCAATATCAAAAACGGATACACACAACACCTGGATGCACACAACACAAAGTTTGTTTAACATTCTCATGGTTAAGCATAAAAATTGAGAAAAACCAACTATGCACACAACACAAAGTCAATATCAAAACTTCAGAGCATAATGAACATTAATTTAACAACCACTGGGTTACCTTCCTCAATTGGAAAAGCTAGGAAAGCCGTGGGTGAATTAGTTCCATCTACATAGGCAAATTAGTTCCATGTACATAGGCATTCAGCACAAATCAGCTGCAAAATAATAAAGACCTTGGTTGAAGGAGCCGTGGATGTGTGCAATTGAAATCAAAGGAGTCAATTGTTCAAAACAACTAAACCCGACAGTTTCCGGACTGGAGGAGACGTCGTCGAGCTTGGGGAAGCCGGAGGCAGCGGTTGGAAGGGAAGATGTCGTGCGGGAGAGTTGACGGGAAGATGCTGTGCGGGATCCTCTCCCTTTCCATCTACAAACATATTCTAAAGAAGGAAGTCTACAGGGAAAAGATCACTTAAATAAACTGGAGGTGGTCGAGCTACTAATTGCCAATAGCCAAACAAGTAGCAAAATTGCCAGAAGAGAAAGGAATGTATGATCATAGAGCACACCTTGAGAATGTAAGGTAGAAATCTCAGAAGTATAAAGAAAACATTCTCCATCATCCAAGAATCAGAGCTCAAACTCTTCCTCCCTGAGAGCCGCCTCTGCCGCCTCTTCTTCCTCATCGTCAAGCACAAAGTACTGGTTCCTCTCCACAGGCCTAAACATATAGAACATGAAGATGTAAAATGCCAAGCTGACAGTCTCCTCAGCTGCGACACTCACCCACTGGAACTTGTAGGCAGCAATGGTCTTCAAGGCATAGACCACAATCCTGGTAAAGTACAAGTACCCAACCAATACAATGTAGAATTGCCGGAAAAGAGTGAGCTTGGCTAGATTCCTGGCAGCTTTTCCATCAGTCTTCGAAGTCTCCCTCAATGTTCGAATTGACCAAACTATGGGGAACATGATTGCACAACAGCATATGAGGTCAATGAGGAGGAAGACCTGGTTCCAAGTAACCCAGTTTTGGATAAACGGTCCAGTCTCCCCAATGACAACAGAAGCGATGTTGGCAATGACTTGAAGGGGGATCACAATCATGAGAACCTTCTTCTCCCTCACCTGGAGAAAGGGCTTGAGAAAAGACCAGCCAGTGCCTATGAGAATGATGACGGTGAAGAGAAGGCCGCCTTTGAGGAACTGGAAGATATAGAAGAGGACGTCCCAGCCGTGGGGCGTGCCCGTGACACGAATGTAGTGCTGGTCCTCCGCGGCACAGGAGAGAAAGGGAGAGAATCCCGTCCACCACCGTCCTGAAGAAACAGCGATGACGATAGGAGGTGGCGATGACGATAGGAGGTGGCGACGTGAGCCTTCCGCCGGGAAGAACGATCCCTGGAGGTGGGGGCTTCGCTTCCGTCCGGGAGAGAGGAGATCGAAGAGCTAGGGCAGCGCCGGTGTGGGGGAAGAGAAGCGAAACATTTGCAGGAAAGAATTAGGTATCGAGGGACGAGGGAGTTGTCGGCCTGGGTAATATGCGAATACTGCTATGGGTAAAATGGGAAACAGGTATTTTCAGTCATTTTAAGTCAACCGGAGTGAGGCCCGACCGGGGGGGGGACTGATTTTCACTGGTCAAGCTCCGCATGAATCCGACCTTAATTGAAAAATATATTTAAATATTAGGTTTTGTATTCAAAATAAGATAGAAATAATTACCCAAACTTTCTTAAAAGTTTGTATTATACACTTATACATACCATGTAATGAAGATTTTTATACTTTCAAGAGGAAAGTTTTTGTAATTTTTTGAAGAGGGGTCCAACCTGTAATTTAGCAAACTTAGGCTTCGTTTGAGAGGAGTTAATTAAGGTCCGGTTCATGAGCCCGTAATCGTTTGACCGGTGAAAATAAGTCCTCCCAAACGGAGCCTTAGAGGGATGGTCTCCATGTATGGGGAAATTTGTCCGTCCAGACTCCTTTCCTAAATCTACGTCCGAAATTGCTATTGTGTTGCCGCGTGGAATAATAGATGGTGGTTATCAAAACTAAAAAAAATCAAAGGACTGTGACGAATCCATTCAAATCTAGCGCAATCTCCTGGGTGATCAAATCATCCCGTAGTCCGCTCTCCGGAAGACGGAAAGTTTTTTGCCGTAAATGCGTGTGCTCGCGCATAAAATCTGACAATTTTTGTGGATTACAATCGCGGGAGACCGACGACGAGCGCACTTGCACGGTTAGTCTTTGGATGTCAATGAGGCATCAAACCCGTCCTAAAACATTTATAAGTAGGTCAATTATGAAGCATAGTCAACTCAATAACTTCCGGCTTTGATATTTGGTAGGTTTGATGTAATCGATTGAAAAGATTTTTAGGTTGATGCGTTTGTTGATCTTGCAGTTTTCTGACCCGTTAGGGGGCAAAAAAGTCCAGGTGCTGCCAACTTTGGTAAGAAAGACGCAATCCGATCACCGAAAAAATAGCTCTCGCTTGGACCAGGCTTTGCGGTCGTCGCCAGAGTGCGAACCCAACGGCTCCACTTGATCGGCGTCAGCGCCATGAAGTCTATAAGATGGTTAAATACTGAACCTATATACAGTTTAGGAGAAATAATTGTAAACAACAATTTTAAACTCAGGATTGTGACTGTGTTTTTGGTCCGTTGAGGGTTTAGGGTTTAACCGCCACCATCATAGAATTCATGTTTGGCGAGATAATGGTTATCACCGAGAAAAGAAAATTAATTTTGAAGATAAAAGTGATTGAAGTTCCTTTGAACCGCCACCGTCATACCAAAGAGAGTCTTTTTATGCTTCATTTGTGGCAGCTTTTTTGTTCCTGTGAGTATTGATAAAAAATGCTACCGTCATAGAATAGAAGTTTGGCATGATAATAAAACGCCAACCTAAGGAACTTAGGGTTAAATACTGAATAGGGGGTTAAATTGTCATTCATTAACGCCCATCTAAGGAACTACATCCACTTTTATGTTCAAAGGAATGAAGTTTTTTAGGTGGGCATTAACAAACGACCGTTTAACCCTCATGTTCACGACCGCCATCACCGTGCCAAACGGGGCTTTTTTTCCGTCCGCCGAGCGGACCTAAAATAATGGTCCGCCTGGCCAATCAGAATGCGCGATCAAGTGGGGCCACAGTGCACAGATTTACTGAGCACTGTGGACCCCACAAATTTACAGCTTTCTATTGATGAGGACCTAAAAAAAGTCCCCATGACAGAGTATTTTTACTAGCCACAGTAGAACTTTATTATTGTCAAATAAAATCAAAAGAAAAAAAAAAGTAGAACACAGTTGAGCGGCCGGTGAGCCTAGGCGTAACGCTTCGTTTAACATTTAAAGTCGCCGTCGCATGATGCCGTACAGGTTTCGGGTCTTACGTGGCCAGTGGGTGAGCACGACCCGTCCGGTCGGCTTGGGCCGCCTCCAGCCGCACGAAACGTCGCAGAACCGGACAAAAAGGATTGGATGGCAATGCTGAGGGAAAAGTTGAAACGTGCTCGCCTCATTAACTGACCAGTCTCCTCCACGTCATCCCCTCTGCCACGTCATCCCCCTCTTCCACGTCACCTTGAATCTTCCCGCACTTACCGGACTCGCCGAGAACCAACCCACGGCCCACGCCCAGGGCAAGAGAGAGAGAGTTCTTTTGCAAGACCCCTCTTTACCTGAGTCGTACCCGTTTGTTTATTACTAATTATTATTATTATTATTATTACTATTATTATTTCTACTATTTTCTCAGTAAGTTTGGGATGCAAACGGTCTAGTTCATGGCAAGACTTCAAAGAATTAGAAGACTTGAGTGTGAGATAAATTGGCAAAAATGCGACTCCATATATACTTAAAAAAAGAGGCGTGGCTAATGAAATCAAACATGCGCATAGAAAGCTAGCACCACAAGAAAAGCATAAGTATCTCCAAGGTATCAATGGAACTGCAAGTATATATGATGGCCAATGTAGAAAGTGTTATAATAGTTGTTTTTATTATGTATGCGTGCCCAAGTTTGAGAAGCCCAATATATTAATATGTCCCTTTTGCGGTAATAAACTATGTAGCCGCAACTACGGCTCCGTTCGAGAGGACTTATTTTCACCGGTCAAGCGGTTACTATCGCATGAATCGGATCTTAATTATGGTCCGATACATGCGGTTGTAACCACTTGACCGGCGAAAATAAATCCCCTCAAACGGAGCCTATATCTGGAAGCACATATATAAACTAATACCTGCAGTGTAAGTGTAAGTGTAACATATATGAAAGAATTTCCTTTTTAGTGTGCCTTGCTGGTGTATGCATATACCCCCTTTAACAGGAAAAAAATTTCTGTACGTCCAACGTTGGAAAAAAAAATTCTGTACACTTTATTCTTAGGCCACGAAGATTCCTCGCAAATGCATGATTTTATAACTTGTACTTTTGTATATTGGATATTATTAAATTTTATATGTATAAAATAATTATAATGACGATCATATATATTTAAAAAAATTAATAGTTCATTAGGTGAGCATAGTCATGCCTAGAATATAAATAGGCTGCATTAATATTTTTATAATTTACTATGAAGTACAAATATAAATAGACAATATAGAAAAGAATTATAATAATTACAATAACACAATAATTACATACATGGCCATTGTTATGCCTTTTTGCGTGTAATAATGATATGAATAATATCAACAACTTTTGTATGTACAAATTAAGAGTCGGGTCCCACCTATTCATTTCCCGGCGAAGAATCCAACGTGAAGTCAAATTTGTTCATCTGCCCCGCCGCCGGCCACGGGATGAGATTATGCGGCGGAAAGCAGCAGTTACACTCAACCTCGCACCGCTGCTGCGGTTCCGGCCACCGGCTCTCGACCTCGCCGTCGCTGCCCATGCCGCCGTCCAACGTCCCGGCCATCTCGGGCCGGCCGGTCTCCGCCGCCTCCCTGAGCGGGCCCCAGCACTCGACGCGGTTGAGCTGCGGGGAGTTGGAGTGGAAGTAGACCCAGACGAGCGCGTCCTGGAGCTCCGGGAAGCTCCTGAAGAGCCCGCCGTCGCCGTGGACGAAGGCTTTGAGCACCACCGGAAGCTCCCGGGAAAAGATGCGGTGGCGGAGGTCGGCGAGGAGGTCGAGGAGGAAGTGCCCGCCGCTGATGTGGCAGTGCACGTGGAGCGACATCCTTTCTCGAACCTTCCTCCACTCCGCCACCACCTCGTCCCGCTGCAGCCTGTGGTACCATCCCTTTAGCTGCAGGTTAATAAATTGAACCAGCTGTAAATTTTTAACATTTTTACCGTCAAAATCTTAAATCATTTTAAACGAATATATACCTTATCTTTTTGGTATTTTGCACCCTCATTTTTGACATTTTGCACCCTAACATATAAAATTGCTATTTTGCACCCTTAATTACAATTTGTTGACACTTTGCATCCTCAATTTTGACATTTGCACCCTCCAATCTTTAAAATGGGTACTTAGCATATTCTCAATTACTAATTTTTAGGAAATTTAGGTCTAGAAAGCACAAAAAATATTCATTTGGGCACGTTGCACTCCGAATTATTGATGCTGACAGGATCTAAATATCCTTAAATGAACATTTTTGATGATGCTCAAACTTAATAACTTTTAAATATATAATTAGGAGGTACAAAGTACCAGTTTTAATTAAATATTCGAGATACAAAGTGCAAAAGTGTCTTTGCGGTATGCAAAGTGCCAAAAGCTGAATTTTACTCGACTTTTAGGCTTTATTTGGAGGGACTTATTTTCATCGGTCAAACGATTACGACCGCATGAAACGGATCTTAATTAAAGTCCGGTTCATGCGATCGTAACCGCTTGACTGGTGAAAATAAGTTCCCCAAACGAAGCCTTAGATTTGGATGGTTTGGGCCCCGTTTAGAACGGCGGTGGCTGTCACAAACGCGGTGGTTATGAGCCGCGCTCAGTTGGCCGCGTTGAAGGGAGCCTAATTGGCCGGCTTTCGATGGATTACCTGAGCACGGTTGATGGTTTGGGAGATGGCGAGGGTGAGGCGGGCGGTGATATCGCTGTGAGTGAGGGTGTAGGCTCGGGGGAGCTTCTCCGGGTGTTTCCGATCGTCGACGCCGAGGAAGAGAACCTTCAGTTTCGAGGCCTCGAAGATTGCGGGCCCGAACAGACGGGCCACCGGGAAAACTGGGCGCCGTCCCGGCCGAAGCCGGCGGCGATTGACGGATAGGTAGCGCGAGGAGGAAGAAGAAGAAGAAGAAGAAGAATAAAGTTGCTGCTGCCGTATGGAGATAGGCAGCAGCACCGCCGCGGAGCCCATGCCGGTGCCGGAGTTCTCCTAATTTTCTTCTCCGGCGATGCTTTGGTTTTTGTATACGGATTCGAGGAAGCCACCCGGGAATTTATACAGCGATGCCTTCCGTTGGGAGAAATATTTGAGTGTGACTATTTTGGCTACGTGGCAACTCATAATTGGACAAAAATATATTTTCGGGCACGTTGGATGCGTGCGGGAGAAATAATTTTTAGGTAAGGATAGCGTTGTCTGAGGATGGAAGACGAGTAGCCTGCTGGTCGTTGGATTAAATCTATTCGCAGTCCAATCAAAGTGTTTACTCGCTTTTTTTTAAAAATAAAATTTCTTGTCTTAATTGCTTATGGTTAGATCGATCATCTAACGGCCAATTTCTTACTTGCTCCCAAAGCTAGAAACGCATGGATCGGATTGCCGCTTTTCTACTCTTGCTTTTTTGCCCTCCTATTCCTAATTTTCAAGAAAGATTTTTAGGGGAGTGTTTTATTTTTTGTTTGTTTTTATTTATCTAAATAAAATATATTTATATTACTAAAAATAATAAAATATGCAGGTTTCGGGAAACAGTCTCATTGCAAAAGGATATTTTGTTGGTGCGTCCCATGCACACAGTTCTGTGTGGGTCAAAAATTTGATCTATTCGCTTCAAATTCAACGATCTAAAATAAGTTAAGAGTCTGGAATTCGACCATACTAAATTGTGTGGCAAGGCCCTGATTTTTTCTCGTGCGTGCACACAACTCTTGTACGTCTAGCGCACATTTTTCCCCATTGACCACAAAGGTAAAATGAAGACGGTTTTGCGAGAGGCTTGCTCAAATCCTTGACTTCAAGGTCACACGACAACACCTCAATTGGTACGGCAAGATAATATATTTATATAACTAAATTACCAAATTTATTACATTCCCATAATCATGCATAATTATCTCATATTGCTCATTTTCATGACACTTGATTTCTCCTGTTTATTTAAATTTTCATACGAAAGATGAAAGATGGATGTATTGTAGATGTAGCGGAAGGAAAAAAAAAATATGCATAGCTATTTATAAATCTATACTATATTATTTATATATCTATACTATATTAAAAATGAAAAAGCATATTTTGGTAAAACATTTCTCTTGTCACTTATACATTCATTCTTTTTGGATTAATGATCTGCAAATATTCATGCAAAATTCAAATAATTTTAAATTATAGGCTACTTCGCAACTTGTCAAGTTTTCGCGAATAAGGCTCCGTTTGGTATGGTGGTGGTGGTCATGAATATGATGGTTAAATTATCATTTGTTAATGTCCATCTGAGAAATTTTATCCACTTTTATGTTCAAAAGTATGATGCTTGTTAAGTGATCCTTAACGAATGACGTTTAACCCGTGCGGGTTTACGACCGCCACCACCATGCCAAAAGGAGCCTAAGTGTGCTAATTGCTAATGTGACTTTATTTTTACTGAAGTTGTTCTATCAGGTGTTAGAGTAATTATATGTATGTATATATGATCAGTTGTAAATTTATGTGTGGATATTTGTTCCTATTTATGATTATGGCTCTGTTTGGGAGGACTTATTTTCACCGGTTAAGCGGTCACGACCTCAAGAACCGGGCTTTAATTAAGACCCAGTTCATGCGATCGTAATCACTTGACCTGTAAAAATAAATCCCACGAAACAGAACCTAATATGTGCCATTAACACCTGTCTTTTTGTATTAGTAAAAATCTCAAAACACATTTATCATTCAAGATCAATAATGGGCTCGATCGAATATATATGCAATTGATAACATCACTACTTTCGTCCCCGGAGAACGCACGGGTCCCGCACCGTGCCCTCTACTTTCAATCCTGCTAAGGCTCCGTTTGGGAGCACTTATTTTCACCGGTCAGGCGGTCATGACCGCATGAATCGGTTCATGCGGTCATGACTGCTTGACCGCATGAACCGGGAAAATAATTCCCGGTTCATGCGGTCATGACCGCTTGACTGGAGAAAATAAGTCCTCCCAAACGGAGCCTAAGCAGCCCTGTTTTGTTCTCCATGGAAAAAGAGTGGTGAACTTTGTCCTAAGCCACTTCTTCACCGCCGACCCCACCGCTGCGTCCGACACGTTTCACGTTGGAGTGGAAGAGAAAGGAGAAGAGGACGGAGCGTCTTAACGACTACTTTTTGTTAGAAGAAGACAAACCCGTCTCTGCTGGGGCAGCGTTTTAGGCAATGAGTGAAAGGATCAAATAGAGGCTGTTTAAATTGAAACTTCCCGAAAATTCAAGCACCATGCCCGCGAGGTTATATTAGCACCTCAGAATTAACTATTAAATATCATATTCTATTACCACTCCAAAAGATTCTATTTTCTTACCACCAGATTATTAGCATACCACCAAAAAAAAAGTTTAAAATTCAAAAATAAGATCATAATATATCATAATATAGCCTAATAGGAGAAAGGAATGAAGTGTCTAAGGGAGAAATCATATGCTTACCCTAGCATCTCTGTTGGATTCACAGAGTCAACGCTGGAGAAGAAGCAAACTTTTGTCGCGCGAGAATCGTTGGAGCTTCCACATTGTAGCCATAAATGGGCGTAACCTCGGACGATGGAGTTGCATGAGGGTAGGGCTATTCACAAATATTATATTTCGGGAATCGATTCGTAAAAATTCGATTAAAATTCTTTTTCTTAGAATTTGAATTTGAATTTGAATAGTTTTTGAATCCGAATCCGGATAAGTTTATTCATGTTTGAAGGATTCAAGTAAAGTTCGTGAATATTAGAATATATAGTTAAATATAATTAATCTATATAATCAAATAATATATATTTATATTTAAATATTTATATGATTAAATATTATAAAATCCGAAATTGAATTAAAATTCAAACACAAATTCAAATTCAACATTTCATGACGAATCCGGATCTGAATCTGACACTGAATATTCGAAGGAATCTGAATACAAATCTCAACATTTTATGACAAATTTGAATTCGTTTGAAGAGCTATTCGATTCAATTCGATTCGTGAACACCCCTATCTGAGGGGAAGATGACGCGGCTCAATGTAAGCTACCGATGCAGTGTCGAGAGCGAGGAGCATGAGTGTTGGGATCACATGTTAGTGATGGGTGAGAGTATACAAGTAGAGTACTAAATTTTGTGTTATTTGATATTTTTTTAGATAGCTAATATTCATAAGTGGGGTACTAATATGAATGTTTTATCTTTATAAATAAGATGTATTTCTTTATTATTTATGTTTGTGTACAAGTATTTATTTATTATTAATAAGTAGCACACTTATTGAAAGAGAATCACTCCAATTTTATTATAAATAGATAAACCTTCCTTATACAAAAAAAATCCTTACAAAATTAAACATAAGTGCAGAATTTGAATTAATCCAATTGGAATGCTTTATCATTATAAACGTTCATCTAATTGAAATTGGTCTAAATTTCAATGCAGTTATTTTGCTGCACGCTAATTTTCTAAAATTGAAATTTGATTTGAAATTGCACTGTCCTAACAATTAATTTGCCTCTATAGAGACTGTTAATATAAAAGAAGAGGAATTATGAATGCACATGTTGAGATTGAATTTAATATGGGTGCTGATATTTGTACAGCCTAAATGACTATTTATAACCCGTGGATATTCAAACACCTAAAAATTATATTTGTTCCCAAGAGACTATTTATATCCCATTTTTAAAATTTTAAACTTAAATTAAAATGATGATTAAAAGAACAATAACTACATCGTTCTCAAAATATATTGTTACATAAAGCTAATAGACAAAAAACATATTTTTCTCCAAAATTCAGTCATCATCCGTAAGATTTCGCTCAAAATATATGGAACTTGCAATTGCCCTGCCACCTGTTCAAGATATCTTGCCCACACTGGAAATATCGGAGGTTGTGAACAATCTTCTTTCATCCGCAATTCAATGAAGTGATTGTCATTTATATATCTGATATAAACAACTCTTCTAATATCTGACGGAGCTGAATGTAATAGAAGAAATGTGAAAGACGTTGACTCGAGAAATGAACTACTAGTATGATGTAGCATGATGCAATTAATAACCCTATGTCAGACATTGTCATCCACTTATCTAGTGGTGTCGGTACCTTCCAACAATCTAGAGATTTTAGTAATTCCAATATCTTTGTTGTCCCAAATATTTCAGTGTACAAAAATAATCTATTATGTAGCCCACTCTTCATTACACAACAACAAAATTTTAACTAACAAAATCTAACACAAAAAATTGAAAATATGAAGGAGTGTTTGATGCCACCTTGAATCTGAACGGGAGAGGTAAAACGGATTAGAACGACCACCCCAAAAAAAAGAAAAATCCAAAACCTGCAATGACTCATTTTCAATAGTTCGGTCAATAACAAAGACATCTATAGTAGAATCATCTTCAATACCTGATGCTGGTTATTGACGGTTGTTGGTGCTGTGGATTCCCGCGAATCCCGGAGAGTTGGGGTCGGGAACGGCGAAATCCCGCGACGGAAGGAGGCAAAACCGGCGGAGGATAATGAAGGAAGAGCCGCTGGATGGGAAAGCGGCAAAAGGTACGTCGGGCCGGCGACAAGAGGCAACACCAGGGGAGGAGAAATCACGAAGATGTGCGGCGGTTTGTGGATGATTAGGGATTCGGGAGAAAAATCATTTTGTGTAAAAATATCAGCACCCTTTAATATTAGGGTTTAAATTTATTTAACCAAATAGAAAATTTAATATTTCTTGCAATTTTATGATTCTGTTTTCTTTCTTTTGTAATCTCCAACTCTTTCTCAATCAAATATTTGAAAGAAAAAAATATTAAAATTTGTATTTATTTTTAGTAAATTTATCGTTAAACTGAAAATTATTTATTTCTCAATCAACATTTAATTTGTCTTGTTAATTATGTGTTCGGTTGAGAATGTTTTTATCTTCAACAAGATAGTTATATTATACTAATCACAGTGTCGTCATTCTGATGGAAAAGCACTCTGGAGCGTCGTTTTAGGGTCGGAAACTCGGATCTGCTCGACATCCCAGTTGTTCATGGAATCGGCAGCATCCGCCCGTGGGCTAGCCCTTTGATGATGCTGGACTGGCATGCTGTGACAGTGAGGTCCTCAGGGATCTGATAGGCTCATAAGCCCCGCAATCCCTTCGTTCGACCACCTTGACTAGTCCGAGTGACGGTGCGATCAAACAATGCGTGCAAGATCAAGTGACAAAGAGCTCTCCAAAGAATTGTCAATAGTACAAAACTAAATTTCATGAAATATTTGTCTTAATTGACAATAATACGAAACTGAATTCCATTCAATTAAATCAATTCTAATTCCGCAAAATTACTTACATCCGGTCATGCTACTCCAATTCCAGGAATCTGAACGGTCCCTATACTCCTAAAGTTCCGGTTCATGCGGTCGTAACCGCTTGAAAATAAATTCCCCCCCCCCCCCCCCAAAGGAGCCTTATTTTGATGGGTATTTATAATTATGGATGGATTATTGCAAGATATACTGAGTAAATTAAATAGGTAAATTATATTGGTAAATATTGAATCTTCTCATTTACAAATTAGTACCTCAAAAAAACAACCCAGCTTCCAAGGCATAGCAATAGCAGACTGACTGAAAATACTTGGATTTAACATTCACTGATATAAATTACACATTAGGAAGAAAACCCCAACTCTGGAAATCTTATCTACTAATTTTCAATTTAATAAAACAAATATATTTAATCATCTTTTTTTTTTTAAACCACAAGGGTGGGTTTCAGGTGTGTTTTTTTTTTCTAATAATATAATACACTCTACATAGTAATAAAATATTAACATGCATATAAAACTAGCCATATTACATAAATAGCCTTTACAAACAAGAGAGAAAATTGTGCAGTGAGTCATTTATTCCTGCCCATGATGTACAATTACGAGCAGAGCACTCGCCCGGTGCGCACCCGAGCACGCTATTCTTAGATTGAGAGAAAAAGAAATTCTGCGAAGGATCAAGAAGACTTGAGCTAAATAAGTCAATACTAATTTTAGCTCAAGAATATGCCCTCACAGGAAATTTTTTTCTAAAGAAAAGGGTATTGGATTCTTGTATGTTATAATATTGCCCCAGGAATCTCAAGCATGTCTTGGAGGGGAGGGAGTAGAAAGGCTATATCTTTGAATGCTGTCTCCATGGGCATCCACCTTCAAAGGCTTGTTCCAGCACATCTTCCACTCTCCTCGCAAACAAAATCTGCAGGCAACGAGAAATCAATGAAAAATGAGTCGCGAGAAAACATGGAGACAAGCGAAATAGTTCATCTAAAGTTCTTGGTTCGACCCGTATTTCTTTTCTTTTATGTGGCGTGCTGGTATGCTCTTGTTACCTCTCAACTTTTCCGACTTAGGGTAGTTAGATATTATTCGTCCAACATGCAGACATGTGCGCTCATTCATATATGGATAGAAATAATTGCAAAATTTCATAAATGTAGTATGATGCTTTCATTGAAATGATCCAGACATATCTATGCATTTACAACTTCGACCGAGTCGGGCTCGACTCTCTAGTTGATTTGATCGTTCATTTCTATGCTTGCACGCAATATGAGACAAAACTTGACTGGATTTTATCGGCGATTCCAATCTTCGGTTGGACCAAACTCACAACCCTACATACAGATGCCATAAACTAAACGAAATTATCTCAAGACAGGTGTTTTGGAATATTACATCTGGTTATTACAAAAGACTACTATACAACAAATAACAAAATGATAACCAGGTAGTTGTAGTCAATAACATGATTCAGAAATAAAATGCATGAAGAAAGTTCATGGCAGCATGCTTAGAAGAAATATTTAAAATGTCTTCAGAATTACCAATTTGTTATTTGATAAGTTCGAGTTTAAAATAAGAGTATGACTTGATGATAAAAGCACTTCAAAAAAATTTAAAAATAAAATGCATGGTAAGGTTTGTCTGCATTTCACGCTTGTGTTGGGGACCCTTCCCCGGACCCTCAATGCGCAGGGTTGCTTTGTGCACTGGGCTGCCCTTTAGTCTAGGATGATAATATAATTAAAGATCAAGTCAATATGAATTTTCCCCAAATCCTTAGATATATTAAAAATAGTGCTGGTATTACAAATTGTTAATTTTCCCTAAATCACATATTTGGAAAATAGAATTAGGAGGTTTGAGCATGTACAATAAAGAGGAGAAAACGCACCCAGAAGAAATAAAATTCGTGACGAAGGATAATAAAATGAAGAGACTTTTAAGTTGCGTCAAAGAGATTTGTACATAATAGCTTTAGGATCCAATTGGGGTCCAACGACTAATAGAGGTCCTCTTCTCCCGTGAATGAAGCCCCACGGGAAGTATTCTCCTTTCCCACCAAAGGTGGAACACCACCGGAGCCTCGCGTGTTGTTTGTGGGGTGACACAAAGTAGGCTGTGAGATTGTGATGACGCTAATGCAAACCAATATGAGTGGAGCGGAACGGACTAAAATAAACCTAATCTATATGATGTGTGTGTGTGAATTGATTCAATCCGTAATTAAATTTTAGCAAATAAGATTATATAAGTTTAGCAACACACATGTCGTTCATTACAATTACAAGTAAGCTAGCAAACACGTTTTCCTTCGCACGAATGATTTCAAGCCACACTTGCACAAATGAGAACTATAGGAGATAGGAAAATGCAACAAAACACAACAAATCACGACTTCCAAACACTATGCAATAGCTATCCACATTCCACATATTAAATGATAAAAGTGAAACACAATACAAAAGACTCACGAGTATAGGGATCCGGCGGTGGCGGTCGATCCAAGAGAAAGAGGCGACAATTGTATTCTGCTCCAAGCCTCCAATGGGGGTTGGGTTGGGGAGCTGTGTGGGGAAGGAGGCTGGGAAGTGAAAGGGAAGGTGGACTGTGGAGGGGTTTTGGTTGCAGATAGAGAGGGGAGTCCAATGAAAACAATTGACCCGCCCTTGCAATGGTAAGGGAAAGAGCGGTGGATAGTGGTATGGTAGAACAGTAATGATCGTCGAGAGAGGGTTCGCTTGCCGAAGGAGGGATAGCGCGAGGGATGGAGAAAAAATGAGGTCGAGAGGGATGATGTTGGAAGTGTGCGAAAATGGGAAGGCATCGATCCTGTACTTGCTCGTGGTTGAGGGGGTCAGTCGGTCATGAGAGAGAAAAGCACAGTGGACTTGGAGATGTGTGAGAACGGGAGCGTTGTAGTTGATAATGGCAGAGACGAAATGGCATGAGCGGTTTCAGAGGATGAAGATGTGCGGCTGGCGGTTTTAGGGTGGTTCCACGACAAAAGAGTTTACAGGAGAGGGAAAATGGTCAAACTAAAAAAGAATCGGGACGTCGCGCCCCTAGACCTCGCGGCGTTGCACCACGATTTGATTGTCGGCTCTGGATTCTCACACAAGGCTAACAATGCCTCAAACTAAGTGCCCCCACTCTTATTTATAGTGAAAGGGGGCTAGGATACCCGGCGTGAATGACTATGATTGATCGTTACGCCCAAGATCTAAATCACACTAAATAATGTCAAAAATACTTACAAAAGTAGAAACAACGCTCTAAATGCCTCATGCACGAGCACACAAATGCAGGCCCAGCTGAGTGGTGGACCAAAGCCAGTGTTGATCATGGCTGATCCCCATCAACTTCCCTGACCGAAAAGCAATTATCTCCGATGAATGGAGATGATTGTACATACACCAAAGATCAGGGGTAGGTATATCAAGCTCCGTCGCCGAGACCCAAGTGTTGTCGAAGGTGGGAAGTCCACTCCAGTTCACCATGTAACAACAAGATGGGCCGCCTAGGGTGATGGTGCACTCGTGCGCCACAATGTCAGAATTGCTCTTATCTCTCACCACTCGTACCGGTGGATCTAGAGGAACTTGCGTAATCATAGAGGGTGCGGGTAAATCCATAAGTGCTCATCCAGGGTGACCAGGGTACAGGTCAGGCTATAAGTGAGTAGAGTTGTCACAGTTCTGTTCCGGTTCTACTAAAACCATGAACCAAACCACTAAATTAACAGTTCTTCAAATTAAAAGCAAAATCTTATTTGTTTTGACCGGTTCCGGTTCTGATTCTGGTTCCAGCTTAATTTTTGGAACCGTCGTGTCAACGGTTCCGGTTACGATTCAACAAAAACAAAAAACAAACCGACCACTAACGATTCAGTCCGGTTCCAAGCGGTTCGGTCTGATTCCAATCAGTTCAACTAAAACCAAAACCAAACTAGACGCAATGAAAAAAAGGCGAGCTGTAAATAGTAAAACTCAAAATACCATTGAAATAGAAATAATTATGTTGTGCACTTCTCGACGGTCTTTTCCACGATCGGTGGGATAGTATTCATCGTCTTCCTACACGTGTAGACTTGTCAAGACGTCTAGTTGGCTTGCGCATATCTCATCGGCATGCTCAATCGTAACAATCGGCTACAATTAGTTGTTTTTCATGATTAATAATAAATAGTAGTATATTATCTTCTATATTTTTTAAATAAAATATTTCAAAAATTTATGTAAGTAAAATTGAAAATACTTTATATAACTGTATAAAAATAAAAAATGCACTGCAAAAATTAACTTTAACCGCACAAATGTCAAACCATACCACACGGTTTTTATGCGGTGAAGTTTTGTTCGGTCCAAAATCGACCCCCTTTAGTGTGTTGCGGTTTGGGTTCAAACTGCACCAACTTCACTCGTGATAGTAAGTATAAATATTATAGATAATTTACAAAATAATAACAATATAATAATAATAATAATAATAAACGGGTTGCGGTTCGGTTTTACTTCGGATCGGGTCTAAAAATCTTGAAACCGCCTGAGACTTGTATGTTGTGGTTCCAGTTCCGGTTCCGATCCGGATAATAAAACGTATGAACCACACCCGGACAAATGTTGTTCATGGTTCCAAAATTCAAACCGAAACCCGAATAATTTGCGAACAGTTCGGTCTAGTTCTTTGCGGTTCCGGTTCGATTTGCGGTTTTTAATTTTAAGTGGAAGCTCTATAAGTGAGATGTGAAAGGTGGTTCAAGATAAGGGTCCATATGCTTGAGAGACTCAATGCAGGGTGTCAAATCTTCTGTATTGAATATGGGTGAATACTCATATCTATCGAGAGGTCGATCTCATAGGCGTTTGTTCAAATTTTCTTTCTAATCACATAAGGACTCCTTTGTTTGAGATGTTGCATTTTAGTGGCCTCTTTTGAGAGTCTCTTTCCATGCGAAACTTGACCATGACCTGCTCGTACAACCTGAAAAATGTTTCTTACGCGTGTGTAAGTCTACATGTGTTTTATAAAATTTGTTACTGCTAACAGTTTTCTTACAGATCAATTCATGTATGTGATGGACTAAGGATTCAACAGACTTACTAGGGCGCGACGCTAAGAGAATCGTGGCGAAATCAATAGGCTTCCTATATGAAAAGGACTCCCATAAGACTTATTGACAGAGCTATTATATGCAAACTAGGCTATTGGCAACACCAAATCCCGAACCGCCGGGAGCTCACAACCTAGACATCATAACAAATTTCTCACTCATATTTACGACCTCAGTCTGACTGTCAGTCTGTGAGTGATAAATTGTGGAAAATTTTAGAGAAGTACCCTATGTTATTAAAGGTGCAAGGTGCATCGAGGCGTAAAGTGGTCCTAAAGCCTAGGCATAAGGCGTAGGTGTGCGCCTGAGGCACGTGAAGCGAAAAATGAAAAAAAAACATAAAATCAGTGAATTGGGCGCTCAATTCACCGATTTTCAGTGAATTGGGCGCTCAATTCACAAATTTTCAGTGAATTGGGGGCCCAATTCACTGATTTTTAGTTAAATTTGGTGAATTGGGTGCCCAATTCTCTGATTTTATGTTTTTTTATTTTTCCGCCTCACGTGCCTCAGGCGCGCTTCTGCGCCTTGCGCCTATGCTCTAGTACCCTTTTGTGCCTCGGAACACCTTGCGCCTTGATAACATAGGACGTACCAATTTTATGTCAGAATGTCTTTCAAAAAATAACTCATGAATCGTAAATCAAGATCAGACACTATGGACTTGGGTAAACTACGTAAATGAAAGATGTCTCCAATGAAGAGGGCCGACACATGGGCAGCATCTGCAGACTTGCGATAGACAATAAAATGAGACATCTTCGAGAACCGGTCTACCACTACAAAAATGGAATCACGTTTCCTAAAAGCGTGAGGAAGACCCAGGACGAAATTCATGTTGATATCAACCCAAATCTGGTACGGGATTAGAGGGGAGGGGGTATAAAATTCAATGTTCTGTTTTGAACCATTCACATTTTGACAGGTCTCGCAGTGACACACGACCATTGCCACATCCTTTTTCAAGGTGGGTCAATAAAAAAGATCATCAATCAAAGCAATCGTCTTGTCTCTGCCGAAGTGGCTAGCAGCACCGCCCGCATGCATTTCACAAATTAAAAAGTCCCGAAAAGAGGTTATGGGAATGCAAAGAAAGACCCGTGATATAAAGAGCCATCTTCGAGAACCGGTCTACCACTACAAAAATGGAATCCTGCTTCCTGAAAGTGTGAGGAAGACCCAGGACGAAATTCATGTTGATATCAACCCAAATATGGTACGGGACTAGGGGTATAAAATTCAACGTTCTTTTTTGAACCATTCACATTTTGACAGGTCTCGCGGTGACGCACGACCCTTGCCACATCCTTTTTCAAGGTGGGTCAATAAAAACAATCATCAATCAAAGCAATCATCTTGTCTCTACCGAAGTGGCTAGCAACACCGTCCGCATGCATTTCACAAATCAAAAAGTACCAGAAAGAGGTTAGGGAAATGCAAAGACAAGACCCGTGATATAAAGATCCCACGACGACATCGAACCCCTTAATGGGCTTAGGGGGAATCTCTCATGAATCTAAAGTATATCTCACCAAAGTCAGTGCAAGTGGGGTACTCCCTAGGCGGTCGATCAAAACTAGTTGTGCTAGCGCTCAGGGTGATACAATGACTAAGAGCATCAACGGGCTTGTTTTCAACAAATATGCGGTGTTTGAAAACGTAGTGAAAATCCAGTAAGTATTTGACCCACTTGGCATGTTTATGCCCCAATTTCCGCTATGAATCAAAATAGCGTGGAGACTGATGATCGGAGTATAGGACAAACTCCCACGGAAGGAGATAGTGCCTTCAATATCGAATTGACTGCACTACTGTGTAAAACTTTCTATCATAATTTGGATATTTTTGTCGGGTCTCATTCAACTTCTCACCAAAGTGAGACACTAGATGACCATATTGGCTTTGTACTCCTCCAATGCCAACGCCAAATGCATCGCAGGCTACCTAAAACACCACAATGAAATTTGCCAATCTCAAAATGGGAATTGTCTTCAGTTTCTCCTAAATCTCTACGAAAACTCGAGTGGTGGTTGTCGTCCACTGGAACTCTCCCTTCCGCAGGAAACTCGTGAAGAGGGTCATGATAAGTACAAAAGTCCCGGGCAAACCTCTGGTAGAAGGTGACTAGTCCGTGAAAGCTATGAGCCCCAATGATAGTGTAAGGAATGGGCCACTCACGAATGGAATGGGCCTTGTCCGGGTGAACAAACACATCAGACGTTGATATGATACATCGGAGGAAGTGCACAAAATCAATCAGGAAGGAGCACTTCTTCCATTTCACATATAACCTCTCCTTACGGAGGATCTTAAATAAGAGCCTCAGATGGCTCAAATTATCAACAAGAGTGTGGTTGTAAATTAAAATATCATCAAAGTAGACGACCAAGACTTGGCATGTAGGGCCGCAGGATCTGAGTCAAAATCCGCATGAAAGTGATGGGGTGTTGGATAGCACAAAAGGTACGACCAACAATTCATAGAGACCAACGTTGGTCTTAAGAGTCGTCTTCCATTTGTCTCCCTCATGAATCCTTATCTGGTGGTACCCTTAGCGGAGATCTATTTCGAGAATATCTGGTACTATCCATCGTGTCAAGCAAGTCGTCTAATCGAGGAATGGATAAAAGATACTTGATAGTAATTTTATTGATTGCTTTACTATTGAAACACATGGCAGCTCTCGTCCTTCAAGGAGAGAAGGGCAAGGATCGCACAGGGGATCAGAATCTCGCGTATGATTTGCTTCTTTAGAAGATCATCCATTTGTCACTTGAGCTCAACATGCATGTTCGGGTTCATTTGGTGATATGGTAAATTCGGGAGCAAGGCCCCCAGTGTCGGATCGATGGTGTTGGATGTCACGCAATGGGGGTAACGCGTCAGATAAATCATCGGACACAATATTAGCATACGCATCGAGAATACGCTGAACCTGAAGGAGTGGATCAAAAATCTCTGTAGAGCCATAAATAAACATGGCGGTGGCCACTACGTAAAATATGTTGGCATATACACGCTCTCATAAACTCACTGCAACACAAAATGTACAATGGTTTGGATGAACTCGTGCTAGTTGAGGGTGTGACCTTCCCCTTGGATTTCTCCTTGGGTTGGGTCAGCGTCAATGTGATCTTACGACCCTTGTCGTACAATACGCACGTGTTCAAGTAATCAAAACACGCGACATCGCGGTCGTAGATCCAAGACCTCCCTAACAAAATATGGATGACACCCACGAGAATGACGTCGCACAAACATGTTCCTCAAACGAGGCAAGAGAGATCGAAATCGAGCACCTCTGGGTAACCTGTGTGGTCATCTTATCGATCCAGATAACTCTATAAGGATGGGGATGAGGCTCTGGGGTGACCTGCATTCGCTCCAAAACTCTCTGGGCTACAACGTTCACACAACTCCCGCTATTAATGGCCAACTTGCAGGGACAGCCTTCGCTAGGAAAGAAAGTATAGAAGACTGTCGTACGATGTCGATTTTCTTTAATATGCAGAATGTAAAGGAGGTGTCGTATAACATCTACCTTTAAGGAGCACTCAACATCGCTCTCTCAGCCGTCCTCGGCGGTGGAAAAAATCTCTTCATCAACGACCTCCTCAACATCAACACAGGGCTAGCCTTCAACTAAAAAATTTCTTGTAGGGCACTAGGCTATCATATGGCCCCTGTCAGAGCAGCGATAACACTGAACGCTCCCCGACCTTATGTTCAAGGGAGAACTGGTAGCGACAACCTTTCCCTTCGTGCTCATGAGAACACAAGAGGGTCATGCAAGTGCGGTAATGGTCAGTGATGGCCTCTGAAATGTAGACCCATCTAGTCTGTCGGGTCCTTGACGGGAACCTACCAGTCGCAAGTACTACAAATACTCGAGGGTCATCTGATAAACTTGCTTAACCGTCTCCATCTGATGGGAATAAGCTTCCTACATCCAGAACGAAATCGCAAAATGGTGGCACAAGTCTCCTCTCGTAAGGCTTCATTTGGGAGAGTGGTTGCGGTTGTAAAACAAACTGTTGTAAATGCAAGTTTGTAAATGAAGTTGTTAGAAACTAATTGCTAGAAATGGAGATCTGCTTTGTTAGTCTGTGTTTGCAGAGTTGTTCAGAACAGAGAACCGCTTGGCGAAGCAAGATGACGTTTTATAAATATATTTTTTTAATAAATTGTTGAAAATAATATTTATATTTTTAATTATTTTTATTAATTAATTTTACTGGTTATACTATAACCTTATGTATTATAATGGGATAAAGGCTTGAGTGTTGTTTTATATTATAACCTTAAGTAATTTACTGTTTATACTATTAATAATACTGTTTTCTATTATATAATTTTTTAATTATATATATATAAATGTTACTGTTAAACTATATATATATATATTCTAATTTTACTATTCCTCCGCCCTGCATACGCCGTCCCTCCGCCCTGCCTCCTCCATTCTTCCGCGTGGCTCCACCGTCGGTCACCGACGAACCCGCCGGGGGTATCCGGGCAGGCCGCTACCAGCCGAGCCGCCGCCGGCAACCCTAAAAAAGTTATTTCCAAAAGTGACGGGGCACGGGATGGCGGCATAGAAAATTTTTTCCTACCCCAAAATACGAGAAACTGAAGGTTGATCGTAGGTTTTCGGCCCACAAATTTTACAATCGGGCGGTCCGAATATAGGCGGAAAAACAAACGATAAATTAACCCACGGTTGTGTTTGATCAAAACGAAACGCCGTAAAACAGCGCGCAAAGTGAAGCCTAAATCACTCCTCATAAATAGCTCATAAAATGGAGATATGTACTTCGCCGCAGTTAGCGTTCCCTGGCGCAATGCAAAAATCTGATCTAACAACTGGTCTCGATAAGAGATGGGAAGATATTTATCCTTTAATCGTCGTGTCATATCCTCCATGCAGATAATAGGGAGGTATTCATCTAGATGGAGTGACCTCGCCAGGTTGGTCCAGAAAATCTTTGTTGGGTCAACATGCTTTATTCTCGCAAATCTAATGCGTCGCTCGTCAGTCGTATCATACTGCTCAAAATAGTGGTTCATCTCTTAAAGCCAATCACTAAAGGCCTTCGGGTCTAGGTGACCGTTGAAGATAGAAGCGTCAATGTGTATGTGATGAGTGATGAGTGATGTCGTCCTCCGTGTGTGGTGCTCAATGTGGCTCAGGATAACCGTCAAAGTAATCATCCCACCCATAGTCAAAACGGCCTTGGACTCAATCATGAGGGGCTGGGTGCTGAGGTGGATAGTCCTCCTAAGAGCGCAGATGAGTATCTGAGGCAGGTCCAGGTCGACGGGCATGAAAGAGATCAAGGGGTCGCCTTAGAAGTAGGGCAGGCTCTTGTGGTGGTTGATTCCTAGCATGCCAATCTTAAGATGGGAGGACATCTCATTCTTCCTTAAAGTGAACGTCAGGTACAGTGTGTGAGTCCTCTCTCCTCCGGGGAGTGTCGTACTCTCTATGATCCTCAAAGATATCGACGTAGGTGAGTAGATAGTCAATTGAACGAAGCAATATAATAGCAGTCGATGAAATTCCGCAGGTGTCATTTCAGATTTGGAGTCAGTGATTCTCTCGTCGATAAGATTCGGGGGTCGTAGATGGGCTGATGATAAGGCCAACTGCTACGTAACATGCAAGCGGGCTATGGAGCACGAATACTTCCCCGAAGGCAGCGTACCCGTACCGGATAAGTATCTGGTACCGGTATGTACCCGATACTCGACTGATACACCTATGTGGACACACTTGAACTTAGCACATTATTTTGCATATTGTGATAGAGTTTGTTTTTCTAAAGTAAACAAAAGTTGGTTCTATGCTAGGAAGCGTTGGTACATCCTATTAAGTTATGTATCTGTGTCGAGTACACTTCTGGTACTTGTACGTTTCTGTTACAAGTACGTGTATTGAACGTGTTAATACGACGCAAGTTATTAATAAAACGATTAACTTATCTCTAGACTAACCGGAAATTGAAGATGCTGCTCTCCAACAATGAAGTTGATCTCTAACAATGAAGAAGGAAAAAATACTGATGAGTAGACTAAAGTTTAATTTTATCTCTTTTGGTTAAACATATACGATGTTAAATTTTATAATATTTACAAATGTTTAATGTTTGAAAACTTCATGTTATGTCGCACTGATTTGCACACTTGTATTTCAAGTTATGATTTATGTTTGATGTTTCGATAACTATTTATTGCACTTGTGATATCTATATATATATATATATATATATATATATATATATATATGTTATAAAATACCATTTTGTACCCGTATCTTTGTTTTTTAATTTTTTTGTACCGCTGTACCGGGTACGTATAGTACCCGGTACCCGTACCGTACAAATGCTTAATGTTTGAAAACTTCATGTTATGTTGCATTGATTTGCAAACTTGTACTTCAAGTTATGATTTATATTTGATATTTCAATATTTTGAGAACTATTTATCGCACTTGTGATATATATATATATATATTTGTTATAACGTATCATTTTGTACCCGCATCTTTATTTTTTAATTTTTTCGTACCGCCGTACCGGGTATGTATAGTACCTGGTACCCGTACCCGAACTGGTGCTTCCTAGCATGTAGGTGACCCTAACTCGGGGCTCTGATACTAAATCTGACTCAGAGTAGGTTGTGAGATTGTTTTGACGCTAATGCAAGCCTATATGAGGGGAGCATAATGGACTCAAATAAACCTAATCTATATGATGTGTGTGTGATTAGATTCAATCTCGAAATAAATTTTAGCAAATAAAATTATATAAGTTTAGAAATCCACATTACGTTCATTACAATTCTAAATAAGCTAGCAAACACGTTCTCCTCCACACGAAGGATTTCAAGCCACACTTGTACAAATGAGAACTATAGGAAATAGGAAAATGCAACAAACCACGACTTCCAAACACTATGCAAGTCATCTACATATTCAATAATAAAAGTGAAACACAATACAAAATACTCACGAGTATGATGTACAACCTCGTATCCGGCCGAGTAGGATCCTCTCCAGGTAGCGGGCTCGGGGCGTGTTATGAACGGTGTTTTGGTGCAGCACCGTTCGAGGACATGCGAGCACTCGTGCACGCGTGCGGAGATTTTTATGTGTAGAGGCTTTTTACAGATATATGTTTAATATTATAATATATTATATTATATATATGTTATGTTATATATATGAATATAGATGTTAAGAAGGAGAAAGGAGGTAGGGCAGAAAAAAGAGGGGGAGATCGGATTGTTGGAGCGGAAAAAGAAAAAGGCAGAGCACGACTTCCCCCCCCCCCCCCCTCTCCCGATCTCTCCCGTCGCCGGCCAACAGGGGCAGCCCGAGCCCCCCCCCCCCTCTCCCGATCTCTACCGTCGCCGGCCAACAGGGGCAGCCCGAGCCCCCCCCCCCCCCTCTCCCAATCTCTCCCGTCGCCAGCCAACAGGGGCAGCCCGAGCCCCCCCCCCCCCCTCTCCGGGCAGCCCAAGCCCCCTCTCTCGAGCTTCTCTGCCCTGTCCCGACCGCCGCCTGTAAGGAAAAAGCTCCACCTTTCACCTCTCTCCGTCCAGGCCACCGCCGGCAAGGGAAGGCCGACCCTCTCTCTGTCATCCGGAAGAGCCTACCCGAACCTCCATTTTTGCTAAGTCCGTGGAGCCGCTGCTAGTGCTTGAACCCGAGCCTCCCATGAAGAGGGTTATTGTTACCGAGATCCACAGTGAGAGGAAGAATCAGAGCTCATACCGCGACGTCCGGATCCGTGTGTGGACAATCGCTACGGTTGTTAGGCATCGAGCCTCATGCAAGATACGCGGTGGCGGCTCCGTCAAAACGCGCATCAAGGGTAACGAAATTTCTTCTTGGGCAGGTGAAGCCCTTATTTTTGATATTTGCATGGAAGCTCCTCTCCACCGACGGGTGGGGAAGGGTGCTCTCTGACGGGTTGATGTTCACATCCCCGCTATTAACTGCATTAGCAACTGGAAGCGTGAGTACGGGTTTAGGCGTGTTGTGTGAAGCCCATCCGGATTTGTAAGTCGGATTGCTGATGTTCTGGGGTTCCCGGAGGAGACTCCGAGGAAGTTGTGTATTATTTATTTACAGGAAATAAGCACCATTGCCCCGAATAAGGGGTGGGTGCTATATGATCGATTCGCTTTTAGTCGACCAATGTTTGGCTTGTTGCCGCCATTCGAGACGTTGGCGTACAGGTGTTGCAGTACCAAGCGGGGAGTAGCGGGCTTAAGCCCAAGTTTGTGTCGGCCCTCGAAGACCTATTTTGGTTATGTTGTCGGCCTGCGTGCCGAAGTATGGAATTTACATTCCTGTAAATTTTAAATGCATGTGATGCCTTGTGTATATTATTTGTCTTTTTTGTCTTAGGCGAGCGGTGTTCTCGTGAAGCGCTCTCCTCGTAGGGACCTCGAGGTAAGGTTACCGGGAAGCCCTTGAGGGTCAGTTAATGGTCTTTCAGAACAACGGAGTCACGTTGTGGGCGGCCCAATTGGAGCTGCGTAAAGTAGAACTATTCGGCGAGATTACGCCATTGGTAGGGCGGATGAGGAACATTTTATATAGACCCAAGGGGACACGTCTGGATAGGATAGAGTTGGTCTTGAGATCCTCCTTAGATATTTCGGTCGGCCGAAAGTGCTCTCCGAAGGTGTCTTAGCTCAGTCTTTGGCTTGGGAGGGGAAGTGTTTGTTAGTCTTCCGGGTATGCGGTGGGACCTCCACGCTAAGACCATGGGTCTGTCCCTTGTGTTCCTAGTCTTGTGCCTATATCGTTCGTTTGAGAGTAGTAGGTGCGCGGTCACCCCTCTTTTGGGACCCCGAACTCCACAGAGGTCAAATTTTGACTTCAACACTTTAGGTGCGGTGAGCGTGGAGAGTGGCCCACACGGAAGAACTCAGGTGAACGTCATGGCTTTAGAAGAGGAAACAAGTGACAACCAGGGTCACGCGCGGACGCTTTGTACGTAAGGTTCTCATTCTGGGAGTCCTCCCATCCTTGATTTTTAGGATTTTTGGACAATCTTTTTTCAGGCTTCGACAGTGATTTATACACTGTTAAGGTGCCATTTTTGTGAAATAAAGGATATTACCATAAAAATCCCGTCACAAAATTTTGGGGTGAGTATATGAATTAGATAACCCCTTCATGAACAAAATTAACTCTAATTTAGATGTCTAAAGCTATGAGTTTGATTTATTCAAATGTAGATCCAATTTTGTCATGTACACTTAGACTTTTGAGTTTGTGTTCGATAGATATTACCCAAATCACGAATCTTCTTGAGCATAATTCTATATGTTTGTTTAATATCCCATCCTATAGTTGTTGTTGGAATCTCATAGCATTTGGAGTAGAATTTGCACCTATTTGAAGCGCTCCTCTCTCTGATAGTAGGGGGGTAAAATTGTATCTTCAAATCAAAGTTCTACTATAATGTTTTTTACTGATTCGTTGTTTGTTTTGCCTATGTTAAAGCTGATGGAGAGCTTGGAGACTTTTGCACTACCCCGAACCTGGCTCGGCCCCAGGTAGACCCGCTGTCTGGCTCCTACTAGCTGGCAGGTCCGTAGGCTCGCCTGTGGGGGTAAGGAACCCCGAGTGCTGCACGGCCCCGGGTAGACTCGCTGCTCAGGCTCTCATTAGCTGGGCGGGGCGGTAGGCACACCTGGGAGGAAAGGGTTGGTTCTTGGAGACTTTTGGACTACCCCGAGACTGGCTCGGCCCCAGGTAGACCCGTTGTCTGGCTCCTACTAGCTGGCAGGTCTGTAGGCTCTCCTGTGGGGGTAAGGGACCCCGAGTGCTGCTCGGCCCCGGGTAGACTCGCTGCTCAGACTCTCATTAGTTGGACAGGGCGGTAGGCACACCTGGGGGGAAAGGATTGGTTCTTGGAAAGGTTCTTGGTGATACTTCAGTTCAGAAAAACTTGCACTACCCCGAGCCTGGCTCGGCCCCAGGTAGACCAGTTGTCTGGCTCCTACTAGCTGGCAAGTTCGTAGGCTCGCCTGTGGGGGTAAGGGACCCCGAGTGCTGCTCGGCCCCGGGTAGACTCGCTGCTCAAGCTCTCATTAGCAGGGCAGGGCGGTAGGCACACCTAGGGGGAAAGGGTTAGTTCTTGGAGACTTTTGCACTATCCCGAGCCTGGCTCAGCCCCAGGTAGACCCGCTGCCTGGCTCCTACTAGCTGGCAGGACCGTAGGCTTGCCTGTGGGGGTAAGGGATCCCGAGTGCTGCTCGGCCTCGGGTAGACTCGCTGCTCAGGCTCTCATTAGCTGGGCAGGGCGGTAGGCACACCTGGGGGGAAAGGGTTGGTTCTTGGAGACTTTTGCACTACCCCGAGCCTGTCTCGGCCCCAGGTAGACCCGCTGCTTGGCTCCTACTAGCTGGCGGGGTAGGCTCGCCTGTGGGCGTAAGGGACCCCGAGTGCTGCTCGGCCCCGGGTAGACTCGTTGCTCATGCTCTCATTAGCTGGGCAGAGCGGTAGGCACACCTGGGGGGAAAGGATTGGTTCTTGGAAAGGTTCTTGGTGATACTTCAGTTCAGAAAAACTTGCACTATCCCGAGCCTGGCTCGGCCCCAGGTAGACCCACTGCGCAAGCTCTCACTAGCTGGCAGGTCCGAAGGCTCGCCTGTGGGGGTAAGGGACCCCGAGTGCTGCTCGGCCCCGGGTAGACTCGTTGTTCAGGCTCCCACTAGCTGGGCAGGGCGGTAGGCACACCTGGGGGGCAAGGAAAAGAGTTTGGAAAGGGTTCGGAATAGACGTATACCTATAATAGATGAAAGTTTTTTATATATATTGAAATATAAATATATATACTTATAGAAAAACTGGAAAATGCGCAATGCTTCTTCAAAATGTGGATAATCATAGTTTAAGTCATAGTTGAGATCAATAGTTTCATTTTGATGAACAGAACAGACTAGTATTAATACTCTACTTGATTCATGCCTTAAGAAATTGTAAGACTATTTGGAAAATATATCAAATCAAAAATACCATCATCTTTCATAACATAGAAAAACACGCTCTCTGTACTTTTTTTGTTCTTAGTTTCAGGTGGTATCATATATTCCTGTCATGTTCTGAATCTCATTATTGTATTAATATAATTGTGAACACGCATAGACCAATCTTTAGCTGCTCTAGTTTCTTCAAGTTGATATTCGGCTATAACATAAAATATTTTTGAAGTGACAAAGAAATGATGCTTATAAAGTGCTCTACTTCCATTAGATTTAGCTTCTTGAATTTCAAAACATGTTTTGTCATTAACAGTGACATTCAATGATAAGTTAGTTTGATTTTGTCATAAAGCGTTCAGTATCGATAGAAATTCATGTAATCAGATTCCCTCTCACTATGATATTCTTATTATTAACCTGTAGCAATGATATTCGAGAAGCGCATAGCAAAGCATCTCTAACCATAGAAGCATCTTCTAATATTATTTGTATTTTATTTCTCACACCTGAAGCTCCTTTAGGTTGTATTGATCTACTGTAACAATCACTATGAAATTTCCTCATATCATCTGAAAATGCTGATAATGCTTTAGATATGTAATCATTATAAGAAACATTCATGTTTTCAAATACTTTTATAAATTTGGAGACATGTGGACTATTTGGATTATATTTCAAACATGCTCTATCAGAATTTACCCATGGATCAGAGAATCATATAAAGAAAGAGTTTGTACCACTATTAGTTTCAAACTTGCATGTTTTAGTAATCTAACTTAAATTAAATATGAATTTCGGTGCTGAAATATCTGATGATTTCAAAGTTATATTGCTATCATATAATATCCATTCAGTCATATGATGTCTGCGTTCAAATTGAGATAAGCTTTTATCAGTTCTACTTATTGAAACTATGCCTATTGCATTTGAAACTTTTAGTACAAAGTTTTCACCTTCTGCTAAATGTCTAAAATTAGATCTTTCAAAATCAGCCATATTGACTTCAATTGCAGGTGGTAACGATGTTTCAGATAAGAAACCTGAATAACACATTATACCATGTAATGTTTTGTCTTTCACACGTTTTGTGTCGCTCCCTTTATCTCGAAGTGAGGAATTTTCTCAAACATTTTTTGAGGTCAGCTCCCACTCGCCGGATACTCGGGGATGGACATTTCTTTTCGAGCGTGGAACTCGCTTGAAAAGAGCGGGGATTGTGTGCAATCCCGTATTCGGTCGAGTAGGATCCTCCCCAGGTAGTGGGCTCGGGGTGTGCTATGAATGTCGTTTTGGTGCAGCCCCGTTCGATGACATGCGAGCACTCGTGCACGCGTGCGGATCTTTTTATGTGTAAAGGCTTTTTACATATATATGTTTAATATTATAATATATATATTATATTATATATATATATATGTTATGTTATATATATGTATATAGATGTTAAGAAAGAAAAAAGAGGTAGGGCAGAAAAAAGAGGGGAGATCGGATTGCTGGAGCGGAAAAAGAAAAGGTAGGGCACGGCTTCCCCCCCCCCTCTCCCGATCTCTCCCGTCGCCGGCCAACAGGGGCAGCCCGAGCCCCCCCCCCCCCCCCCCACCCCTCTCCCGATCTCTCTCGTCGCCGGCCAACAGGGGCAGCCCGAGCCCCCCCCCCCTCTCCCGATCTCTCCCGTCGCCGGCCAACAGGGGCAGCCCGAGCCCCCCCCCCCCCCAACCCCCTCTCCGGGCAGCCCAAGCCCCTCTCCCGAGCTTCTCTGCCCTGTCCCGACCACCGCCTGTAAGGAAAAGCTCCACCTTTCACCTCTCTCCGTCCAAGCCACCGCCGGCAAGGGAAGGCCGACCCTCTCTTTGTCATCCGGAAGAGGCTACCCGAACCTCCATTTTTGATAAGTCCGTGGGGCCGCTGCTAGTGCTTGAACCCGAGCCTCCCATGAAGAGGGTTATTGTTACCGAGATCCACGGTGAAAGGAAGAATCAGATCTCATACCGCGACGTCCGGATCCGTGTGTGGACAATCGCTACGGTCGCTAGGCATCGAGCCTCATGCAAGATATGCGGTGGAGGCTTCGTCAAAACGCGCGTCAAGGGTAACGAAATTTCTGTTTGGGCAGGTGAAGCTCTTATTTTCCATATTTGCATGGAAGCTTCTCTCCACCGACGGGTGGGGGAAGGGTGCTCTCTGACGGGATGATGTTCACATTCCCGCAATTGACTGCATTAGCACCCGGAAGCGTGAGTACGGGTTCAGGCATGCTGTGTGAAGCTCATCCGGATGTGTAAGCCGGATTGTTGATGTTCTGGGGTTCCCGGAGGAGACTCCGAGGAAGTTGTGTATTATTTATTTACAGGAAATAAGCACCATAGCCCTGAATAAGGGGTGGGTGCTATATGATCGGTTCGATTTTAGTCGACCAATGTTTGGCTTGTTGCCGTCATTCGAGACGTTGGCGTACAGGTGTTGCAGTACCAAGCGGGAAATAGCGGGCTTAAGCCCAAGTTTGTGTCGGCCCTCGAAGGCCTATTTTTGGTTATGCTGTCGGTCTGCGTGCCGAAGTATGGAATTTATATTCCTGTAAATTTAAAATGCATGTGATGCCTTGTGTATATTATTTGTCTTTTTTGTCTTAGGCGAGCGGCGTTCTCGTGAACCGCTCTCCCCGTAGGGACCTCGAGGTAAGGTTACCGGGAATCCCTTGAGGGTCAGTTAATGGTCTTTCAGAAGAACGGAGTCACGTTGTGGGCGGCCCAATTGGAGCTGCGTAAAGTAGAACTGTTCAGCGAGATTACGTCATTGGTAGGGCGGATGAGGAACATTTTACATAGACCCAAGGGGACACGTCTGGATAGGAGAGAGTTGGTCTTGAGATCCTCCTTAGATATTCCGGTCGGCCAAAAGTGCCCTCTGAAGGTGTCTTAGCTCAGTCTTTGGCTTGGGAGGGGAAGAGTTTGTTAGTCTTCCGGGTATGCGGTGTGACCTCCACGCTGAGACCTTGGGTCTGTCCCTTGTGTTTCTAGTCTTGTGCCTAGATCGTTCGCTTGAGGGTAGTAGGTGCGCGGTCACCCCTCTTTTGGGACCCCGAACTCCACAGAGGTCAAATTTTGGCTTCAACATATGAGGATTTGGCGGTGACAGTGGGGGTAAATCCAAGAGAAAGAGGTGACAGTTATATTTTTCTTTGATGTGAGTTTGGAGTTTTGAGCGGAGAATGGGACGAAAAGCGAAACGGAAGGTGGACTGTGGGGGGTTTCGGTTGTAGGAAGAGAGGGGAGTAGAATGAAAATCAAAAGGGAGGGATTCAAGTTAACTTTTTATTGTCGGAGGAAGAAGAAACAATTGACCGGCGCTGACAATGGTGGGGGAAAGGGCAGTGGACAGTGAAATATCATCAAGAGGGGAGGGGGGTCGCTTGCCGGAGTAGGGATCAAGCGAGAAAAGGGACAATAAATGAGGTCGAGAGGGATGATGTTGGGGGCGTGCAAAAATGGGAGGGTGTCGGTCCTGCAGTCGCTCATGGTACAGGGGTCGGGCGAGGGAGAAGTACAGTGGATTTGGATACGTGCGAGAACGGGAGGGTTGTAGTAGATCATGACCGAAAAGAAATGGTGTGAGCGGTTTCAAAGGAAGACGAAGATGTGCGGCTTCCCGTTTTAAGGCAACTCCACGACAAGAGTATGGGAGAGGGAAAATGGGGCAACTGAAAAAAACTGACTCGTCGCATCTCGAGATCTTGCGGCAGCGTATCGCGATTTGATTGTCGGTTCTGGATTCTCTCACAAGGTTAAAAATGCCTCAAAATGACAGCCTCACCCATTTATATGGAAAGGACTAGGGCACCCGATGTGAACAGGTATGATTGAATGCTACGCCCGATGTCCAAATCACACTAAATAATATCCAAAATAAAAAATAAAATACATAAAAATATAGAAACGGCACTTTGGACGCACTCGTGGTCTCGGATTGCCGATCCAATCAATGCCTCGTGCGCGAGCACACAAATGCGGGCCCGCCAACTGGTAGCCCGAAGCCAGTGTTGATCAGGCAGCTGATCCCCATCATGGGGCCATCAACTTCAACCTTCCAATAGTAAATCGAGTCGCACTGGTTCCCCAAAGGGCCCAAACTACCCTCAGTCCATTGTGTAATACTAGTAGGAACAAAGGAAACTTTCACCCTCTTCTGTTTTATCCAGCTTTGACTATTTTAAGGAAAAAAATCGGCATGGTAATATCATTGGGTATTAATTATTTGATTCTAGGGTTGATATCTTATCCTTTGCGAGATCGAATTAAAATCATGTACCTAAATCCAGAAAATGTCTAAAGAAATGAACTAATGATAAAAAACAATGGATGGTCATATGACTAACTACCCTTGAAATCTAAAATAACACTGTAATATAGCTCACAGATCGTTTGGCTAATAAACTGTTATCTCTTTTCAATTTGGGTTTCTCATAACAAATTAAAAAAGTAGAGGATATGTAATATATTTAAAGTAAATAATGCATTCTGAGAACATAATTACCTCCATGGAAGAAAGAACGGCTGATGGGACATCAACCAAATCCTTCAAGTTACGCTCAGGTAGAATCACTCTCTTGATCCCATAACGGTGGGCAGCCAATACCTGATTTAAATTATAAATTCAGGAATTCACTATCTTACACTAAAAGCATTTATCTACAAAAACAAATGCTGATAACTATTAGAATAATTACATAATTACAAGAACCTCCCCTCTAATTTTTAAAATTAACAAGACCTCCCCTCTAAGGCTACATTGTTAACATGTACAAATATCCCTTAAAAGTATGTTAAAATGTAAACATAGGGATGAGGTTTTGATAATTTTAAAAGTAGAGAGGCTTCTGTAATTATGTGAAGTTGAAGGGGAGGACCCTATAAATAACCCTAAATATTAAATATAACAGACTACAGAAGGAAGAATACCTTATCCTTGATGCCACCAACAGGTAGTACAAGACCCCTAAGAGTCATCTCTCCTGTCATGGCCGTATCTGCTCTAACTTTCCTCTGACTAAAAAGTGATACTAAGGATGTTACCAAGGTAACTCCAGCGGATGGCCCATCCTTCGGAACCGCACCAGCGGGAAAGTGTATATGAATATCTCGTTTATCCAGTAAATTGACATCACCAGCGGCTGACAAATTAAGGTCCGTAGCTCTTGCTCTTAACTGAGGATATTAATATCAATAATTATAATCTAATTCTAAAGGTCAAAACTAAAAACAACAGTAACAAATATTTCAAGTTATTGATTAAGAACATTCACACCAAATAAAATTACTAATTATATGATAAACAAAATCTCACACTAAAGGAGCTACACAACCTAGAAACATCCAAGGGACAATTAAGTATAACTGTATAAGGTGATGCAGTGGAAGGTCGACTCGGGGTGAACTCACTAAATGCAACCCAATATGTGATGAAAATGATGGATATGCAAGAGTTGGTTCATACTGACAATTGCAACAATAATTAATTATTATAAAAATTAAGAGAGGCACGTACAATCACAAATATTAAATAAAGGAAAACAAGTATCAATTTTCAAACGACAGAGGCGCAATTAATTTTAAACACACGCGGAATACACCCTACAAATCACACGAGCGTAGACACTAATAACAAATAAAATGAACAACTGCTACAGGTATAGTGCCGAGATAAACAACAGTAGAAAATAAAACTGCATACAACAATTTACACGTGCATGCGAAGACAATGACGACTGCTGTAGGGGAGGGCATCCAAGGTTGTAGCAAGCAAGGAGTACATGGGAAATAGAATTTGGGATTGGTGGAGACTTGAGAGGGTTGTGTGGAGGTCATTGGGGGAAATATGTTGGCTGCGGGGTGCTCGACAGAGGAAATTCTGGACTGGCAGTGGGGAAATGCTACACGATGATGGCTTCGGTTTGAGAAAATGACTGGGAGGCGGCTGTAGTGGAATGGAGGGAGGCTGACGGAGGCTGGGAAGAGGATGAGTGAGTGGCAGTAGTAGGGCTGGAAGCTGTTTCAGAATCGATGTAGAAGAGTTTCCTGGAGGGATTTCACGAAATAGGGTAGCGTTGGTTAGGCTGGAGAAAACGACAGGGAATAGGGCCTAAGGGTAGAAGGAGGGTTGCGGCTAAGTTGGCAGGAGGCCGACTGGATATGGTGAGGGAGGGTCGAGGTTTCTGGCGGTGGAGATTTGGGACCGGATGGAGGTCGACGGGATGGGAAGAAGTGGAGGTTTCTGACTGGGGGAAGGCCGACGGGATGGGGGGAGAAGAGGCCGTGACTTGTGGGCTGGACGGGAAGGAGGAGGAAGAAGAGGAGACTTACCCTGGAGTCACACCAGAAGCGAAGATGATTTCTTCCCAACGTTGCACTGGGAGGAAGAGGACCAAGGGATTGCAACTGAAAGCCAATCCTCGATGCCCCAATCTTGAGCCGTTGCAATTTATAAAAACTCTAACCCATAACTGCAGTCAAAACTATAAAGTTAAATAAAACCACCCGAATTGGACGGCTCACAATGTCTGGGTCGATCGAGGGTCAAATACAACTCAAAATATAAAAGTGAAATTTTTCGGGTGTGGCGCGCCATCACCCCCCCCCCCCCCCCCACGGCTTGAAAGAACTCATCTCCGGTGAGTGAAGATGATCGAACTCGTTGTGTAGCCACGGGGCGAGTCTCTCGAGCTCTTTTGAAGAAATCCAAGTAGCATCGTGTAGGGGCCGACCGCTCCAACGGACAAGATAGCGCACAATATCTCGCCCGCCCGCAGCGTAAAAGTCGCGAACTGATGATCTGAAGTATGTCGTCTGTGGAAGTAGGTGGCTCTGGCTGTAATGTATCTCCGTCTGACAATAATGTATCTCCGTCTGACAATAATGTATCTCCATCTGACTATTGTGTCGGTGGAACCGTCGATGGTGCAATGCGATCATCATGGCGTGACTCCGTGGGTGGCAATAGGGAGGAACTGGAGGGAGCAATGAGAGGTGAAGGCTCAAGTAAGGGGTTGTCGGATGTGAGGGCTCGGGTAGAGATGTGGAGGAAGGGTCCACATACATGCGCTCCTCGTAGTAAGGAGTTAGATCCTCTATGTTGAATACTCGGCTGGTGTCCATACCATGAGAGATGTCGATCTCATAAGCGTCTGTACCAATCCACTATACGACTGTATAGGGGCTCATTCGGCGAGCGCTTAATTTCTTTGTTGGTCTTGCTGGTCCTTGTTCTCCCGCCTCAAAGATTTGTTCGTGTCTGTGCTGGTATGCTCGATCCTTGTAATAATCATTACTAGCTGCAATTTTTCTACGAACCGACTCATGGACCGCAGGCACAAGTTGTATGAAAGATTTTACAGACCCCTGCAAATGATGCAAATCATATGATTGACTCAAATCAGGGGGGGGGGGGGTCAGGCACTAAATAAGAATGATCATGCAAGATATGCAACAGATGCAAATAACTGACGACTGGCACGACAGACTGACAAAGTGCATACGTTATATAATAGTGAAAGCCCCTAATAATTAATGGTTTATCTGGAGGCTCTTTAGGGCGTGGTGTAGAAAAACTCATTTAGTGTGCCGAGACCACTCAACTGCTTAGCTGAGACACCGGTAGTGAGTTGCGGAATCGGGATATGCCAAATATCTCCCGAGGGATGCAAATCATCAGGAGGCTCACTGGGTGGTCGATAGAAAAATTCAGTATGAATAATGTCATCACCTGAAGGAACGTCACAGATGGTGACAAAATAGTGTGACGCATGGGTGTGATGATTACCTCTCAAATGATTAAGCCCGTCAGGTGGCTCACTAGGGGGTGTATGCCAAAAGTCCATCGCGTGCGTGATGATCACTAGTACAGAGACAACTCGTCACTAAAGTGTAGGAGGAAAAACTCGTCAACTGAGCTTCTCGAGGATTGATCCCGGGGAAGTCAACAATGACATGACGGTCCTCCAAGAGGAGAGTACCAATCCTAGTAGTGTTCAGGGGGACGAATTGGACACCCATAACAAAGTCAATGATAGTTCCTTGACTCACACTAGGGAGTGATGGCACATCGCGCGGGGGGGGGGGGGGGGGGGGGGGGGTCATCAAAGCATCCCGCAATATGACTCTCGTCGAAAGAGGTGGGGTTCCCCATAATGGGTGAAGCGGAGACAAAGAGATCGACACTAAGCTCTCGGCCCGCGGATGTGATGCGGCTCAAGATAATACTAATGGAAGAACGGGAGGGGGCCATACTCAAGTGTGGGCCAATCGGTATTGTGTCGAGTACGGGATCTCTAACCGAAAGGGATCCTAGGTCTAAGTGAGTTGTGATGGATGGATATACCATCAAAGTGTCATCGGGTCGCGCGTCTTCACTCATGTGATCATATTTCTTCGTCATACTAGTATCACTCCCCGTCTGTATAATGCGATCATGATCGGGCTCGACTACCAAATCAAGTGGGAACAGAGTCTCACCCAGATAAGATGAATCAAAATCAGGTATCAAGTCTCTCATATCAGTGGAGCACTACTAGATGAATTGGTGATTTGACATAAATCTTCAGCCTTTCTACTATTGATTCTTCCCAAGATATATCTCGTGTGATCAAAATGAACATCTAAGAGATCAAAGCGGTCAAGAACTATTCGCTGAAATTCGTCCTCGGGTAACTCCATTTGCGGAACACTAGGAGGGTCTTGACATGTGTTGTGATCCAGGTGATGGTGACCTCTATAGGGTTCGTGAGGGTCATCTAGACGGTAGTTCCTAACATAATCAGATTGTGCTCGGGAGTGGGCATAGGACCTACGAACGTGCAGTGGTGGCCGCACATATCCAAACTCAGATTCCTCAACTAGAGGGGATGTGTAGCGACGATGACCTGAACAATATTCAAATCTATCATCATAAAGTCGCAGAGAGGTGTAATGATGATAATGTGAGGAACTCTTGTCATGGTGTTCGTCCATAGCATAATGGAATTACGACGAGGGGTCGGCACGATCTCTAAAAGTGATGTAATATGAGGGTTTCTCTAAAGGAGTTCTATGATAATATAGGTAAACTTGGGAACCACAAATAAAGGAGACGAATGACGACGATAACCAGACATAAATGGACCTAAAGATTCTATAAAACCTACCACTGGGTTTATAAATGTGGCAAAAACCAAGAGCTTTGATACCAATTTGATGCAGTGGAAGGTCGACTCGGGGTCAACTCACTAAATGCAAACCCAATATGTGATGAAAATGATGAATATGCAAGAATTGGTCTATACTGACAATTGCAACAATAATTAATTATTATTAAAATTAACAAAGACACATAAAGTCACAAATATTAAATAAGTATCAATTTTCAAACGACAGAGGCGTAATTAATTTTAAGCACACGCGGAATACGCCTTGCAAATCACACGAGCGTTCACACTACCAACAAATAAAATGAACAATCACTACAGGTATAGTGCCGAGATAAACAACAGTAGAAAATAAAATTGCATACCACAATTTACACGTGCATGCGACAACAACGACGGTTGTAGGTGAGGGCATCCAAGGTTGTAACAAGCAAGGAATACATGGGAAATAGAGTTTGGGACTAGTGGAGACTTGAGAGGGTTGTGTGGAGATTGTTAGTGGAAATATGTTGGTTGTGGGGTGCTCGACAGAGGGAATTTTGGACTGGCAGTAGGGAAATGCTAGACGATGATTGTTGGGGTTTGGGAAAATGACTGGGAGGCAGCTGTATTGGACTGGAAGGAGACTGATGGGGCTTGGAAGAGGATGAGTGGGTGGCAGTAGGACTGGAAGATGTTTCGGAATCAATGGGGAAGAGTTTCCTAGAGGGATTTCACAGAATAAGGTAGCGCTGGTTAGGCTGGAGAAAATGACGTGGAATAAGGGTAGAAGGAGGACTGAGACTAGGTTGGCAGGAGGCCAACTGGATAAGGAGAGGGAGGGTCGAGGTTTTCGACGATGGAGATTTGGGACCGGATGGAGGTCGACGGATGGGAAGAACCGGAGGTTTCCAACTGGGGAAAGCTGACGGGATGGGGGGAGAAGAGGTTGCGGCATGTGGGTTGGACGGGGAAGGAGGGGGAAGGAGGAGACTTGCCCTGGAGTCACACCAGGAGCGGAGGTGGTTCTTCCCAGCGTCGTACTGGGAGGAAGATGACCGACGGATTCCAACTGAAAGCCAATCCTTGATGCTCCCAATCTTGAGCCGCAGCAATTTATAAAAACCCTAACACATAACTGCAGTCATAGCTAAAACCACCTGAATCGGACGACTCACACTGTCTGGGCAGATCGGAGGTCAAATACAACTCAAAATATAAAAGTAAACTTTTTCGGGCGTGCCGCGCCATCACAAGGGATAAATCATCATTTACATGTGAATTGTGTATATTTAAAAAAAATAGATGGCGCTAAACCCAAACTGACTGCTAACAAAGGCTCACACTTTCGGGCGCGTATACTCCAGGAACCCACCGAGACCGCGGTGGATAATTAATAATTATTATGTTCTAATTAATATATATTATGTTCTATGTTTGGTTGTAACATTTTTAGTATTTCTCGTGTTTCCTAAATTCAGTTTTTCCTTTTGTATTCACTCTGCGTCACTATAAGAGGACGCGTGGACCTTGTAATGTTTATGCCGGATGAATGTATGTTTTCTTTCTTCCTCTAAATCTCTAACCCTAACCCACTCTCTCTCCCTCTCTTACTCTCTCTCTCCCTCTCACGGATTCAATACCACCGCCCACCTGCTGGATCTCCGTCAAACTGGTCCGACCTGTCGGTCCGCCCGCCACCGCAGACCGCCGGAGTATCAGCGCCAGCCGAAGCCCGCACCTCAGCCGCCCCACAGCAATCCAACCCAACAATCTTCTCACCAGAGATAAAGCGGGAGATGATTCGCCGCTACGACTGCCGTTATTTGGGTTCCGCCATCGAACGGTTGTGTGGAGTACGCCAAACCAGTGCGCTGGATGATTACATTGATGAATTTGTGGCCCTCGTCACCCATGATTCGGACTTCCACCATCGAAGGGTTGTGTGGAGTACGCCAAACCAGTGCACTGGATGATCAAAGGAAGGACCCCCCATTATGTTCCTGCAATAGCTGACACGGAGACTTCTACCCCAAAACATGTGATGGCATCATGTTGATCAACTGTATCACTGTCAACAACGCATATCCCCACAGACTCTAAGAAACTCATGTTGAGTATCATACTCCTTACCACCTCCATAAGGTGTCTGTTCTTCCTTTTCGCCACTTCATTTTGTGTCGGTGTGTATGCACAGGTAGTCTGGTGCAATATCTCATGGGCTGATAAGTACTCATCCATTGCTCTATTAGTATATATTTTGTCTCATTATCTGACCTTAGTACCTTAATAATTATAGTATATTTTGTCTGAACATGCTTATGAAAATCGCGAAAACAGGTAAATACCTCACTCTTATTTTTCATCAAATATAATCACGTGACAAGGGAGACACAATCAATAAAAGTGACAAAGTACTTATAATCATTCAAAAAACTTACATCACAAGGTCCTCATACATCAAAACTACATCAAAAACTGAAGAGCTTATTCGGCCCATACTAACATATGAACTTCTACTAAGCTTGTCTAAGTCGCAAGCGTCCCATACCAATTTAGCTTTATTTGTTTTTTTGAAAAAGAGCAAAAAATAACCTAGCTATAGTGTCAAACGAAGGGTGCCCTAACCGCCTGTGATAGAGTACTAGTGTATCCTCTGCACTCACTCTCTGTCCTCCAACTGCAGTCTTCTCTACCACAGAAAAAAGAGTTGTGTCCAATCCTCCCCAATCCAGATACATAGTCCATCATGCCAAGTCTCAGTCTCAAGTATTCGACTCGTCATTTTTTTTTGAAAGTCGCCTTGGGAATATCAAAAGAAACAATACATCTCAATTGAATAATTATGGAACTAATGGATAAAAGACTAACTAGAAAAGAATGAGTATGCAAAACATTGGATAGTTTTATTGAACCTGAACAATTAATAGTACCCTTACTGACCACTGGTTGGAATGTATCATCTGTCATCTGGATGCTATCTGCAGTAGCTAGACGAGTGTAAGAGAAAAACTAGCCTGCATTTCCTGTCATAAGACGTGAAGCTCCTTAGTCAATGATCCAATTTGATGCCCTGGGGAAGATATAGATGCAGGAGCAAGAGATCCATCAATTGGGTTGGCATAAAAAGCGACCCACCAGCTCCATCCATGCTCTACTCGCCCATTTAATTCCTCTTGATTCCCTCCATCACGCCCAGAAGGGTCTGCTCCGCATCTGTATAGAGAATACCGACTTCCTCCGCACTGTCAGTCATGCCCAAATTGGCATGATGGCCTCCTCGACCACCATGAGCCCGACCATATCCACGACCACGTCCACGTCCACTATCCAAATCTCTCTCCTTGGGCAGCTTGGCCAGCAACTGTCAATGCAAACTTCACAGTAGTGGACTCTCCTGTCTCTACCTGAAGTTTGAGACGTGTCTCCTCCTGGATCATGGTAGAGATGGCCTCGGTAAGTGTAGCAATTTTCGTACCAGATAGAAGCATGGCTCTCCGCTGATCAAACTTGCCATCTAATCCCTACGTATTCTTCATCTTGTCTCATATCTCCATGATTGTCTTAAGGTCATCAACTGTGGAGGCAATCGATGGACAATCGAGCTGAGAAGTCATATAAACACCGTAATATGGGCCGACACCCACTCATCTCCTCAAGTCTCTGGTTTCTTCAACGCCCCCGTCAGGAAGCCCCTAACCTGCTTTGCTGCGAGGGTTTTCTTCACATAGCGTGACCAACTCAGGTAAGTGTTCGGTCCATCAAGCTTCAGATCAATTGGTGGAAGTTCCAGCTTCGCCGGTCGGTGTGATGAGCCTAACACCTTCAATAATGTGGTCAACTCATCCGGACCCAACTTCTTGAAGACCTCCTTCATCGTACCGTCCTTTGGCGCCACGAATCAGTTTCCTCACTGATCACCACATCAACCAAGCAAGGTCTCCTCTTGCCCTAGATCTGATCGTCGCATCGCTCCCTGGAAATCTGTCCTTGAAAAAAAGTTTCCACGAGATTGGCAGCAGGAGAAGGAGGATGATCCCCCCAGAGATTGGTGGCACTAACTGGCCGCTAGAAAGGAGTCATCGTGCGGCACGGAAGAGCCACCGCAGCCAGAGACGTTGTAGCAACTAGAAGCGGTTGTGAGGGTTGAAGTCGCGCTGCAACGACCGAAAGGTCGAGGAGATGCGCGGCTGGAAGGGGGAGATGTGCAACTGGAAGGGAGAGATGCGCGGATGGAGGGGGAGATGCGCGGATGGAAGGGGGAGATGCGTGACTAGGAGGATGCGTTGGAGGATGTGCGGCTAGGAGTGGGAGAAGCCAGGAAGATGCGTTGGAGATTGCGGGAGGGAATAAGCGTCGGAGGTCGCGAGTGGTTTCGGGAAGAGTCGCAGAATCATGTAGTGGCTACGCTCTGATACGAAGTTAAAGAAAAAGGCTTGCTCATTTTATCAGGGAATCTAATGGCTATATATATAGCCTACATAATTATTTAATATTACAACAAACCGTAGCATCCAAGGGTTTTGATTGAGCAGAAAAATTTCTTCTCATCTTTTTCACATTTTCCAAACAAATTTAGCATAACTGCGGGAGTAGAAATGGTTCATGATTCAAAACATGAGCAAATTGCAACGTCAACGGCACATGGCATCCATTAAAAGAAACGGGAAGAAAATAATGGGACTAAAGTGACAGGAAATCAAAAACACAAACTAACATGAGGGTTTGGGTAACGCAAGTGTTCACCTTCAGATTTGCAAAGCAAGCCACAACCCCTCTGAAGGTCTTCTCTGTTTCGTCATTCACACTTTGTGGCTAACAGGACGATGATGGAGAAAGGGCTTGGTAATGGTGGCGAGGTTCCAGGAAGCGTGGGAGAGTTGGCGGCCCTTTGTTTTTGATGAATTGGCCAGCATTCCATGGCCGGAGAATTTTTCGATGAAGTCTCGGGATTCCAAGCCCTAGCCACTAGAAAGGCAAAAGCGCGACGAACAAATGAGGAAGAGAGAAGAACAAAGTACGCGAATTTTATTTGCTAGCAAGAATGGGAGCGGGTGGAATCGCGAAATCCGACCTCTTGAGAACAGAATTAGGGAAGGAAAGATTTAAGCTAAATTGAATTCCCACGGAATTGAATTCCAATTCCCACCAAAAATATTGATTGTCGAACACCGTAATTGGAATTAACAATTCCAATTCCAATTCCAATTCCTTTCTCTAATTCCGCCCAAACGAACGAGGACCAAGGGGAAAAAATTTTACCATGCTCTTAAAACTCCTAATATTAAAAGAGATTTCAGGAGACGATCAATGAACTAGTAGGAAATTAATAGGAAGAATGTTCTGAAACGAGAAGATGAACTCAGCTTGATTTTATGTATGTTGAAAAATCGGGAAAGGAAATTCACAGAGAGCACAGCCTATGAATGTCCAAGGTGGAAGAGAAAATAGCAGGAACAAAGGTTTAACCTTCGATTCGGAAGAAACGAACAAGCACAGGAATCACTGGCCAACTAGGACCGAGAGAGGGAAATCGAAAAGGAGACTGTGCAGGTCGCGCGACCCTTGTTCGTTTTTTAGATGATGGTGACAGAATGACAAGATCCCGAATTAGCCGACTTCTCCTTCTCCAAAGTAGAACGGTGTTACGTGTGGCGAATTATTATTATTGTATTTCCTATTTTTAGATTGAATGCTTTAGGGAAATGACATGTGACGACATCCCCACATTCAACGAGACTGACCCCCTTGGTTGGATTGCCCATGCCGAACAGTTTTTAACATTCACCTGACTCCTCAGACGTAACAGGTCTCCACAATAATTATCTGCATGGAAGGGTCCGCTGGCTCCGCCAGTCCTCTCCCGGCTCACCTGGATAACTCTCACAGAGGTCCTTACTCAGCGATATGATCATCACTACTCCGACTCCATGATCAAGCGCCTTTGCGGAGTCTGTCAGACCGACTCCCTTGACTCATACATTGATGAATTTACCGAGTTGGTCACCCATGCTCCAGGTCTTCCACCCTACCATTACTTCGCCTACTTCATGCACAGCTTACAATCCCACATCCGAGCCTGCCTTCACACCGTGCAACCGTTAACTGTCCATCAAGCCATGGACCTTGTTAGGGCTTTGCAAAGAAGAAGAAGAGAGATCTAGGGGAGATTAGAGAGGAGAAGAAGGATTAGGGTTAGGGAGAGGGGAAGAGAAGGTACCTTGAGAATAATAGTCCATGTCATCAAGAGGGAGCCCCGGGTCTATTAATACCTGGGGCCCAAGGGGGCCGGCCGGCCCCCCCACTTGGGGACTGAACCGGGTTAGTTCAGTTCCCCTTGGCTCCTTTCATTGGTTGGGGGCTGAACCGGATGGTTCAGCCCCATTGTTTGGCCTCCGTTCTTTTGGTCGCCGAGAGTACGTCTGCCCTTGAAACTGTAGCGGATGCGGCGGCATAACATTCCCTCCCCCTTCAAGCACCAACTTGTCCTCAAGTGGGAAATCCAGAAATTTCTCGCGAAACTCCAAGAAGTCAACCCAAGAATTGTGTTCTGCGGTCATGTGCGCCCACTTGACTAGTACCTCTAGCCGGTACTCGGCACCCCGCCGCTTCCATTTGGTCAACAGAATAGCCTCCGGAGAAGGCCGCAATTCGCCGCTGTTAGTGGCCTCAGGGAGAGTAGGGCTGATCGGATTCGAATTCCCGAGCTTCTTCTTCAATAAGGATACATGGAACGTCGGATGGATGCGAGAATCTTCCGGAAGAGCCAGAGTATAAGCCACGGGCCCCACCCGGCGGAGGATACGGAACGGGCCATAGTATTTCGGTGCCAGTTTCTGGTTGGTCCGCCGAGAGACTGATAGTTGCCGATATGGTCGGAGTTTAAGGAAGACCTCATCGCCCACCGCAAACTCCCGCTCGGTACGATGTTTGTCTGCCTGATTCTTCATGCGATCTTGGGCGATGCGTAAGTTCTCCCGGAGTAAAGATAAAGTCCGGTCGCGATCCAGTAACGTCCGATCGACCGCGGGAAGAGCGGTGTTGGCTGGCTCATAAGAGCTCAAAGTAGGCAGGGGGCGACCGTAGACCACTTCAAAAGGGGTGAGCTTGCTGGCCGTATGGAAAGATGTATTGTAGCAATACTCCGCCCAATGGAGCCACCGAGTCCACGAGCGTGGCTCATCCATGACAAAGCATCGTAAATAGGTTTCAACCCCACGGTTGAGGACCTCCGTCTGCCCGTCTGTCTGGGGATGGTGGGTCGTACTCATGCGTAGGGAAGTCCCCTGTAGCCGAAACAGCTCCTGCCAAAAATTGCCCACAAAGACGGAATCTCTGTCTGATATGATAGCGCTCGGAATTCCGTGGAGTCGCACAATCTCTTTGGCAAAAACTTCAGCGACTGTTTCCCCCGTGTACGGATGGCTCATAGCTATGAAGTGTCCGTATTTGGACAACTTGTCAACCACGACCAAAATGACGGACTTGCCCTGAGACTTGGGCAGGCCGTCAATGAAATCCATAGACACAGTGTCCCAAATCTGACGGGGAATCTCCAACGACATCAGTAGCCCGACGGGGGAGGTGGTCTCGTACTTCTGTCGCTGGCAGACCTCGCATTCACGCACAAACCGCTGAACATCTCGTCGCAGACCTTTCCAAAATACATTCGCCCGGACTCGTTGTAATGTACGCAGGATACCGGCGTGTCCGCCGGTTGGTGAGGCGTGAAACTCCCGCATCATGACATTCCGCCAAGTCGAAGTGGCGGGGAGGACTATCCGGCCCTGATGGTAAAGCCTGTCTCCCTGTAAGTGGTAGCCGGCCTCAGTAGGCTCTCCCTGTCGTAATGCTTCAATGATGGCCCGAAGATCCGGATCCTGCTGAACTTTTGCCTGTATCTCTTCCAGTGACTCAATCACTGGTCCTGAAATATGGGACAAGGAACTCTCTGGTAGGCGGGAGAGTGCGTCGGCCACCACATTTTCCTTCCCCTGTTTATATACAATCTCATAATCGTATCTCAGCAACTTTGTCAGCCACTTCTGCTGCAACGGTGAGGCTAGTCTCTGCTCCAGAAAATGTTTCAGACTCTGGTGATCTGTACGGATCTGGAAGTGTCGTCCCAAGAGATAAGGCCGCCACAAGGCGACCGCGTGAAGGATGGCTAACATCTCCTTCTCGTACGTCGAGAGTCCTAGCGTCCGGGGTGCCAACGCCTTGCTGAAGTAGGCCAAGGGTCGGCCTTCCTTTATCAGCACAGCCCCAATGCCGACCCCCGAAGCATCGGCCTCCACTATGAATGTCTTGGATAAATCTGTTAGTGCCAGAACCGGAGTGGTAGTCATGGCCGTCTTCAGAGACTGGAAGGCGACCTCCGCCTCTGTACTCCATTGGAAAGCGTCTTTCTGCAACAGCTGAGTGAGGGGCGGGCTATTTTCCCATAGTCTTTCACAAACCGCCGATAGTACCCTGTCAGCCCGAGAAAACCCCTCAGAGCCCGGACCGTCGTGGGAGGTGGCCAATCCACCATGCTTGCGATCTTCTTTGGGTCAGCTTGGACCCCGTGTGCGGACACCAGGTGTCCCAAGTACTCAACCTCTGTCTGCCCAAACGAGCATTTGGACCGCTTGGCGTACAGTTTGTGCTCTCTCAACATGGTGAGGACGGTGTGGACGTTCTCCAGGTGATCCTCCCAACTCTTGTTATATATAAGTATATCGTCAAAGAAAACTAGCACATACCTTCGAAGAAGAGGGCGGAATATCTCATTCATCACCGCTTGGAAGGTCGAGGGTGCGTTGGCCAACCCAAATGGCATCACCAAGAACTCATAGTGACCATCGTGGGTACGGAAGGCCGTCTTGTGGACGTCTTCCTCCTTCATACGAATCTGATGGTAGCCGGACCGGAGGTCTAATTTGGTGAATAAGTGTGCTCCATGTAGCTCATCCAATAGCTCCTCGATCATATGAATGGGAAATTTGTCCTTGATGGTGGAGCTGTTAAGCCCCCGGTAATCTACGCAAAACCTCCACGAACCGTCTTTCTTCTTTACCAGTATGATCGGAGAAGAAAAAGCACTAGTGCTGGGGCGTATAATACAAGAAGTCAGCATCTCGCGCACGCTGCGCTCTATCTCAACCTTCTGAATATGGGGGTAGCGGTAAGGTCGGATGTTGGTGGGATCCGTCCCTACCTTCAACTGGATCTGATGGTCCCGGAAACGGGACGGCGGGAGGGAGCGTGGCTCCTAAAAAACATCATCGTACTGTCCCAAGAGCGCTTGTATCTGCTCAGGCTCCGTGCTTGCTTCCGATCCCACGGGTGTCACCCCTAGAATCATGGTCACTGCCCCGCCTTGCTCCTCCAGCCTCTGCAAACCCCTGAGTGAGATCTCCTTGAGTGGAGACGTCCTTGTGCCCTGCAAACAGTGGTCCTTGCCCTGCTGAGAAAACTCCAGCGTCATTCGGTCCCAATCCGTGGTTACCCGCCGTAGCTGTCGGAGCCACTGCACTCCCAAGACCATATCCGAGCCTTGAATGGGTAGAAGGTAGATGTCACTGTGAAAGATGTATCCCGGCATCTGCAGCTCGGCCCCCTTCAGGACCCCTTCGCATCGCAACTTGCTCCCATCCGCCACCATGACCTGGAAAGCGGCCTCCCGATCAATCGGAAGCCCTGCCTTGAGAGCCACCTCGGGGTTAATGAAATTGTGGGTGCTCCCACTATCAACCAATATAGTCACCCATTCCTAGCCAATCGCCCCTGCGATCCGTAAAGTAAGGGGAGTTGTGCACCCTGCCATCGCCTGAAGAGATATTCCAAACTCCGCAAGATCCAGATCATCCTCAACGGAGTCACCAGTAGTGTCCTCTTCCCCGTCCTCGTTCCGCAGCATGAAGACTTGGACCTTCTGACACCAGTGCCCCGAAACGAATTTCTCATCACATTTGAAACACAACCCCTTGTCCTTGCTTGCCTGGAGCTCCTGCCACGTCAACCACGTCACAGTAGGACGGCCCCCGGTCGGTGGTTCTCTCCTGGGTATGTCTACAACCGTAGGTGCCCGACCTGTCGTCCGAGTCCTCTGCCGATTGTACCACTCCTCCTGTATCCTGGCCAGGCGGATGGCATGACTCAAACTGCGTGGCATGTAGGCGTGGACCTCGTCTCTCAAATGGTCCTTCAATCCGGATACGAAACAGCTCAGCATCGTCCTCTCCTCCCAATTGACCCGGTTGGCCAACCGTTCGAATTCTGTCCGGTACTCTGTGACTGATCCTTTTTGCCGCAGCTTCTGTAACATAGCCTCCACGTCTTCGTACTCCAGAGGCCCGAAACGAGCCGAGAAGGACTCCACAAACTCTTCTCAGGGTGCGAAATTTCGTCCCCTTAGAAACCACTTAGTCCACTAGAAAGCGTCCTCTTCCAGGTGAAAAGACGCCAACTGGACCCACTGCCCCTCCGGAATCTCCTGGTACTTGAAAAAAAGTTCAGCCTTCTGGATCCACTCTAAGGCGTCGCCGCCTTTAAACTTAGGGAAGTTCATACGTGTCAGTTTGGGCCGCATGTATGGTTGTGGTTCTGCATGTGCTGGTTGGTAAGGTTGCGCTGGAGCCGCTGTGGGCCCGGGTCGTCCCCGGTCCATGTCGTAGCCTCCTTGTTGCCCTCCACCCCATGGGTTGCCATTTCCATAGTCCGCCGGTCCTCCATATGGCGGGGGTAGCGGTAGGATGCCCTCCACACACCCGATTGGGACCGCATTTGCTCCAGTAGGTCGAAAAGGAGCTGATCCCTGCCCTGGACCCCGCCACGAGGGACCCGGCTGCAATCCCGGTCCGTTCCAGGCGGACTGGGCGCCGAACGGTCCATTTGGAACCGTCGGGCCTTCCGGCGGCCTCCAGCCACCTGGCCAGCGGTAGCCGGCCTCCATCGAGCCGCCGATGGCCCCTCCAGGGGGCCCGCACCACTCCTGCGCCAATCCGTTCGTGCAGACGGCGTAAGCGCCGATCCGCGTGAGATCGGCTTCCGTCGATCCCGAAACAGGCCTTCCGCCTCCTGTAGACCCGTATCCGCCCCCCTGCTGCGTTCCACTTCCGATTCCCGTGTCGTTCTGCGCCGGAAGATGGTAGGATGCTTCGGTTTCGGATCCATCCACCGCGTGGGTTTTTCCTTTCAGATTTTGCGCGAGTAGGGTCTTGATCTCCTCCATGCGCGCGTCCAAGCAATCCTCTAGATTTTTTTGAGAGGATTTCACTTGTTCTTCGAGCGCCGCCATCGTGTCTGACAACCCTACGTAGTTCTCCTCGAGGGATGCGAGCCGCGCGGTTTCGGCTTCCGAGCGTGTCACCATCGTCGCAGGAACGACGCTCTGATACCAAATGTTAGGGCTTTGCAAAGAAGAAGAAGAGAGATCTAGGGGAGATTAGAGAGGAGAAGAAGGATTAGGGTTAGGGAGAGGGGAAGAGAAGGTACCTTGAGAATAATAGTCCATGCCATCAAGAGGGAGCCCCGGGTCTATTAATACCTGGGGCCCAAGGGGGCCGGCCGGCCCCCCCACTTGGGGACTGAACCGGGTTGGTTCAGTCCCCCTTGGCTCCTTTCATTGGTTGAGGGCTGAACCGGATGATCCGGTTCAGCCCCGTTGTTTGGCCTCCGTTCTTTTGGTCGCCGAGAGTACGTCTGCCCTTGAAACTGTAGCGGATGCGGCGGCATAACAGACCTCTCCCCACTAGTGAAAGTTGACTTCCTAACGATGCTCGGGGACCCTACTTTCTCATCGTCTCCTTCCAAACCTCCATACCAATCATATTTTCCTTCCTCGTCCAAAACTCCACCATCACCACCTCCTCTACCTCGGCAAACCATCATGGGCCCACACAACAACCACCATATCCCTACTCATGGACAACTCTCACGGAGGCCCTCATTCAACGGTATGATCACCGCCACTCCGGCTCCATGATCGAGCGTCTTTGCGGAGTCCGTCAGACAGCTCCATTGACTGATATGTTGATGCATTTATCGAGTTGGTCACCCATGTTTCAAGTCTTCCACACGACCATTACTTGACCTACTTCATGCACGAATTACAACCCCACATCTGAGCCCGCCTCCGCACGCTGCAATCGTTAACTGTCCACCAAGCCATGGACCTCTCCCCATTAGTGGAAACCGACTTCCTGGTAATGCCTGGGGACCCTCCTTTCTCATCGCCTCCTTCCAAACCTCCATACCAATCATATTTTCCTCCCCCGTCTAAGCCTCCACCATCGTCATCTCCTCTACCTCGGCCAAACATTATGATCTCATGCAACAACCACCATATCCCTACTCACCGCATGTCCACCCAAGAGTACAATAACTTGCGGAGCAAAGATCTGTAATACCGTTGCAAGAAAACCTATTTGCATAATCATACTTATCCTGTCAAGGAGTTTAGGGCCCTCATCGGGGATGACTTTGGACGAGATTGGCATGGCTAACTTTGACACCATTTTGAGCACGGATGTACCGCCGGACAAAGCTCCAAGCACCTCTGCGGCAGCCCACCTGCGGGCACAACACTACTAGCAAGGTTGTCAGAATCGCGATCCAAATCATAGGATCTTACGATCCTACGATCCAGATTTTGTAAATCGATCCTGATTTTGTAAAACGATCCTCGATCCAACCCTACTATCAAATCCGATCCTACCTCGAAACAATCTCAACTAGGATCTCGATCCTGACAACCTTGACTACTAGATGGAGGGCAGCACTTCGTCCTTGAGGTCAAGGTCAGTTTTTTTGCGGGATGTACTTTTAAGCGTGCGCGTATAACTATTATTATTATTGTATTGCCTATTTTTAAATTGTATACTTTAGGGAAATGACATGTGATCCCCCCTCCCTATATAAGAAGGTGGCTTGGGGTTAGGTTAATGCTTTTAACTTTTAGGTTTGAGATCTCTCATTTGGAGAGGGACTACTAAGAGGAACCAGCCTCCTGAAGTTGAGCATGAGCATACCTCATAATTGTAACAAGTTTATTTTGTCAATTGCAAGTGTTATTTTTCTATTGGTAACAAATTGTTTCCTCTCCAGGGTCAAACGGAGGCAAAGCAAAAGAATGAGAGCATTTTCTAACCTAGCGTGTGTTATTAAGACTGTGGGGTATCAGTTACAAAAAAAGACCTAAAAACTGAAACCGCAAAAGCCAAAGTTCTAAGTATAAGGCATCCCAGGTTTAAATTGATTGACCATAATAGGGAGATGTCATTGCTCATTAAAAATGCACTATCTGAGTGTGTTTTGCTCAAGAAATCGCATCGAAGATAACGTCAAAACATTTCTTATTAAATATGCTATGTGCACCGGGCTGCCCTTTTTTTACACTAATAGAGTAAGAAGATGCCTCAAGTTGCGCTCCTTGGAGGTGATACGCCAGAAAATAATAGCCAAATTTGGATCGTAAGTCATGGGGATTGACTGCAATGACATCATTAGTGGGCTAAGGATGAATCACTCTAAATAAGTAGGTATTTTTCGAGTAGCTTCTATGGAGAAGACAGTCCAGTTAGCTTTGATGCCAACCAAAATCCAGTCAAACGACACCCAAAATGGTGTCAATCCACCAAAACCAAATAACGTAAGCCGGTGTTGAAGATTTAGGACCCTGGTGTCATGGTAGAGTCAACACAAAGACCGTATATGTGGGCTCGATGTCCGTCGTCGAGGTAGACATGAAAGTTGTTAGCCACCTAGGGTGACAGTTGCAAAGTGGCAATTTTCAATGAGAGAATTGCATGCGGCAGGAGGTGGTGAGTCGTAGACAACCGGCATTAATGTCTCAAAGTCAGTCATAAAGATTTTCTCTCCTTAGCAGCTTAAAAGTATGTGAAGCTAAAAATTGAACTCATGAGTTGGTGGAGAAGGTTGCTTGGAGAAGAAGCACTGGCCTTCACCTCTGAGTTCGACATAATCTTGATAACATAGGGGTTGTTGTGGGTTTTTGCGCTTCGATGGCGGAGGTGGGGGTGGGGTGGGGTGTTGGAAAAAGGGTCGTTCACAAACCAAATAGTTTGTGAATTGAATCGAGAAAATCATTTCAAATTCGATGTTTTTCAAATTTGAATCAAAATTAAGATTCAATTAATAGCTGATTCTACATCCAAAATTAATGTCAATATTCGTAGAATATACCTATAGTTCAGGAACGTTTAACTATTTAAATGTCTCATTTTTGTTATCATTTAGTACTTCAGTTCAGGTTTTTTTTCATTTAAAAAACTCAAATCGTGCTTCATTAATGATTGTCTAAGAAGCTAAATTTGACACAATTCAAATATTAAGACTTTAATATGAATCTGAATCTGAATATCAATATTCAAAAAAATTTGAAATGAAATATGAATATCTGTACTGACATCTAAATTGATCTGATTTGATTCGTGAAGACCCCCAGTTAGTGGATTCATAAGGATGAGGCAAGAAAGATACACATGATTATTAACTCCTAAACAAAACACATTAGGAATCGGGTTGCGCAGTTTGCTAGGATATTTGTTTTCTCTTCCTTTTGTGAGAACACTCCTGTTTGTCGGAGATCCCACAGTGCACATATCAGCATATCTAAACAGAAGTAAATCATAGAAGATAACCATAAATAGTGTTAAATAACATAGTGTTAGGGATGAATCACTCAATACGTAAAACATAATGGAAGGTAGAAAATTACCCATGTGAGTGCTATTTGTGCCGATTCTTTGATGACATCACCAAGCTGACCAGTGAGATGTAAATCTCCCTTCCCAACCATTGTTGCAGACTCAACAAATTGAACCTCGCCCCCAAAAGCTGTCCACACAAGACCAACTGAAACCCCCGGAATTGAAACACGCTCATCAGCTTCTCCATTATCAAACCTTGGAGGCTATGATTTAGAAACCATAATTCAGCCGTCATTAGCTTAATGAAAAGTGTGCAGTTTAAAGAACACAAACATTATCACAAAAAATTGTTTTCTATTAGAAAACAAAATCAAATAAGCATTACCCCAAGCACTTTTTCCAGTATAGTTTCATCCACAACTAGCACTGATCTACTTGAAAAAGCCCCTGTATCATGATGATTAGCATCCATCGAAATAACTTCCATTTCAACTTCGGCTGAATCACCAAGCCTTGTTTCCAGTAAGGAGGTAGATTCAGGATGAAAATTTTTGCTAACTTGAACTGTGCACTCTTGTTCGGCAACTCTAACAGCAGCTGCACGGGCCAAGGCAGCTATATTTCTCTCAAGGCTACGGACACCTGCTTCTCGGGTATATCTTTCAATCACAAGTTTCACAATGGCCTAGAAACGGCATCATCAAATAATTAGTTTTAAAAACTTTAACATTGATTAAGAAAATAATGTTGCACTCAGTTTCAATGGTTTCGAGCAAAAAATATGGATATATATGTACTTCACAAAAAATAGATTGAACAATTCATGCTCCTTAACAAGGTTGGATGCATTCATGCAGACACCATTATAAAAGATTGGAGAAGGTTCCAATTTGTATTCCAACAATAGTCATTTTTAATTTGGCATTCCATCAATAGTCATTTTTAATTTCGAATTCCAACAATAGTCATTTTTAATTTGGTATTCCAACAATGGTCATTTTTAATTTGGCATTCCAACAATAGTCATTTTTAATTTGGTATTCCAACAATGGTCATTTTTAATTTGGCATTCCAACAATAGTCATTTTTAATTTGGTATTCCAACAATAGTCATTTTTAATTTGGGATTCCAACAATAGTCATTTTTAATTTGGTATTCCAACAATAGTAATTTTAATTTGGTATTCCAACAATAGTCATTTTGATTTGGTATTCCAACAATAGTCATTTTAATTTGGTATTCCAACAATAGTCATTTTAATTTGGTATTCCGAAAAAATTTTCATTAAGTTTCTTTAATATCAGCTGATGTCAAAAGAAAACAAATGTAAACTATAATTGTCAGATGACTCTACATGTTTTCTCTTGTTATTTCTAAAACATTTTGAATAAAACATAAAGTGCAAGATAAAAGGTAATTAGAGGTAGGGATGCATCTTATGGAACCAAGAAAATAAATGAAACAAAAGGGATGATTTCATGTCCATAAAGTACTACATGATCAGGAAAATAGCATATTAACAGGAGCAATAAAGTAAATCTAAACAATAATGTTTGTTATTCGACCATACCTCTGAAATTTGAAGGTAATTAGGACTCAGTCCATGCTGATCAATAACTCTTGGAATTAAATGCTTCATTGCTATTTTAAGTTTCTCTTCAGGTGTGTATCCAGGAAGCTCTATGACTTCCATTCGATCTAAGAGCGCTGGAGGAATAGGTTGAACCTTATTTGCTGTTGCAACGAAAATCACCTTTGAAAGATCATATGGAACATTTAAATAGCTTGTAGTTTTGGCTTAAGGAACTCATTCAGTCAGGATGGTTTGAAAAGACATGTTGCTGTTATGTGATAATAATGGATAAAATAACCAGAATGAACCCCATATTTCTGATGGTATTTCTTTTGAAACAAGAATTTCTTTTCTCTAATATAAGGGCAAGCCCGTGCAGAAAGCATCCCCGTGCAGTAAGGGTCCGGGGAAGGGTCCCCCCACAAGGGTGAAATGCAGGCAAACCTTTCCTGCATTTTTGCAAGAGGCTGGTTACAAGACTCGAATCCGCGACCTCGACCTCAAGGTCACACGGCAACACCTCAACCGGTGCGGCAAGGCTCCCCTTCCCCAGAGCCTTTCTCTTTTCTAATATGGTTCATAAAAATCTCCAGATATAACCACAATGGCCTTTCCTTTCAACATAGTACATCTAGAAAACCACTACCATGGGTTGGTCATTTTTTTTCCTTTTGTGCACCACACTGTAGAAAAATGGAATACAAAGCTCAAAGTTTTTATTACTTCAAATATATCAACCTTCAATACTAGCATTTTGTACACATATTCCTAGGATGGAAGAGTGATACCTCAACTCCAAACTGAGATGTGGGACAAATCTATACAAAAGAAAAGAGGGTCTTAACATGGACCTTTACATGGGCTTATTAATAGAACTCCACTTCTCCACAAGCTGGAGCATATAGGTTGTAGGCGTCAAGCTTGGAAACGAACTGTCGGTATAGTAGGCGTGATATAAGACCTTGGTGAGCACATCAGAAATTTGCTTGACAGTGTATACATGTAGCAAATAAAGTTTGCAAAGTTGAACTTTTTCCCAGATGAAATGACTATCGACTTTGATATGTTTTGTATATTCATGAAAAAAGGGATTTTTGGTGAGATGGATGTCAGCTTGATTATCGCAATAGAGAACGACCGAAGAGGGGGGATTTACACCAAGATCGGTAAGAGCACTTTCTGACCACGTGAGTTCAGAAACAACAGACATCATTGAACGATACTTAGCCTTCGCAGAAGAGTGTCTCATGTTCCTTGCTACGCCAAGTGACCAGGTGTCCTCCAAGATATGTGTAGTACTCACTCGTAGACAACCAATCATCGAAATAGCAGGTAGAGCGTGCATCAGAATAGGCAATTAATGATAAAGAAGGTGAGGGCTTATACACAAGTCCTTGTCTCGGAGTATTTTTTAAATACCAAAGAATTCGCTCAACGACCTAGAGGTGGCACATCTGAGGAACATGCATGAAGCGGCTGACCACCCTAACTGCAAATAATATATAGGGTTGTGTGACAGACAAATAGATAATCATGTCAACAAGGTGACGATAGTACTCCGGATAATATAGAAGCAGATCAGAGTCAGAGGCGTGAGCATTGTGCCTGTGTTTGGCATCCATTGGTATGTCAACGAGATTGCATCATGAGTAGTCGGCATTGTGAAAAAGATCGAGACAGTACTTACGTTAATAAAAGACGATTCCATAGGGTCAACGAGCTACCTAAATACCCAATAAATGTTAGAGGTAGTTTAAATCTTTAGTTGATCATTAATATGTCGATCAGATCGTCGTCCGTAATGAGAATATCATCAACATATATAAGAAGTATCATTGTGCCTAGTGGGCGGAGGTGAGTAAATAAGAAGTTTGTCGAGCTCTAAATGGAATCAAAATCTCGAACGAACAGACCAAATTTGTCAAACCAAGATTGAGGGGCCTTTTTGAGGCTATAGAGAAATTTCTTGAGATAGCGGCAATAGACTCCCCCATAGTTTCTTAACCATGAGGTTACTGCATGTAAACAATCTCTGCAAGATTGTTGTTATAGAATGCATTCTTTATATCAAGTTGATACAACTGCCAATGACAATGGACAGCTAAGGAGATCAGGTCTCATACGATATTCAACTTAGCGACTAGAGAAAACATCTCTTCATCATCGGGTTGTATTATGGAGTGAAACCGCGAGCCATAATATAAGCTTTGAGGCGTTCAACTGTCCCATCAGGATGATGTTTCACAGTAAAGAATCATTTACATCCCACAAGGGATTGTCCAGGAGGAAGGGGACAAGTTCTATGTCTGACTGGCCCAGAGGACAGTCATTTCCTCATCAATCCCGGACCACCACCTCGGATCTGAAGAGATTCATGCAAAGAAGAGGGGGTGAAAATAGAAGATAAGTGGCAAACATGTGAAGTTCAGGAGATAAGCGATGAAAGGAGACATAAGGAGAGAGAGGGTGAGTGGTAGAAGGGATTGCATCCTCGGGCGAAGCCGTAGTCGGATCAGCTGGTCGTGGAGCATCGTCAGTAAGAGGAAACCGTCTCAGGGTATTGGACCGAGGACGACGACAAGAATACACACAAAGAGGAGGTGCCAGTATGGGGAGCACGGGAGGTAGAGGTATGAGGAGGACGGGAGGTCGTGTTGGAAGCAAGAGAGGTGTGGTGTCATTGATAAGAACGTTAGGACGCGAGATATTATGTGGGAAGTTATCACGAGGAGTCAAGTAGAAGGGTTGATCCTCAAGAAACGTTACATCAATGGAGGTAACGGTTTTTAGATCAGTAGGAGAGTAACACACATAGCCCTTTTGTGTGCGAGAGTGATGTTTCTTTCTTTCATCAATATTAAATTTGAAAAAGTATTTGACTTTACCTTTATTGAATATCATGCCAAAAGTTATTTTCCATATGACCGAACAAACATAGCAAGGCCAAGATAATGGACAAAGAAGGAACGTGGAAGGAGAATGACGTCGCAAAGTTATGAATGAACGAGGGCATGCGATTAATTAAATAGTATGCGGTGGAGACTGTAAAGTGACAACAAATCTTAGGGGCCTACATTTAAAACATAAGGGAGCGGGCAACCTTGAGGTGGTGACGTTTCTTCCGCTCGGCCGCACCATTTTTTTGTGGTGTATAGGTGTGTGATGTTTGGTGGATAATACCCAACGTATTGCAGGTTTCATGGAATTTGTGACTCATGTATTTGCGTGCATTATCAGTGCAAATTATTTTAATTCAGCAGGAGAGTAGGTACGGATCTTAGCGATGGAGCGAAAGACACGTAGTAATTCAGAGCGATCACGCAGCAAATACAACCAAGTGGCGTGGAAATGAACATCAATAAATGTAAGAAAATAACGATAACCAAATAAATTAGCAGTTTTATACGGGTCTCAAATGTCTGAATAAACTAAATCAAATAGAGTAGAGCTCCTAGTACAATGAAAGGAGAAGGTAGAGCAGTGTTCTTTCCCGTAGACATACGAGTCAAATGTAAATTCTAAAAATGAAATTTTAAGAAGAGCTTTTTGCATGATATGAAAAGGAGCATGGTCAAGACATCGGTGCCAGTCAGCATAGGTGATAGAGGAGAGAATCGTAATGGGAAGATCCAGAGTGTAGAGCCTATTTGACAGTCGTCCTCTACTAATGATATTTTGTGTTCGTCCAAAGGAAAAGAAAAATGTGATGGAGCAGTAATGAACATGAGTTAGATAATTAACAAAGAGAAGGTTAAATTGGGAGCCAGGAACATAAAGAACATGGCGGAAAGAGATAGACGAAGAGGCACATATCCAAAACCGCAGACCGGGGTAGTTTCTTTATTGGTAACAATGATAAATTTAGGGCAATCATAGTCAGTGAACCAAGAAGGTTTATAAGGAGTAATATGATTTGTAGTCCCTGAGTTCACTAATCAAAATGGACTACATGAAAAACAGGATATGCCTTCGTTGGAGACAGAGGCGACAGAGCTACAAGTCCAAGTAGCATCCCTCGTAAATGCTAAAGTCCCTCCCGTAAGGTGTCAATGTCGGAGCGAGATGTGGTAGGAACATCCACCGCTGGAGAAGCATTGTGATGAAGGTTGGAAGGCTGTAGCGGGAACCCATGTTTCCTATAATATGTGGTCTCAATATAATTTGTACGGCCACAATAGGTACATAGGTGAATTTTTGCCCCTTGGAGCAATTTAGACCATTGCGCCCACCGCCCCGAGACCCATGGTGACCTCCATGGGTCCCAGTAGGTGGAGGGAGTAGCTTCAATATATTATTTGAGTAGGGTTGGGAGGGAGTCACCAAGACAACGATGTGCAGAGTCACCTTCAAAATCATGGAGCACGCGTCTAAGAGAGATGGAATAGTGGAAGAAGATAAAATGTTGGTACGGAAATTGTATAGATGAAGTGGTAGTCGTGTCATCATCAGTGTTATGCTGACACCTTCTTAAAGATGGAGGTTGGTGTTGAATTCAAGCCTCAATGAGAGTCTTGTATTGGGCGACAAACAGGGTCAGGTTACCGTACGGACCTAGTTTGACAGTCTAAAGACCACTAAAGAAATCGAATAAGTGTTGAAAATTATCTTGTCCAGAGTAGATGGACTTCAGGTCATCCCGCATGGCCTTGGCATAGCCATCTGATAGGGCTCTCTCCATAGAGTTTAAAATATAGGACCAGACGCGGTCATCATCCCTGAGTCATTGATCGGTAGGCTCAACAGGTGTGTCACGAGTAAGGCGATGAAGAAGACCTTCAGTCTAGAGGACTCGGCGCCCTGAGACGGTGAAGCAGAAGGATGAGCGTCTACGATCCTGGAATGATGGTGGGAGATAGCGGGACACTAGATCAACGAGTTATGAAGCTTGGAAGTGTGGATTCTGACGCAAGGAGCCTACACGAGTCCTGTATATAGCGATAGACTCCAGCGGGGTCGGCAAGTACGGAAATAGGAGGTAGCGTGCACAGTGGGAGGCAGGAAGCAGTGGCATGCGAAAGCGAGAAACAGTGGAAAGCGGGAAGCAGTGGCGAGCTCTGAGAGGGTGTATGAGCGAGCGCGAAAGAGGGGAAGAAGCGGAGAGATCCGGCGGAAGCTCTAAATCCACCAAGTTCTGAAAGAAGGGAGCTGCGAGGTCCTACAAGATGGAACGGACTAAAGACCAACGGGCTCAGGATGCAGGAATTTGGCAAGCTCAATCGACAAGCAAGTGTTACAAATATTGCAAGCGTTGGAGGTCGGCGAGTGCTGGGATCGGGAAGGCTGCAAATACGGCAAGTGTTGGGTCAGCAAGTTTCTGCAAAGGCAACCTCAAGTTGTGAGGTTCGGCGAGTACAAGAAGAAGGATTTGTGAGTACACCCACAGTTGGTTAGCCTATAAAAGCTAGGAGGGGCTGGATATTGGCAAGAGGGTAAGCACAAAAAGCAGGTTAGCACTTGAGGCAGAAGCTGCGAGTACCTAAGGCAGAGGTTGCGAGTACCTGAGGCAGAGGTTGCGAGTACTTGAAAAAAAAAATGTTGAAAGAAAAAATCTCAATCGGCGAGAGCACGAGTTCAATCGTCGAGAGTGCTACGAGAATAATCAAGTCGATTTGATACCATGTAGAAAAATGGAATATGAAACTTAAGTTTTTATTACCTCATATACATCAGCATTCAATACAAGCATTTTGTACACATATTTATAGGATGGAGGAATGAAACCAAAACTATAAACCGAGATGTGGGACTAATTTATACAAGAGAAAAGAGGGCCTTAACATGGGCCTTACATGGGTTAATTAATAGAACTTTTAAACACACAAAAGCCTTTTCAGTAATTCTTGATGAACTAGTAAAGGAAAAACCATAAATGTTACCATTGAATAAATATAAGGAGCATCTTGGACAAAAAATAATGCTGGTGCCATAATCAATATATCCTAAATATTCAAGAGACCATTTGACCATTTTCTCAAGAACTTTTATCCCGTTAAAATATTTTCTCCTGAAAATCCTCCATAACATCGTTACAATAGATAAAACACATCTTCAGGCTCGGCGAAGTATAATTGCAAATAGAAAACTGATACTTCTGATGAGAATATTAAATTTCTACACCAAATCACCAATTTGATAACAATATTCGATGATGAAGAGACTTATGCAAGTATTAAAACTTAAGAGTAATAAATGAATTTAAAATATTTTTTATCTGAATCTGGGTCAGGATACTGGTCATTGAAAGTTCTGTTCTGCTCTGGGTCAAGAACCTCAAGTAGTGCTGATGCTGGATCTCCACGGATATCAGAACCAGTCTTATCAATTTCATCGAGTAACATGACAGGGTTGCTGACACCAACTCTCTGCATTTAAAATTCAAAAAATCGTGGAATACAAATGACAAAACAAAGATAAACTGTATTCAGAAATAAGCAATAAAAAGAATTGATTGAAAAATAATAATTAATTACTGGTGCTCTTTGTACTTTCCAAAATTGTACACGCTTATGAGAACAGTGTCATAAGTCACTTAGGGTAATGTACACCACTAGTACTTCCGTCCAAAAATCAAAACTCACTTGATAATAGTTGAGAGTCAAGCCCTTCAGCAGCCGGCAGCGGCCTCCAATCTGCCTGGAGACCGCATCGAAAGGGAGGGAAGGAAGACGCGAGCAAAACGGCGTCCGTTCAAGAGCAGAATCGCAGGGAGGAGCGGAATATTTGCAGTGGTAGGAACCCCGATAGTCTGTACTACTTGGATCCTCAACTTCCCTTTTTGTCCCTCTCCCGCTCTACTGTTACTATTAATGATGTTCGCCGTTGGCACCTGCACCTTGGCCACTCGTCTCCTACTTATCTTCAGAAACTGTTTCCTGGTTTTTTACTGTTTTTACAAACATTTGTATGTGATGTATCTGATATGTCCAAACATGTGCGACACCATTCATCGCGCATTTATCTTCTCCCATTTGTTGTTGTTCATACTGATGTTTGAGGGTCATCTCCCGTTTTATCGCTCTCTGGTTTCGTTGATTTGTCGCTTTTATTGATTGTTTTTCACGCACAATTTGGTTTTTTTTAAAGTGAGATTTTTTCTTGTTTTAAGATTTTCCACAAAATGGTTCAGACCCAATTTAAAAGCTCTATTTGTGTCCTTCAAAGTGATAATGGGGGGAGGGGGGGGGGGAATGATGATGGTGGAGTGTTTGGCTCATATCTTATCAGTCATGGTATCATCCACCAGACCACTTGTGTCCACACCTCTACCCAAAATGGGTATGCCGAACAGAAAAAACGACATCTTTTGGATGTTTCTCGTCTTCTCGCTACGATGCGCCTTCCCAAATCCTATTAGAGTGATGATGTCCTTACCGCTGCCCACCTCATCAACCGGCTTCCATCACGTGTTATTAGCTATGATACTCCCTAGCTCGACTATCAACCATGATTGTCGTTCACACTTCCCATCTGCTACCCTATGTCTTTGGTTGTGTATGTTTTGTGCATATCCATTCGCCTCACCGGAAAAAATTGGATCCTCGGGCTTATCGTTGTGTGTTCCTTGGCTACTCCACAACGAAGAGTATCGGTGCTACCATCCCCCCTTCAGGCATATGTTTTGCACTAAGGATGTTACTTTCCGAGAAGAGGAATCGTATTTTTTGTCATCGACTCACTTTATTCATCAAGGGGAGAGTAGTGATGATACTGATATTCCTCTTCCACTTCATCCTCCTCAGCTACCGCAGCTACCTCCTCTACAGCCACCTCTCTCGGGTTCTATCCTGATTCCTCTGCCTGATACTTCGATCTCTCCTTTTCCTCGCGTATACCACCTTCGTTCTTCAGGTATATAGGATACTAAAGATCCACCTCTACTATTGTCCACTTCTGACTCAGATTCTGATGATGCTGATTTGCATATTCCTCTTGCATTGCTGAAAGGTAAGGCTGAATGTACTAAACACCATATTCTAATCATGTGTCTTACCATCATCTTACCACAGCCCATCAGTCATTTGTTTCTTCACTTTCCTCGGTTGTTATTCCTAAGACATGGCACAAATCTTTGGGAATCCCAGTATGGACTCAGGATATGAAAGAGGAAATGTCTGCCTTGGATAAGAACTATACCTGGGATGTCTCCCCCCTTCCTCTTCGCAAGAAAGCTATTGGTTTGAGGTGGGTGTTTTCTGTCAAACAGAAGCAAGAGGGCAAGGTTGAACGGTACAAGGCTCGGTTGGTTGCCCAGGGATACACCCAGACTCAGGAAATTTACTAGGAGACTTTTGCTCATGTGGCTAAGATGGATTCTATTCGGATGTTGTTGTCGTGTGCGGCTTGCATGGACTGGGATCTTCATCAACTTGATGTTAAGAATGTGTTTCTCTATGGTGAGCTCGATGAAAAGGTATACATGAAATTTCCTCCTAGGTTTGTGAAGAAGGGAGATGAAGGTCTCATTTGCCATCTAAGGAGATCTTTATATGGTTTGAAACAATCACCTACAGCATGGTTTAGCATATTCCTCATGGCTGTGCTCAAATTTGGGTACAAGCAAACACAGTCCGATCATACTATGTTTATTCAGAGACGTGATCAGAGGATTGTGGTTCTTATACTTTATGTGGATGATATTATGATCACTGGTAATGATATGGAAGAGATTGCAAAGCTCAAGTCTCTCTTATCTGCTGAGTTTGAGGTGAAAGACTTGGGAAGAATACGATACTTCCTGGGTATTGAGATAACCAGATCCAATCAGGGTATTTTTATATCTCAACAGAAGTACATAATAGATCTTTTGCAGGAGACCGGAATTTGGTTGTGTTCCTGCAAACACTCATATGAAAGAAAATCATGGAATTAGGGAAGATGACGACAGTGATCAGACAGATGCCTCACGCTACCAAAGATTAGTTGGAAAACTAATAAATCTATCACATACTCGCCTTGATATTACTTATGCAGTCGGCATTCTGAGAAGATATATGCATGCTACCAGGATCGGACATCAAGAGGCGGCATATCATGTGCTACGGTATTTAAAGAAATCCCCTGGTTGTGATCTTCTGCTCTCCAAGAACGACAACTTGAATAATGAAGTCTTCATTGATGATGATTGGGCAGGATGTCGCGATGATTGGAAATCCACAACGGGATATTATTCCTTCGTTGGAGGAAACCTTATGACAAGGTGGAGCAAGAAACAGAATGTGGTGGTCAGATCCAGTGCTAAGGCAGAATACTGTGCTATGTCACGGATCGTGTGCAAGGATCTATGGTTGCGTACCATTCTACATGACTTGGGTTTTCCCGTGACTTCTCCTTTTTCCTTGTTTTGCGACAACAAGGCGGTGATTAGTATAGCTCAAAACTCAGCTCAACATGACAAGACAAAGCTTGTTGAGATTGATCGATACTTTATTAAAGATCCCTTGGATAGAAAAATTGTGGTCACGCCATTCGTTCACTTTAAAGAATAACTGGCGAATGTGTTCACTAAAAGCATGGGAAGTGATGTGTTTATGGATGACATCAAAAAACTTGGAATGACCGACATCTTCCATCCAACTTGAGGGGGAGAGTTGAGAGTCATTTATTATTATTATTCAAGTCGCGTCTTTTCTTGTTATTTCCCACTGGGGGTAGTTTGGTCTTTTGGATATCTTTTCTCATTTATTTATGTAATACTTTTTTCATGTGGAATATACGATTTTGTGTTTCAAGTATAATATCTCAAATTCAAATTGACTCGGAACAATCTCACATTTGATAGGACTCGAACAATCTCAAATTTGATCTGACTCGAGATAACCTCCTCAATTAAATAGATTCAACTGAATTTAGACTTGAAATATTGTATGGATACTAATTTAGACTTGAATATAGACACACAAACTTATGTGTTTTATTCTAAATTACATTTCAAATTAAATAGTATACAGATACACACAAATTAATAAATCAGAGCATTGATTAGTAATTAAAAATAAATATTAGAAATTAATAGGCCTGACTTGCATCGCCTCGATAATATCTCAAATTTAAAGAGAGATTTAGAAATCACGGAGCGATTAAAAGCCGTTAATTTTATCACTAAACAGTATTCCAAATTAATTCAATCACCTAAACCCAACACCGTAAACCCTAATTGTAGCTCCACTCTCTCTTCTCGTTTTTAATCACTCGAATGATTTTTGATCACCTTGAAAAGCATGCTAGTGAACAGAAAAGGATTGGGTATCGAAAAGCATTCAAATGCACTTGAATGCCTACCTTGACCTAATATTCTAAAATTCGTCAAGGATAACGGATTACCAAATGCCACCAGAAGTTACAACTATTAAAATATTTGTTATGGTCAAAATGATAATAAATGCACTGTGTACTCAAAATAATTCAAATTTCTTAATGAAATTACAAAAATAAGGATGCACTTTAATGGCTCTTGTTCTCAAGAGCAATGATATTTTATGAAATTTATATAACATACCAAAGCATAAACGAGTATCCAATGTGATATGACGTGACTTTAGGACAATAGGACTCCCTTCTCTGAGGGAATATGAAAGAAGTGAGGACGAAGAAAAGGAAAGGAGAAAGAGCATACGAGATAAACGAAGGCGGCAAACGCTAACAATTGGGAAAGAACTCCACCGAACCTATCCCTCGAGAGAAAGTTTTTTGCACAGCTCTAAGTCGCAGCCAAAATACAAGATATCATATATCTCCCTCATTACAAGCACTCTAATGGAGACCACAGTTTGAGAGCGTGTAGTCTCCCCTAGGAGCCCACATGAGTCTATTTCCACGGGAACCGTTGCTTGGATTGTCATATGTACGATTTGAATATACAGTCGCATTCAGAGCAACGTTTTAAAATTTTAGTTTTAGCATTTTTACTTTCAAGATTGGGCAATCATCGTGTTTGTGTGATCTAAACAGTTAATATTGATTTCCCTAGACTGTTTAGTCTATTTAAATAAACGTAGAGGTTGGTTACATCTTCATCGTAGATTTTGAAGACTTCTTCCTTTAATTGTCGGTCATCCACCATGCCTACTCTGCAAGCCCAAAATGTCAACTTTGCAAACCCAAAGTGTTAACTCTGCGAGCCATGAGTACCGACTTCTAGGTATTATCCCGTTCATGTACTTCATTTATTGTTTTAGAGCAATCACCCCTCCCTTTGATCCAAAACCAGCAGCCGCCGCCCTCTCCCCGAAGGAAATCGCTTACAGCAGCAGCCATTGCCACCGTCACCGCCACCCCAAAGGAAATCCCTTCCAGTAGCAGCCACCACCTACACCACCCCGAAGGAAATCCCTTCCCGTAGCCACCAAACAACCCCCGTTGCCCAACCGACCATTTCCCATACAAAACCGACCACCCTCTAGCTTATCCTGCTTATTGTTTTAGATGTTCTCTGACATGTCTGCTAACATGTCATTTCTGAGGGAAAAACAACATTTTTATCTAGCTTATTTCCTTTAGTAAAGCATAGTCAACATGCTTTGATTTTTTCTAGTATATCAATCAACGGGACTTCTGAACATATCATCTGTTATTTTATTTTATGTTAACAGGCTAGCAGTATGTTTAAATCACATATATGCATTATATTATACATGTTTATTAGACTTATTCTTTCAATCTCTTTAATATGTATTATCCTTAATTCCATACAATCAATTTTTATCATTATTTCACACTATATTTTTCTTATTTCATATTCCAAAATATATTAAATAGTTCAACACATTTATTAGTCAATTATTTCTATGCATTTAACATTAGTTTATTAAACTTAAAAAAATCTTACGATCAATTAAAGATATTTAGTTTTTTAAAAAAATTTGCTATAAAATTAGCCTTATATAAAATTATTGTATAAATTAAGTATTTTATAATGTACCTGTTTTCTTTTTAATAATATTCTAGTAGATACTCTCGAATTTATTTTAGGATATATGACTCATTGTTCGTCTACATGTTATGTTACTTTTTTAGAATATATAACTATACGAGGTATACATAAAAATAAAAAAAATATTTATAATATATGAAATCTGATATTTTAAAATGCAGGACAAGGTCTGCCTACATTTAACCCTTGTGGTGGGAACCTTCCCCGGACCCCCGTTGCGCAGGGATGCTTTGTGAACCAGACTATCATTTTATATAAAATCCAATATTTTAAAATATCTTTAAAATGTCTCTGACTTCCGATATCCAATATTTAAAAACTCAATCCAGCATTTTGCCAACATTTGATATTTGCAACCTATCCAGCTCCAACCGACCCTCCCCACTTCATTCCCAGCCCAAACTGAGGCCTGCCAGACCTTCCCAAGACTTAGCCGACCATTGTTCAATCCCACTCCCTATCATGGCTAACCTTCCCCACTCCCATCCGGCCCAAGTTGGAGCCTCCTAAGATTCCCAAGGCCCAAACTCAATCCAAGGACTGCCCGACCCTCCAGGTTGTCTCTTGCCTACCCAAACCCTCTACTCAAATTCCAGTGCTCCACTTGATGAAATCAGCCCCCTTACATCACTTTTTAATCATATTACCACCCTGGACAGCCACTACACCCCTCAACCACCAGAACTCCATATCATCTGCCTACACTTCCTTACGCTTGTGAGTTCTTTATTTTGTAATCTTTTTTTCATCATTGTATGGAATAAATTACATATATGATTATGGATGTGTTTTCTTTATAGTATATTTACTTTGTGAATTATCATTGACTTGCAGGATTCATTCTAATTGCAAGTGTGAATCTAATTTTGCCTGCTCTTTCAAATCATTTTGTGAACAAGTGTGTTATTTGCAATAGTATTAAAAAATTGTTATTGTTTGCAAACATTTGTCGAATAAACCTTTTGCATTCTTGTATCATTCTAGGTCATTGGGTTATTTTTTCCCAGCACCGCATCTCAGGGTTAGCATAACCTAAAGTCGCACTCACCTCCCTACCCATTGTCACACTCCTTAAATAGACACTCCTTGGCTCCTCTCCTCGAAAACAAAATAATCATATTTAAATTTTAAATATCACATTTGGATTTTTTAATGAAGAAATTAGCTGACATGCTCAAGATCTGTCCATCCCCTAGATCGAGTGGGCAAATTTGTACTATTATGGGCTTTGACACGTGACACCCACTAGTTGGATAAAGGCTTGAGTGTTGTAGTGTTGTATGGGCTTTGACAGGTGTATGCAATAATATACGTCTAGATCCTCCCATCAAAAGAGGAAAATTAATTTTGTCCACGAGATCGAATAACGAAATTGAGATTGAAGCAATACATCATGGTAGTAAAAAGAGAACGTTCGTGTTGAATGCCAATGAGTTGTCTCAATCTTAATTGTGGATTGAATGAATTTGATCTGATCTATAACACTTTTTGTAGCGTAGTTAATCAGAATCATGAGCAATGAATGATGTCGGGGCAGGATGTTGACATCAATAGTGGATTAACTAATATGGTGCATCTACGTCATGGAGGGTCGGTGAGCCCGAAACAGGGCAAAGTGTTGGATCATAAATTGTGACAATGTAGCAGCGGGCTAACGGTGATAGCGAGAAAGCAAAATGTTGTTGAAATCAAGGCATGTGTGAAGATATTGGATGGTTCAATGGACGGGATTTAGGTGATTGTGACATTGCGAGGAAGCAAAATTCAATGATCTGTGCAAACGATTTTTTTTTTTTGAGGGGGGTGATTGAGTGTGAAAAGTGGGCCTTCAATTTTGAAAACTAAAGTGTAGGCGTGCGTTTTGGGTGAAATTGAGCGGGAGTGGGTTTATCTAGGCGCAGGTAGACATGGATGGGTGAAGTTTGGTGCAATGAACATCTGCATATGATAGTGGAAAGACATTTTAGGTGATAATTAGTGTAGGGGAGAATGAGTGAGCTGAGAAGGGAAAAGCTGGAGTAGGAAGAAAAACGTTCAAGTGGGACTACATGGAATGAAAAAAAAAACATAGGATGTGTTGAGAAGAAATGCCGTTGTTCTGGCATGGCTGGTGCTGAATTTGGGGGAGCGGAGGTTGGATCAGACATCCATTAAACAAAATTTAGTAATTTAATGATGCAATAGGGGAGCCAACTCCATGAACGGATAAGAAAGTATGGAGTGAATACATATAAGATGAACAAGGGAAGTAACAAAAAAGGAGAAGAAACTGATATCTCTAGAAAGGATAATAAAACAACTAATTATGAAAGATTTAAACTCCTCACTCTTCAGCATCTGAATTTAACCAATAAAAGGTAAGCGAAAAAATATCGAAGTAAGCGGGCTTCGCAAACTCTTAAAATAGAAAAGTGGTTCTAGACAGAAGTATTACCAAGAAACCCTTTCTTTAAAAACGAAATACCTAGCTAGGAACAAGACAATCAGGTTGTACTTAATCTCAACTAGGTGCTGAGGAAAAAAAGCAATCATGCTCTTATTTCAGTAGAGAAGCTTTATACGTTAAACATATCCCAGTAAACAGTGGCTTAGCTATTAAATTTGATGCATCCAATCACAAGCAAATCTTAGATTACTGGATAATGCATATATAGAGCACAAAGCCAAAGGTAAATTTTCACCGGTACACAAGGTACGGGCTTGTGCAAAAGTTGGTTAATTATTACCACAAAACAAACCACATATTTAAATTAAACAAAGAGATGATCTGAAAGAATATAATTCATCACAACCATACTAATAAGCACAGAAAGAATATTAGCCAAAAGATTTAGATGAATACAGAAGAAGCAAGCATTGTTGTTGAAGAGAACACTAGATAGTAATGGGAAATTTTTTGAAAATGTGCGTCTAAATTAATAATTTTGAAAACTTGACAGGTAAGGTAGATCTCAATCACAAAATCCTTACAGTTGAGTTTATTGATTTTCACCCCATTTCTGAAATTAGTATCTGACAGGTGAGGAGCGCAACCAACCAAAATAGTTTTGATAAGACTATTGATGATATGATGAGTTAATGAGTGTTCAGAAACAACACTTGCACTAGCATGTTTATGCATGCATTATCTTATATAAAAAAATTATAGAAAAAGGAGACGCAATCACCGTAAAATACTTTTTTAAAATGGAGTGGCAGTTGTTCACGGGACCCCTTGTGCATAGCATCCGATGATGATAGTACTTGATCATCACTCGAATGATAGCCGAGTCCTATTAATCTATTATCACTGCACACTACACCTATTAGTATCTATAAACAATATATACTTCTATATGCTAGTATATATCTATTAAAAGAATCACATGTTCTATTAGATAAGAAAATTTCAGATCAAGGGCTCAGAAAGCTTAATAGAGAAGCAAGCATATTGCGCACCTTCACTCCTTCTATAAGACGCCCTGGCATACTTCCAATGTATGTTCTACGGTGCCCTCTTATATCAGCCTCATCCTTTACACCGCCAAGAGATATCCGTATAAATTTTCTGTTTAAAGCACCAGCAATAGATGAGGCTAGTGATGTCTTCCCCACTCCTGGCGGTCCAACAAAACAAAGCACGGGACCTCTGGCATCTGGTTTTAGCTGCATTTTGGTAGTATTATTTTTTTAGTGTGCAAAATTGACAAGAAAAAATTTTGTATCACTTGAAAATTAAAGGAATAAATGAAACAGAAACTGGAGGAAACCTTGCGAACAGCTAAATATTCGATAATCCTCTGCTTAACTTTGTGCAAACCGTGATGATCAGTATCAAGGCGTTCTTTGGCTGCATTAAGATCAATTTCATGTTCTTCAGTGACCTTTTGCCATGGAAGATCGGCCAGTAGCTCAAGGTAGACACGTGAACTACTGTAACCAGGTTGCTGTGGTTGCATTTTCTTTAATCGTCTGTGAAAAAACTTCTGTAAAAGACGTGCATAATAGGCACTTCTTCGTTCAAATTCTTTAAATGCTAATGAGATGGAAATTAAAGAGCCAGAGCAGAACTACTTTTATGATATTTTCATTTGCTAATAGAGAAAAATGAAAGTGGAGAGCATTCCCCAAAGCCTAAAACTTTTAAACGAGTATTTAACTAATGATCAAAGTACTCATTTGTATGAATGGACAAATTTGAGGCCATGCACCCATGTTTTGGTTCAATCGGATATATGAGCATGGGTGCCTATAAAAAACTCAGTTTGCGCATAATGAAGATGTTTTTTGCCTTGAAAATCAAATCAAAACTTCTATTGTAAAAATAGCGACAAAATTATTAATATTTTAGATTAAAAAAACTCCAAATATTAATGTAAATGTTCCTTACTTTCAATAACTACTGAACCATAGATAGCTAATTCTCTTTCAGCTGCCACTAGGGATAAAGAAAAACCATTGCATCCTCACAACCATTTTGTTCAAGCATTGCTCGAACATCTTCTATGGATGTTGACTCTTATTGTTTCTCTAATTTAATCATTCATTAATCTATCTTTTCTAATTTTCATGTATATCGTGAGATTTTCATTTCTCCCACACAACACTTTTTACTATCCAACATTAAGAAAATAGATCCATACAACATCACCGGCCCAATACCAGCTTTATATAACTTACCTTTAGTCTTCATAGTATTCACTTATCACATAGTATTCTAGTTGTCGTGCCAACTTGAGGTCATGGGTACGAGTCCTAGAAGCATCCTCTATTCCTCTTGCCAAAATGCAGGGTAAGGTTTACCAACATTTCACCATTGTGGTGGGACCCTTCCCCGGACCATCGCTACTCGGGGAAGCTTTGTGCACGGGGTGCCCGTTTTTTACATAACTCTAGAAGCTATATTCACATATATATTTATCCAGGGGAATTAATATACTGCACATTGATATCTCTTTATTATCTAATAATCAAAGCATCGACTCCCAAATTACTCCAGGAGATATAGCAAGTGAAAGGAATACTTAGAGAAGAAAAATAGCTAGCCTGATGAAATGGCGATGAGGATAATCTCAAAAGTCAAGCTAGCTTATTGTCACTAGGGAGAGGCCATACCATTAAAAAAAGTGGTTAGGGCTTTTCCTGGACATTTGACTCTTTGTTTTCCTCGAGATGGTGTGCCAAGAGAGGGATATATTGAGTGATTGAATAGTGTGTGCTCTGAGAAACTATCTTAGGTATTCATCTTTATAACATGATATCAGAGCCCGGGAGAGCTTTAACGTGTTCCCCTCCCATCGTCCACTCTGCCCTTAAGCTCAGGACAAACGTGCATTCATCTATTTGATATTTTTGCATTATGAATCAATTTCCAGCACCGACTGCGATATCAAGTACAGTCGGCGATTTTGCTAGCTGCTATCAATTTCATGGTTTATAGTCACTTCTTTCTAGTGCCAACAACAAGATCTGCATCAATTCATGGCGTCGTCTGATAGAACCAACTCTTAACAACAGTCTTGTTTCTTTGTTCCGGCATTAACAAAAACTTAGGCTCATCTTCCAGGTGTGGGCAGTTGGATTGGCTTCTCTTCCTGGCACCCACGACCACAAGTTATTGACCAACTTTAAAAAGCACTCTGGAACTCTACTACAACCTCAAGAGTTCTAAGGAGTCCTTTGGGAGATTCTGTAGCAATTATGTAGCTTTCTTATACCTTTGCTTGGAAGAACAATTCCTAAAATCTTTCTACAAGCTCAAATACATTTAGTGTGCGACAGCAGGGGTGATCTGTGTAGCAAATTTTTGAGCATGTTTGTATCCTTCTTTGATATGGATGATATATTAAAGAGTGTTAACCAGCGTAAAAGGTGAAGTAATATTTCTGAATAATATGGTGGAAAAAATTTTATATTGATTCACAACGGAGTTACTGATATTAATCTGAATGGTAGAAATTATCTTCTCTGGCCACGGTCACTTCGAAATTCAGGGTCAGAGGAGACTTGGGGTTAATCACTGAATCCAAATCTAGCACTATCGTGATAGATCTGGTTACGGATTCTCCGTTAGTTATCTTGTATTATCATTATTATTTATATGTTGAGTTGAGTCACTGTATCGAGTCGTGTTGTATTGAGTCAGAGTTGCAGCATTTAAGCATTTTCAATATTTGTTGTATTTTGACTAATTTACGGTTATGTCATCAACACCTATATATAGGGCCCTTGGGGTCATGTAATCATTATGCAAGAAAATATCCAAGTTCTCTTTCTCTTCTCACCCCCTCCCTTCTAGGGTTTCAACTTCTCTCATCTCCTCCACCATTTCTAGGGTTTAAAAACCCTTGTATCCCGTTGCTATAGGCACCTCCCGCGGCCATCCGACAAATCACCAAAGAGGTACGTAACAAACTTGATATCAGAGCTTCTCAGTCCTCTTCCACCGGCGCACATCAACACCTCTCTGCTAAAAATGTGCCCTGAGGCGCCGACGACAAAAGCAGTCCTTGCTCCTTCATCGACTCCATAAAGCTCCAGTCATTTTCTTCTTCATAATCCTCCAGCTGTTGCTTCTTGACGTCGCAAGCCCTCTACAGCTAGCAAGCACACCTCTCGTGCACTGCTCTGCTTCCAGCCGACCCAGCGTTGCTCTGCTTCTTGACACCGCTCATGCACTGCCTCTGAAACCTCCTCCCAAATCTCGACAAGCCACCACATAACAGACTGTCCAGCGACAGTCCATCGTTGACTCCAGCGGCAGTCCTCAAGCCCAAACTGTCCAACGGAAGTCCTCATTTACGTGACTGTCCATCGTCGACTCCAGCAAACCCATGTGGGCTTCCAGTGCCGCTCAAGACCCATCCCCACCATCATCGAGCCGTGCGGTTTTCATCGATCCCCAAGAGGCAGATCCTGAGCCAACTGCTTCGTCCTCAAGCTCGCACGCCTTCGCTCCAACAGGACTCCCGCGATTCATCCTAGCGCGCGCCTTTCGGTCAAAAGCCTTTTGCGCCTGTTGCTCCTCCACGAGCCGCAATCTTCATCAAGCCCCATCGACAGCTGCCTATCATTCCCCCCTCTCATCCCGTCTTCTTTTTATTATACTTTCTTCTTTTTAAAAAAAAAAGTCCATCCCAATACACCCTCTTGCACGCTACCTCTCCCATCCCCTTCATTCCTATTTTATTTTATTGTTCCTGGAGCCCGCCAGTCAGTCCACTTCTTCAGCACGTTAGCTCTCCCTTCTTTATTATTTTCTTTATTTTCCCTCATTCCTAAGTCACCGCCCCCATTGCTATACATCCAGTGATTGAGCTTTTTGATTAATTAATCTACTCTCGATTAAATAATTAATAGTTCAATTAAATTATGACGACCACATCCAACAAGTACTTGCCCGACTTGATATTTTTGAAGTGTGCGTCAACCGAGTGCTCCAAACTCCACTAGTTGGGCATCGCAGCTCGCCCCCCACCCCACCGCAGGCGGCTATTCCATCACTCTGCCTCCCTCGTCTGCCCCGCCACCAACTCGCCTCGTGCAGTCACCGTCGTTACAGCCACCACCGACTTGCCTCGTGCAGTCACCACCACCGCTGCTACCACCACCAGCCGTTGATGTACATCACCTCTCTCCACGGTGGTCGTCCTTCCACCGCCTCCTCACCGGTCACTCCGCTTCGCCGCCTCAGGTCATCTTGTTGCCTCCTCTACCGGCTCTTACTCTGTCGGCCCCTGCAATGCCGCTTCCTCCGGCCACATCACCGCCTCTTCTACCGGCCCGTGCTCCGCTGACCCCGACGGATCCGTTCCTGATGTCGATCGTCGCTTTTCCGACCTCCTTGTTGTTGCTGCTCACCACCACTCCACCGACCTTGCGGAAGCCATTACTCCCGTTGTGCGTCTTTCCGACAGCACCGCCACTACTCGTTGACATCACTCCCGCCGCTACGCGCTATAAGGCCTTGTTTTGGCATGAGATCAAGATGTCAGATGATCTGACCGTCCACATAAAGTTCGAGCTTGCGGACAATCTCGATGTCAAGGACGGATGGTGTTACAGATCCTCCGTCAGTTATCTTGTATTATTATTATTATTTATATGTTGAGTCGAGTCATTGTATCGAGTCATGTTTTATTGAGATATAATCGTCGTAGTGTTTAAGTGTTTTCAATATTTGTTGAATGTTTGAGTTATTTACGGTTATGTCATCGGCGCCTATATATAGGGCCCTTGGGGTCATGTAATCATTATGCAAGAAAATATCTAAGTTCTCTTTCTCTCCTTTAAGCTTCTTCTCTTCTCACCCCCTCCCTTCTAGGGTTTCAACTTCTCTCATCTCCTCCACCATTTCTAGGGTTTAAAAACCCTTGTATCCCGCTGCCATTCGCACCTCCCGCTGCCATCCGACAAACCACCAAAGAGGCACGTAACAGATCCCTTTTACAAGAAAAGGGGAGGACAAAACATGACTGAGAAATTAGCTTATCAATTGCACGGGACCCAATATTGCTAGTTAGTTCTTGCCTTGACAGGCCGTTAACATAATGTTAGACTTAGTTGAGAGGAACTATTCAAAAAAAAAAGATCTCACTAGGAAATGTTTGATATGAACTACTTTGACAGATATTATAGTAAACTGACTCATAAATGGGTAAAGAATGACAAATATTCATATATCCTTTTTGCTAAGGACTACAAGAAATAACGCATATAGAGGAAGGGTTTTCAGCTCTTTCTGATCTTTCTGACATGCATGAATTACAAGGTTCTGATGATGAGAGAGAATTATGTTCTAGATTTGAAGACAATTGAACATTATATTCAAGGAGTGGCTAATTATATAAATTCTCTCAATAAGGGCGTAAGTGTGGGATATGATAAATCCACTCTTATCGCTGAACATAGGAAATGGAATACAAAAAATATTGACGGTCATAGTCCTTTATAGTCCAAAACATATGAGATTTAGAGTAAGATGAAATACCCCCGCTGTGGGAAGAAAAGAATGGTGGAAAATGTTGGAGCTCACACACCAACTTGGTTCCAATAAGATGGATAAGAAGTACTGATGGGAGGTATGTCAGGCCTCAAATATCTTTGTGTGATACTTCGGATTGTGAACAAAAGAAAAAAATTTGTTAGTCTAAATGAGAAACTGATTAGAGAAGGGTTGCGGTGGGCTGAAAACGGATAGATCCGGTAATTTTATGACGGATTCCATCCTACCAGCTAGGAGGTCACACACTCCCTAGATTATAGATTCTGAAGCCTATAATCATAAGACAAGATCTTCCAATGAAGTCACTACACTCACTCCTTCCAGTAGTGTTAGACTTGCCAATGGATATGCAGCCTCAGTGACAGGTAAATAGATTATATAAATCCTTCTGAATATTCCACTAATATATTTTATTTTAGTTTTCATCATTTCCTAGTAATTCACTCTCTGTGAGCAATATAACTAGACAATTTAACTGCTCTATTACCTTATTTCCTACTTATTGCATCTTTCAAGACCTGATGAGTGGGAAGAAGATTTGTGGGGGATATGAGCCAGGTTGAGTTTATGTGATGGTTGTTGGATAAGGACTTTGGCACACAAAGAGCTTCCTATAGCGATTGATTGACGTTGTGGCATGGGAGATTTGAACGTGTGAATATGAAGACCTTGAAATATATTTCCCGAGCCATTTTGTTGAGCGTAATGAAAAAAGATTAAGTGTCAAGTCTGTAAGCTGTGGAAACAGTGAACTGCCTACTTTCTAGTTATCGTGGAGTGTAAAGTGCTTTGATAAGATTCATTATGATGTTTAGATTTCTCATATTTATTTTGTTAAAGATTTTCATTATTGTGTCATTTAGTTATGATCACCCATTCTTGCTTTACAAGAGTTTTTGATAGCTTCCACTATCATCAAATGAAAATACATGTAGATTAGTGTGAAGGGATATACAAGAATTCAAAACAAGTTTGATATAATCTCAGGAGGGTAAGATCCATCGAAAATGCTTCCCTCCAAAGAGAGCCTAAAGTCAAATGACTAGAGCTCCCTAAAAGACTCACTACCACTCTTTTAGATAGATGGGAGTGGCACAAACATATTTATGGAAATGCCCTAAGGCTACATAAGTAGATAGGTGAACACGCATGAACAGTCTGAGAAGTCGTCTTCATATCAAAACTCTCTTCCTGAAAATCAACCTCATCCTCAATGGTGAGGCCAGTAAGGGTAGCAGGGAGATTCAAAGGATCCAAACCAGCATCGGGATCAACATCTTTGGCATCGAGCAACAAGCACACATCTCTGGGAGGGCGATACGGGCTAGCCGTATGAAGATCTAAAACGAGGAAAACATACTTGCAATGAAAGTAAATACTGATACAATCGAGAGACAAGCTCTCGCCAAACACCCAAAGGCTGGGTTCTCCAAAACACTCCTCTCCAAAAAAAGACCACAAACGATGAAAAGAATTCAAAACTTAATGCTCCTTATATAGATGGATCCATCACTGCAAAACAAAATACTTTGAGACGCATACATAATTATTTGTGAATAAAATAATCTGTAGCAGTCATTGCGTCTTTGTTCTCTGCTCACAATGCGTATAAGTATCACCACACGTCCTGAAAAGCAACCTTGTCCCCAAGGTTGAGCTTGTAAGGGTCCCATGAGCGGGTCGTGGAAGTTTGAGCGGCTCCTTGGGCGGGTCAGGTGAAACATCAGAAGCTTAGCTGCGCTATGTCGGTTGGGTGTTGCAAATTTGTGGTAGATTAAACTGGAACTAGTGTCGAGCTAGGCCCGGTACTGCCCGATAGAGGAAGCAATGTCGTGCCCTCAAAAAATCTTGTCCTCAAGGTCGAGCAAGGTGGACCGAACTAGAAGGTAGCTAGAATATCGGGTGCATGACAGGTGGGCCAGGGCCTTGGTCGGAGCCGAAATGAGCAAAATGACATCAGAAGATACTTGGCGTGAAAAATAATGATCAGCGCGTCAAAAAACATGATGATGAGGCGGTGGACACACAGGGGGTTATCCGTGGCAAACACATTAGGTGTATGTGTCATGTGAAAGGGCAAGAGGAGTGAATGGGGAAAGTTGACGTTAATTAAAAGGTGGGCCTACGGTTGCTGAAAAGGGGGGATAAGGCGGAAAAACGAGATCGAGGAGTGGGCCAAGCGAGAGAAGTAGGCAGGTTCGATGCGCTGGAGCTGAAGAGAAGAGATGGCAAGATGCGTATAGCATGGGGAGCAGTGGAGGTGTGTTGGACAGTCGGTAGACAGGATGACCTGTGCGGAGAGACGATTAGTGGCTCGGGTGTCAACAAAGAGGAGCGCCAAACGGAGAGCGAAGGAAGGGTCGTGACGGGGATGATCGGTTTTAGGGTTGCTGAGTGCGAAGGGGGTTGTGTGAGCAGACGTCGTGGCTGGACGGCGGCACATCGAGAGTTGGCGACGTAGGGCGCGACAGTGAGAACCACTCGTGACGTCGGGAATGCAGGGATCGATGGATGCAGAGTGCGGGCAGTGAAAGGGGAGATCGATTGGGGGTAGAACTGCGGAGGAAGTGTCGACGAGGTAACAATCAGCCTAGGCATGGAGAGGGTTGAGAACCACAGAATCGGCGATGGCGCAGGGCGTCCACAAAATGCCAAAAATCGACCTGACAAGGTTCGAAAGAGGAGGTAGAGATGGTGTTGAAGAACGTCGAGAAAGTTAGCTCTTTAATGCATGCGCCAGGGAAGAGATGTCGTCCAGGGTAGCGTCGATCCGAGCGTAGCGAGCATGCCAGTCGTTAAGAAGGAGGGTCATCGTAGAGGAAGAAGATCCAAATAGGGTTCCGTCAAAAACCCTAAATGAGCGGCAGGTAGGTAGGACCAATTGATATGGGCTAGTCGTATCAAGATCTAAAATGAGGAACAGAAACTTGCAATGAAAGAAAACACTTCGACAATTGAGAGACAATCTCTCGCCAAGCACCCAGAGGATGGGTCCTTCAAAGCACTCCCCTCTCCAAAGAGAGACCAAAGGTTATCACTTAAAAGATGAAAAGAGCTCACAACCTAATGCTATTTATATAGATAGATTCCTTTGGATATCTTAGAATATGGTAAATTGGTTGAGAGAGCTCGATTAGCGGAAATTGATCAGGAAAAATCTCAGAAGCGTCGAGATAGCGGGAAACGAAAAAACAATGGAAATGCCAAGTCAGAATGAAGTACAATGCAAAGAAAATAAATCGTTGCAAACTGGCTCGGCCATCAGTCATGCGTCCCAAGCAACCACGACGAAATGTGTGAAGTGTGGGCGAATGCATCAAGGAGATTGCTTACACTTATATCAAATGCATACTGAGTCGTTAGCTTTAGTGTCTGCGCCTCTGCCTGCTCCCGTTCCTCAACAAGAAGTCCCAGAAGAACGATCAATCCAACCGCGAGCTTTTAATTTAGGACCATACAGAGAGAAAAGAAAATAGATGTATTTACATATATGTACTTTGTAAATATTTGTACCCTGTAAATAAATAAATAATCAAGTTATTACCCGAACCTTATATGATATGTCCACAAGATTTTCGAGGACGAAAAATCCTGTTAAGAAGGGAAGAATTGTGACGACCCAAATAATATGTAATATGTTTTAATAATTTCTCCGATGATGAAAAGGCAGTACGACATTTTACGTAATAATTTTTCGAGTTTTCTTTTAAGTTATATTATTGTTATTTGATTTTGTGTTTTTATTATTTTGATATTTCAACTGTGGGTGCTAATAGCCAAAGTATATGGCTTATATTTTTAATTCTTTGGTTATATTAGCATTTGTTACATTTATATGGGGTGCTATTAGCTTTTGGCTTATGTTGGTGGCTTGAGTTTGCTGAGTTGGACACATGGCTGTGCTGGTAACATCATAAGTTGTGTTGTAGAAATGGTGGTTGCTTTGGGCTTAATTGACATCTACGCGTTGAAGAACTTGCAAAGGTATAGCTAAAGTTCTTTATCGGGATCGAGAAAGCCCAAGAAAAACATAAAGCCACCTGTGAAGAATGTGATTGTGCATTTTGTAAGGAATATGGCTAATATTTATATTTTCTGTAAAACCTCTTGTAAATTTGTAGAAAATGGAATAAAAGTTTGTGTTATGTTTATTTTGTACTATGTATCAATTGTTGATGCATTACTGCGATAAATTATTGGAAATTACGCTCGATCCTTGAATCCTCTGTGAAAATCGGAAAACGGGTCCTCACAAATTGGTAAATTGGTGGAGAACCATCTGTTGGCGACCAAGCCAAGGCGGCGGCGAAACGGTGGCGGAGCGGGCCAATCTACTGAGGGTAAGGAGGAGGCGGGTGATCCAGGAGATGGAGAGGTGGCAAGAGCCGATGGGGTGGCCAAGCAGAGGAGTACAAATGAGCCGATGTTCCTTTTCGAGGCAACGAGCATGCACCATGGCACGGGAGAGAGAAGAAGGATTATGGACACGAAGGTGCGCGTGAATGTAGGAATACAGACCAGCTAGGAAATACCCTAGACAATGGTCAAGGGAGAGTAAAATGGCATGCATAGCGACCTTGATGAACTCGGCGATGTAGGTTGCGATAGTGTCAGACAAACGAACAGAGTAAGGGCACTCGTAGGCATTACCTGGTTGGCATGTATCATAGTGGCGGGGTAGTTCCTCCTTCGATATGGGCCAGGAAAGATCAGGGACATGTTCGCACGACCAATGCACTCGTGGAATGCAGTGCACTCTACATAGATAATCGTCATGAGATCTTTTTGGTTGGCGGGGGTAGATCGGTGGTTGAAAAATTGTTCGTCGCGGACAATCCAATCGAGGGTTCGGTGTATCAACAAACACCGAAATCTCAATACGACAAGGTGGGTCAAAAAACTATTCGACGCAAGCTCACATAAAAGGGAGTGAGATCTTCTAACCGAACTTCAAGCCAATCCAAGCAAGTAGAATCAATGGAGTTTGAAGCGGGGGCTTCCTCATGAGCATGTGTGGCCATTGAGCAAGTCCTTGCTATGAATTGGAGAAGACAATACAAGCGATCCAAGCGAGTAGAATCAATGGAGGCTGAAGCGGGGGCTTCCACATCAACATGTATGTCCATTGAGCAAGTCCTGAGCATGAACCAGAGAAGACGACTAAGGTAGAGAACACGGCGGTTGTCAGACTAAACAGGGTGCATAAATGTGGATAAGAGTTGTCGACCAGATAGGGAAATAAGCAGGCACTAGTGGTGTGCTTTGGCAGGCGCGGAAATGTGGAAGAGGTGTGCAGGGTTGTCGAGGCCAGCACGTGGCCAGGATGGCGTGTGGACTACGGGGATGACGTCGAAGAAGCAAGACCGCGCGGGCATGATCAGTTGTCGTGAAGACCCAAAATCAAGAGGGATTAAAGGCTAGGAAATGAACCCAAATTTATCTAACATGTCAGACCAGTTGATAGCTTCTTTTATCATCAAACGAAAATATAATTAGATTGGTGCAAAGGGAGATACAAGGTTTCAAGATAAGCATGATTTAATCTACTGAGGATGGGAACCCTCTAAGAATCTTTTCTTCAAAAAAATTCTAAAGCCAAGATCCAAGAATCCTAAAAGACTCACTACCAATCTACCATTGTCTTATAAATGTGGGAATAGGCCATACATAATTAAAAAAATGTCCTAAGGCTACATAGGTAGATAAGGGGATGTATGGGCGGCCCGAGAAGTCAACTTCATATTAGTTTACCCTATGAAAAAGAAATTGAAGTCTATGGACCAGAAAATCAACTTGAAGTCAATATCCTTAGAAGTGATAAGGGTAGAGGATTTTTAGCCCACAAATGACCAGAAAATTGTAAAGAATTTTTAGCTAGAGTTTATTGTGACACATGTTTCAATGAGCTTATCTTTTAGATTTATCGATTATTAGAGAATACTCATTCCTTTTTTTTATTTTTGCTAGCTCTATTAAAAAAAGTACTCATTATGTTGATCAGGGAGAATGAAATGGCTCAAATTCATTTGATGGTCCTATTTCAGGACCATAAATAACCTGAGTTATTCCTTTAATAGTGTGTATGTGTACACACACAAACACACTAATTAATAAGGGAGTTGCTTTTTGGTTTACCACATTTATGCATCCATTTCAACATTATGCTTAGATATATATACATGCATATGTGTGTGTGTGTGTGATGAATCATCTCTATTAAGCGCACTAACCGTAGTTCTCTTTGGGCGTGCTTCCAGACAGTAGGAGGGATTCCTGCGCTCTGCATCTTTCTTTCTAGAGCGGCAATGTCATCTTCATCATCATCATTGTCACCAAGTTCCTCTTTTATAGCCCTCATCTACAAAAGAGATCCATGCTATAAAAATAGGAAATTATAATAGAAATAAATCAATAGAAGTAAGTTTTTCTAAGAAGCTATTCTTCAACTAGTATGATTCAGAAATTAATAAAATCAACACTAATAACATTCGTAAGAAGTTAACAGTGATATACTGAGATTAATGTCTTGGGAATTGCACAAAATCGTTTTTGTTCTCATTTTGAGAAGTGAATACTGCAATTCATTGTCTGTTACAGGATTAAAATTCATGTCCAGATAAATACCAAAACTGTTACATAAACAAACACCAATTTTTATTTCTTATTTTACAGGCTCATTAAAAATGCTTCAGAACAGAAGTGCATGTAGCATGACAACTTAAGAAGAATTCAAACCTGCTGGCGAAGGAGAAATTCTTTTTGAGTTTTTGAAAGCTGTCCCTCAACTTTCTGAGTTATTTTCTCTGCCACCCTAATTGACTGCACAACCGAATGACAGATTTTAATATATTGACAAAATAACATACATATTATATATACATGTAAATGTATGTAACTAATTAACTATACATATAAATATATACACATGTGCACCATAAAGAACAACAAAGAACAAGTACACAATCATGGCAAGTCCATCAAGTACTATCATGTTTTTACCATTACAAAAGTAGAGTATCTCATCAAGATAGTGAGCAGAAATGTATGGATAATAAAACAAAATTAAACCATTTTCACCTGCAAATGTTGTTCAACAAGTTCAGTTGCCTTTGACAGTCTAAGTTTTAAGTCTACTGAGTCTAGCATAGATATCTGCTCCTCAAATTCCAACTCAAAACTAGCTACAAAAATATCGGCTAGCCTGTGCACTGGTACTGTATCAAGAAGAACTTTAGTCCGGCCTGAAGTCTTTTGTTTCTGTAACATATAATTCAGCAAAATAAGCCACAAAAAATTTGAATGATAAAGCATTGATAGCTAAGAATGTTAAATAAAATTAGTGAACCAAACGCTTCTTATACATAAAAGCATGTAACTGTGCATTCTGGAAACTTGTTTACTAGAAGACCAAAAATCTGGAGCATAAAAAAATTTAAGTATTATTTACTAGTAGATTATGTAACTAAATGTTCACCTACTGATCTCACAAATATATATCCCACAGGGCCACAACATATAAGGAAACTCTTTAAACTTCATGGTGCATATAAGACTTTAGATTATATATCTACTAGGTAAGGTAAAGCATGAAAATTTAGAATTTTAATACAATAAGATAGTATTTTACCTGCTCAAGGATAGAAATGAGCTCCATGGCAGTGGCTTTAAACTGTCGAGAAAGTAATATAATATCCGGGTCTTGTTCAGCCTGCTCCAACTCTAATAAGAGAAGCATTAAAGTAATATGTTATCATTGGCACATTGGTTGAGTGGTGTTGCTTCTAAGATCTAGCAGAAGGTCAGACGCTTGATTAAAACAGAAAATTGTTATTATTTACTATTATTATTATAGAGAGAAATTTTGAGGATCTCAGATTCATCGTCTCAACTTATTGATAATAATCATGAGTTGTTGATATACAATAGTCCATACCAGCCTTTGTCATATCAAGACGTGAGATGCGTGCAACATAGTATGTTCCTCTTTCACTGATTTCTTGAACATTGAAGCGGCACAAACCTTCAAGAACTACTATATATGTAACTCTTCCGCTTGGCTTCTCTACTCCTCTAGAGAGATGAAGAGCTCTAGCAGCAACGCCCCTGAAAAAAAGGGCAAAAATTTAACATGAACTCCTAAAAGTCTTATCACTGAAAAAACTTCCAAACATATCCATGACATCTGTTTGTGGAAGAAAGCTAGCTTTTTAAACAAGAGAAATGACTAAGAGAATAATACCACCCATCATAATCAAGACATCAAGAGCCTTATCACAACTCCTAGATGTTTGCTTTATGAAACCTTGTTTTTCATTCATTCATGCAATTGCATCCCAAGGTGTTAACCCCAAAATATGCAAATCATCTTGAAGAATTTTTGTTCATGTTGCCTAGGTCTATTAGTAACTCTAGCTGCACATTTGATTGGTGTGTTTTCTAACTTTCAATCTACCATCAGAATTCTACTTTATATTATCTTAGCTTTGATGAGTATCATTCTCAATATTTCTCTAATATAATCCTTTCTTATTTATCTTTTCTTGTTTTGTCACACATTCATCTTACCAAATTATTTTTGACACATTGAAATTAGAAATCAATTAATTTTTTACTGCCAAATACTCAATTTCTTACAATATTGACGGACTAATAATGGTTTTATAAATTTACATATAAGTCTTCATAGTGTCATATTATCGCATAGTAATTCCAATGAATTTTTCCATTTTAATCACTCAAACTAAACTCTAGAAGTTACATCTTCATCAATATCCTCATTCTTCTTTATAATGGATCCAAGATATTTATACACATCACATCTAGGGGTTTCTTTATCCTATAATAAAATAGGCTGATAAAATAATCAATTTTAATAGCTCCCCACTAAAATTGCATTAATGTAGTTATTTTGATAATTTAAAGTCCTCTACTTCTAAACAACAACTCCATCGTTCTAACTTCTAACTTAACACAACATATGTCTCATTGATCAAAATTACGTCATTGCAAAAGAATACACGAAAGCAATCAGCAATCTTTTGTACGTATCATACATATTTATGATAACTTCAAACTACATTTGGCACGCACATTTATTCTTAGTAATACTGATGCAGAGCAGAGACGATGAGTTTCGGGCCCGTTCGGGGCCAATTGACGATTTCCCATATATGGTGTGCCCGAATCGACGATCAAACTCCGCGGATGTGTCCGGATTAGCGTTGTGAGTCGAATTCATATATTACTTCATTATTTATGTTTTTATTTAATGTATTTGAGTGGTCTCACCTCCGGCCAATCATAGTTGTTGATGGTGGGATGCCCTAGGTTGTCTTTTCTTATAAATAGAGGAGTAGTGGGCTGATTATAGGCATTGCAGAATTTGGAGAAGAGAATTCCCGCGATCATCCCAAGGTGCCGACTCCGTGAAACCCTAGGTGACGACTCTTAAGCTTGTATCTCCCTCCCCAAGGTACCTCATAACCCTAGGCACTTTCTCCCCCTCCAGAACCCCTTGCCAACGCCCTCAGCCCCCCCCCCCAGAAAATCCAGCCACCAGTGGCTGGCCTGCTGTCCAAAATTCATTTTCCTTGAGTTTCACTATTCAAAAATGAAAATTATTATTCATTGCCTATAGTTTCCCCCCTCCATGTTTCAACTGCCAACCTCCACAACCTCCCGTCCAATAAGCCTCCCAGCCGCTCCTTTTTCCCCCTACCTACCTGCAATTAGTTGCCCCCCCCCCCGACGTAGCTGTCGGCCCAAGCTGAACCCCTCTGTTGTCTGCCTCACCCATAGCCCTAATACCCCAAGGCCGTCCACTCATGTCCCCCCCTAAACCACCGTCGGTCTCACCTTTCACCTCATGTGGTCTCCGCCCCATCTAACACCCCCACCACTCCTTGTCGCAGCCCCCCCCCCCCACTTCACGTGGAACCACCCCCTAAAGCCCTCCTCCCGGATCAGTCTCGATCTGGAATTTCAGCACCCCACCCGTCTTCCCCTCCACCCATACTTCATACCTTAGCCAGGACCGCCACCAAATATAGGATCCACCCATCCCTCGCCTGGATCTACCCACACGTGGCCAGATCTATCCATTTCCTGTCTGATTCCACCCTCTACCGTCGAGGACAGTCACCTACATCGTTTTTCACGCCTCCAGTTCCACCTCGGATCGCCGTACATGCATCTCCGGCTCCGGATTCTTCAGTTTCTTGGTTAGCCCACTATTTGGTGAGTCATTTGTATCGGATTATTATTTTCAGCATATTTATATTAGATTGGATCTTGTACTTGTTATGAATATCTTGCATGGTAGTTTTTTCGTTTGGATAAATATTGTGATTTGCATGATTTATTCGTCGCACGCTCTTGCTTTGGCCCTCCACGCGGAGGAAGCCTAAACTTGCCTTTGCCCTAATAAAATATTTTGCCTTGCCGTTGATTTATTTTGCGTGGGATGTTTTATTTATTACTTAATTGTGATCTAACCATCGGACTGTTGCATAGCATGTAGGGTTAGGTCGTCGATTTACCGCCACCTATAGATTCGTCCAGCGTCAAATACTCAATCATATGCTTCTTCGAGATCGATTGAACTTATATGAATTTCTTTGCTCTTTGTACTTTTCCATCAGCTGCCTTAGCACAGAGTTGCTTCCATGATAGATTTTTTTGGCATTGAACAAATTAATTATCTAAAATTGAAGTAATTTTTCTAAGTCTATACTTTGTAGCTCCTTTATATAACTTCAATTTCTCGCTTATAAATTCGATTGTTCTGCAAGTAACACGTTTTTGGGCATCTCTTTTGTTGCAAATGGAAAGATAAAAAAGTTAACACAAGTTGATAGAATTATCTTGGATATACTCCAATGATAGCTTAGGCTTCATAAGAAAAAATTTAACATATAGATGTTCTATGCTAGCACCAGACACCAGTGAAGCGCTGAGAATGAATTTTGTGAATGTTAATGCAAATTAATAAACATCTATCTCATTAATTAGCGTAAATTTTCAAGTTGGGAATACAATATTGTTCACATGAAGCATTACCTGATTCAGCATGGAAAGTAATATCCCAAATTATTATCAGCAGAAATACAAAATAAAGTTCTTTTGAATGAAAATTGCAGGACATGCTTCGAAGAGAAATAATAATAATATTGTTTACATGAAGAATCACTACCGATTGTGCCAGTGAATAAGCTCTTGCTGATTTTTAGTGCCCTGCTTTTGAGAATCACCAAGATTATCAGTAGAGGCCTTCACAGATCGCTCACCGGTATCACTCCCCGCCCCTTCACATAAGAGAGTTTGTGAACACTCCCTCAAACAAAACAATCAAACAAACAGAAACAAAGACACGAGAATAGCACCTGTAGATAGCAAGGAACTAAAAGCTGCCGCCTCTGCATCCCTAACCGGAAGCACTCCTATCAAACCTTTCTCCTCCCTCTGCCATAGCTCTTGCTCCACAAGCTTCACGCTGTATTAAACAGTTTTGATTCAAACCACATCGTTCACTTAGAAATGGTTCTCTCCGCAATAAATTCAGATGGGGATTTCCAGAGCAAGGGTTACCACGATCGACGGATTACCTTCTCGGGGAGGTGCACCGGATGCGAATGACGGCACCGGGTAAGAGGACCTTGTTCCTGAATGGAAGAATCGCCAGGCGGCTGGGCAACTCCACAGTTTCCGCCATCTCTCCGATTCACACGGGGACAAGGGAGGTGGGATTAAGTATCCGGGACTTTGCAGCGATGAGAAGGAGAAGAGGAGGAGGATGGGAAGAAGAAGAAAGAGGGGTTGGATTCTATAAGCTGAGGTGCACCCATGGATAGATGTGGGCGAGGATGAGGTTGGGACTTGGGTGGGTCAGCCAGTCGGAGGAGACGACGACGCCGATGTCGGCTTCAACTATTAAATTAGTGATCCGAAGAAGACTAGGTCGTCTTTCCCTTTGGTACTATTTAATGTTTTTTTTTTTTTTGCATTTTGCATTTCAGAATTATCTTATTTTGTATCTTCAATTTTTAAAATTAACACTCTGTATTAATCACATATTTTTGGCACTTTATACCTCAAGTCTGAAATTTAAGAGATTTTTAGTTCAGAGCATCACCCAAAATATTCATTTTTACACTTTATAAATAGTCAAAGTAAGATAATTTATGGTGCAAAGTGCAAACTCTCATTTTGAGTGATGTTCGAACCAAAATATATCTTAAATTTCACTCTTGAGGTGCAAACGGCCTAAATTTTGTAATTATGGGATGCAAAATGCCAATTTTAAAAATTCAATATGCAAAATGTCAAAATAGAGAAATTCGGGAGTGGAAAGTGTCAAAATAGAGTAATTTGGGATGCAAAGTGTCAAGATAGAGTAATTCGGGGATCCTATTTACTCTATGGTCATTGTTATTAGCACCTCATGTTTTTTTTGCTAACCACAAATCAAGTTGTTATCTTAGCTCAGATTTTTATTAAACAAATATTAAACATAGTAAATAAAGCATGATTGCTTCACTTCTAGATATAAGAGAAGGGGTTGTCTTGGGTTCTTTTGCATCATTGTGTTGATGCCAGGAAAAATTCCGACCTCAGAAATCAGACTAGGCGGCCTAAAGCTACTGGTCGAGCGGTCAATGAGACAGTCCACAGGGACGGGAACGGAAATGAGTTATAGAAACAGGACCTCAGGATGCTGCGGCAGGAAGGTCCCACCACGTACCCAGTTGCTTGGAAGAAGCAACCCCTTCTCAATCAAAATGGCCGAGCTAGGTACGAAGGAGACAAGTGAGTAACGAGGTAGCTAGTCACAGCTTGTTCTCTGAGAAAAGGGAATCCGAGGAACTCGCGAGTATCTATCTGTGGTTCGTCCGTCTTCTCCTTCGTACCCCTGGGGTCCTATTTATCGGGAAATCCAAAGAGAGGGGGGTCTTACTTATACCCTCACCCTGGCGATCGGGCGACTTTCTGGGGAGCTCGCACGGGACAGGCGAGTCTCTCGCCTTAGTCGCCACCTGGCGAGTAGGCCTGGGGAGCTCGTCATACTCGCTCGAGTCTTCTGCGGCCTGGGGCGCTGATCTTGACCCCATTCTTGACTTGTTGACCTTGACTTCTGATGACATGGCGGTGGTAGGGCCTACCCTCGTCGAATACGGGTTGTACACAATCCCCGCTTTTTTTGGGCGACGTAGGAGCCCTAAAAGAAACATCCGACACTTATTCGGCGAGCACACCTGCCGAGTATCCAGATTGCTCGCCTTGTCGCGAACTTGGTGGAGTCTATAAATAGGGGGGGTTGATTTCCGAGACGGACTTTGAAGCTCGCCGAAAATGTCGGAGGCCAACGCGAAGATGCTTCAGGACGACCTCGTCGCCTTGTCTGGTCTCCTCGGTATCGCAAGACCAAAAATGTCGCGCGAGGAGGATGTCGCCTCCGAGGTTCCGCCGTCGAAAAGGAAAAAGGCTAAGAAGCTCAAACAGCCCGCCACCACGGTGGTCGACTCACCTCCACCTTCTGAGCCAGTCGCGATGGCGACTGGGAATCCCACGCCTTCTGCCAGCGCCAAGAAACTTATGAGCGACCTCGGGCTCGACGACATTCCCGAGTCGATCATGAACAGTCCGCCGGAGAATCCCGAAGCGGCCAAGGAGCCTGCGCCGTCCCGGATCGAAGTCGACACCGTGGCAGGTCGCCGTTCTTCAAAGTTCCATTCCTGCGGGCGACTAGCGAGGATGGAGGAGCAGCTGAGGTTTGGCGATGACGCGACGGCGCTGGCGACGGAGCACTACCGGCAAGCGCGCGAGATGGGTTGGGTCGGGCGACATCCCCATCCTCCGGAGCGGCCACCTAGGACATAGTTTTTTCTTCCCTGAGTTGGGCTCGCCATTGGCGACTTTGTAGTTACTCGGATATTGGCGACCATGCTCCTCGTTTTCTCCATGCGTGATTTTCATTTCTTCGATGTGTCGAGTTAGCTTATGAAGGTTCTGGCGGATATCGCAGCGCCTTTACTACATTGCGCGACCTTCGTTGCTACTCGCCGAGACGGTCAGACCCCCCTTGTCTTTGCCTTTGTCTATAAATAGGAGGGGTTGGTGGGTCATAAGTGTGATGTGATTAGCTCTTCCTCCCGGCGAGTAGCCTATCTTCTCGCACTTCCTTCTCTTTACTTTGCGTGCAGTTCGCGGACATGGTTGGTGACGATGCTAGCGCTCGCCGACAGGCTCACGCCATCAACTTCGCCAACGCGGCGTTTAAGAAGTCAATCACCACAGAAAGGGATCTGGCGACTTTCAGAGAGCGCTTATTGCCGGAGGGATACTCGGCGAGACTCCCTGCTCGCGGCGAGCGACTCAACACGTATGTTGAGGGCGCGCTCGTCTTGTCGCTGCGTCATTTTGACGTCGGCTTGCGGCTTCCCTTCTGGCCCGAGTTTTTCGAGATCCTCCGATATTTTAGGATCATCCCCGCGCAGATCAATCCCAACGGAATGGCAATAATCATGGGATTCCTCTGCTTCCTTCGGGAGGAGAGGATTGCCTTTGACCTCTCCGTGTTTCGCCGAGTATTCGCCTTCGCCGCGACTTCGGAGGGGGTCGTCTTTTTCAGCAGCCATGTCTGCACTTTGGTGGGGACCGCGAACAAAGTCCACCGCTGGAGCGAGCAGCTGGTGATTGTTCACGGCAACTTCGGAGATACCATTGGGAGGCCGCACCAACCCGCCGATGTCGCCTTCCTCCCGCCGATCTTAGAGAGTGCTCGCGAGCAGCTCTTTGAATCTTTTCGGGGTCGTCGGTTCGACGTGATCTTCTGGCGACTCAACGTCAACTCGTTAGAGGCGATCCATCCCCACAAGGGTAAGGCGAGAACGAGATGCGACCTGCTTACTTGCTCGCTCTCTTTACTGAAGCTCGTGCTAGCTTATTTGGTGTGCCTCTCGCAGTTCCCAACGAGCTTCTAGAGAAGCCTCTCCCTTTAGCGAAGGAAGTCGCCACCTCGCACCTCGAAGCTCGCCCTCCGGCCGACGTTGGGGAGAATAAGAGAACGACCAAGGGAAAGGCGAGGGCCGGGTCGCCGGGGTCTGCGAGTAAGAAAGCGAAGGTGTCGTCGCCTCAGTATGATGATCGTGAATCGCCGATGGACGCTCGGGCACCTCGCTTCCACCCCAATTACAATCTTGGGCACGGGGTGGTGGACTCCCATGGTCGCCCGCTGGTGACCTGGTCGGTGGAGGAGAATTTGGTGACGCTGAGCACCAACCTACCGTCCTGGTCGACGGACTGGGAGGACAAGGGGGAGGCCTTCGCCGTTCTCCACGCTCTGTACGGGCGAGTGGACGCGGAGTCGATGCTGAAGCTTACTCCGTCATTTTGACGCCAGCTTGCGGCTTCCCTTCTGGCCCGAGTTTTTCGAGATCCTCTGATATTTTGGGATCGTCCCCGCGCAGATAAATCCCAACGGAATGGCGATAATCATGGGATTCCTCTGCTTCCTTCGGGAGGAGAGGATTGTCTTTGACCTCTCCGTATTTCGCCGAGTATTCGCCTTCGCCGCGACTTTGGAGGGGGTCGTCTTTTTCAGCAGTCATGTCTGCACTTTGGTGGGGACCGCTAACAAAGTCCACCGCTGGAGCGAGCAGCTGGTGATTGTTCACGACGACTTCGGAGATACCCTTGGGAGGCCGCACCAACCCGCCGATGTCGCCTTCTTCCCGCCGATCTTAGAGAGTGCTCGCGAGCAGCTCTTTAAATCTTTCCGGGGTCGTCGGATCGACGTGATCTTCTGGCGACTCAACGTCAACTCGCTGTAGGCGATCCATCCCCACGAGGGTAAGGCGAGAACGAGATGCGACCTGCTTACTTGCTCGCTCTCTTTACTGAAGCTCGTGCTAGCTTATTTGGTGTGCCTCTCGTAGTTCTCAACGAGCTTACGGAGAAGCCTCTCCCTTTAGGGAAGGAAGTCGCAACCTCGCACCTCGAAGCTCGCCCTCCGGCCGACGTTGGGGAGAAGAAGAGAACGACCAAGGGAAAGGCGAGGGTCGGGTCGCCGGGGCCTGCGAGTAAGAAAGCAAAGGTGTCGTCGCCTCAGTCTGATGATCGTGAATCGCCGATAGGCGCTCGGGCACCTCGCTTCCACCCCAATTACAATCTTGGGCACGGGGTGGTGGACTCCCATGGTCGCCCGCTGGTGACCTGGTCGGCGGAGGAGAATTTGGTGATGTTGAGAACCAACCTACCGTCCTGGTCGACAGACTGGGAGGACAAGGGGGAGGCCTTCGCCGTTCTCCACGCTCTATACGGGCGAGTGGACGCGGAGTCGATGCTGAAGCTTACTCCGTCGGAACTCGCCCACCAATCCGCCTGTGCGCTCGCGCGATCCGCCGAGCTAGGGCATTACTCGGCGAGAAAATTGCTGGAGACGACGGAGGCTCTGAAGGTCGTCTCCAAGAAGGCCATAGATCTTGGCATGCAGTCGGCCCGCTGGAGGGACTTCGAGGTGAGTCGTCGTTGGGTAATATCTGATTCGTCTAGTCAGTAGGTCCTGACGTCTGATATCTCGCAGGCTGCCGAGATCGAGGCCGCGAAGAAACTGTCTGAGTCTGAGGAGAAACTCGCCACCTCGCAAGCTGAGCTGGAGGCGGTCCAAGTTCGTGCAGTCGAGATGGAGACGCGGCTGGTCGCCGCCAAGGGACGTGCGAGCTCCTCTGCTGTGCTGACGGAGGCGTCGCAGCCAGAGGACAATCCGGCGTGGGCGGTAAAACGGTCCCGCCTTCTCTAGGAGGAGAGATCGTCCGTTCGCCGCGAGATTGCACGGGTGGCGGGGAACGTGATACTCGCGCGGCTCAGGCTCAGTGGTCAGCTCGTTGAAGGGGGGAAGCCGCTCACCGTTGACGAGCTCATCCCTGAGCTGCTTGCCGAGGGTACAATCTCGCCCGATTGTGTCCCGTCCCCATCTGGCTCAAGTGACTTTAGCGGCAGCAGTAACGGAAGTAGCAGCGGCGGGAGTGGAGAGGATGACGAGGAGGAGGAGCAGGTAGATATCGGGGATGAGGAATATCGGCCAGATACTGACGATGATGAGTCCTAGTTGCTCGCCGATATTCATTCGCGTACTGATTTTTTGATGCTTGTAATTCATCTCTTCATATAAATTTATACAAGCATTCTATTCTTCACTGGTCTGATATTGCTCGCTAGGCTCATAGGCTCGGGGAGGAGTGCTCGTTAGATGACTGCTTATCTCGCGTGTATGCTGCTCCGAACACCAATCGCACGCTCGCCGTAATGTGCTCGCTCGTACGCCTAAGGAACATTCGCCCGCCCGCCCGCCCGAGAGAAACTCGCCTACCCGCTCGGGGAATACTCGCCTACCCGCGCGAGGCATACTCGCCTACCCGCGCGGGGCATACTAGCCTACTCGCCCGAGATAAAATCGCTCCTCGATACGAATCCGTGCTTAGCAGACGTCGAGTAGAAAAGCTCGCACGACCCGATTCCCGAGGAGAGGAGCTCGTGGGGATACCGGTCTTACGGCGCTGCTCAACTCGAAGTCTTAATTTCAATCGAGGAGATCAGACGATTCCCAAGGAGAGGAGCTCGTGGATAACCGGACTTACGACTTTCCTGCCACTGAAAGTCTTGATTTCTGTCGAAGTATGAGACCGGGCGGTCTGGCGGTTTGAGCATGGCGGGTTGTAGACCGGGCGGTCTGGCGGTTTGTGTCCGGCGGGTTGATATCCAAACTGTTGCTGTGTGGTGTCCGGCGGTCTAACGGTTTATCTCCGGCGGCTTGGAAACCGGGCGGTCTAGCGGTCTCCTACCGCATCTCTCTCTTGCTTCTGGTATTGCCGAGCGGTTAGAACATTGTCTAACCGCGCGGCTTGTTCCGGTCTGTTATTCTAGCCGCCCGGATCTGATGTATAGCTTTAGTCCCACATTATTAGTTTGTATTCTATCTTCTCTCCTCCATTCTATAAAAGGGAGGTCATACCTTTGTAAATGATATCTTTTTGGATAATAAAAATTTCAATTATTCAAAGTTCTGGCTTGTTTTCTAGTCGTTTGTTCGCTACTCTAGTCGTTTGTTCGTTACTTTTAACATGTTATCAAAGGACTCGATCTTCTCCTACTGATTCTCTGCGTCCTATCCGCGCGGTTTGTCCCTTCTTCTCGCGACCTGTTTTCGTGGTTTGTCCATTCCGCCTGCTTGCGCCCTGTGTTGCCTGTCGGTCACAGCGACTTGTTACTTTGATCGCTGCGACCTGCTGCCTTATTCGCCTTGTTTGTTCCTCCCTTCTGTTCGCGCGGACTATCTTCTAGCCGTTCGACTTCTTTCCCTGCTTGGATCTGCGGCTTGGTCGTGGCTTCTCTGGCCGCTGGTGTCTGACATCGTGACCGCCGCAGCCAGTCTAGCACGTGCGGTCCGTCAAGGTTTCTCTGCTCTCATTGTGGTCGTACCGGCCACTCTATTGACCGCTGCTGGCAAAAACATCCTCATCTTCGTCCTTCCGGTGATACTTCTTCCTCAACCTCCGCCTCCTCTCGGCCATCTGCTTTTGTGGCCACGACCTCAGGTAGTGCACACGTCGTTACCCAAGGTAAATGGCTGATTGACTCTGGTGCTACAAATCACATGACTGGAAACCCTCACTGCTTCTCTCTCCTAGAGACGCATGATCGGTTACCCCCGGTTCTTGTTGCGGATGGTTCGCCTTCTCCGGTTCACGGAACGGGCATGGTTCAAGTCACCCCGTCACTTTGCTTAGCGGACACTCTCTATGCCCCGAAGTTCCCTTGCAATTTGCTCCCAGTTACTACTTTATGCAAGCAACTTCAGTGTTCTGTCTTATTTACTCCTACTTCTTGTTGTTTTCAGGACCCGAGGACCCAACGGACGATTGCTACTGGGACTGAGAGCAGCGGTCTCTAATTCCTCGACAATGTTTCCGCTCTGTCTGCCTTCTCTTCCTCGTCTACTGATCTGCTTCAATAGCATCTTCGCCTTGGACATCCTCCTCCTCGGATTCTTCGTCAGCTTCTTCCCCACTTACCTCAGACTAGTCCTCCGCTCAACTGTGATGCGTGTCAGCTTGGCAAACATCACCGCTCCTCCTTCCCACCGAAGCAAGGCCGTGGTTCCTCCCGCCCTTTTGATCTCATTCATTCCGATGTCTGGGGTCCTGCTCCTACTCTCACCGTTGGTCGGGGTAGTTCTTATTTCATAACTTTTATTGATAATTTCTCTAGATGTACCTGGGTGTATCTTTTAAAAGATCGCTCTGAACTCTTATCTGTCTGGCAATCTTTTTATAATATGATTAAAACTCAGTTTGATATTTCTATTAAAGTACTGCGCTCTGATAATGCTAAAGAATACCTCAGTCATGAGTTTTCGTCTTTTTGTATGCAACATGGTCTTATTCATCAGACCAGCTGTGTTTACACCTCCCAGCAAAATGGGGTGGCGGAGCGTAAAAACCGTCATCTCCTCGATATCGCTCGCACTCTAATGACGCAGATGCAGGTACCTCGCTCCTACTAGGGCTATGTTGTTCTTCTTGCCTGCTATCTCCTCAATCGCATTCCCTCTTCGGTTCTTCACGGCAAGACCCCCTTCTCCATTCTCTACCCGGGCAAGGAACCCTTTCCTCTTCCTCTCCGTATCTTTGGGTGTACGGCCTTTGTGCATGCTCCGTCTGCTACCCGTGACAAGCTTTCCCCCCGTTCCACAAAATGTGTCTTTTTGGGATACTCGACCACTCAAAAAGGCTATTGTTGCTTTGACCCCGTTCTGCGCAAACAGTTTGTTTCCACGGACGTCACCTTCTTCGAAAATGCATCCTACTTTTCTTCTCCATCCCCGCTTCCTCCTGCTGTCTCTGACTCTCCACCATCTCTCTGTGATCCTTCCACGCATATCGACGTCTCCCCTCCTATATAATCTCCTCCTCCGTCTCCTCCTCGCCCTATTATCTCCCCTCCTTCTTCTCCGCAGCCATCTCTCTCTAGTCCCGGGCCAGCTCTCTCTACCACGGACGCTCCAGTCCCTGAGGCATAAGATGACCTGGATCTTCCCATTGCCCTTCGCAAAGGGGTGTGGGCATATACTCAACACCCGCTTGCGGCTGTTGTTTCCTATGATCGGCTTACTCCCTCTCGCAGGTGCTTTGCTTTGGCTATCTCGGCTACTACCACTCCCCGCACTTACCAGGAGGCTCTTATTATTCCTCATTGGAAATCTGTCATGGATGAGGAAATCGTCACTCTTACTGAAAGGGGTACCTGGACCCTTGTTCCTCCACCGGTAGGTACTGATGTGGTTGGCTGCCGCTGGGTGTTCGTTGTGAAGTTTTGCCCAGATGGCACTGTGGATCGTTACAAAGCCCGACTGGTGGCCAAAGGCTTTACTCAGACTTATGGAGTTGACAATTTTGATACTTTCTCCCCGGTTGCTCGCCTCAGTACCATCCGGGTTCTTCTTTCTGTGGCCGTCAACAGGGAGTGGGCTATTTCCCAGCTTGATGTTAAGAATGTTTTTCTATATGGGGATCTTCAGGAGGACGTCTATATGGAGCAACCTCCTGGGTATGTTGCTCAGGGGGAGACACGAGTATGCCAGTTGAAGAAGGCCATCTACGGCCTAAAACAGAGCCCTCGGGCATGGTTCGACAAGTTTAGTGGCATTGTGGCTGCCATTGGCTTTACAAGAAGTTCATCCGATCACTCATTGTTTATTCGCAAAACCGTATCGGGCCTTGTGGTTTTGGCGGTGTATGTGGATGATATTCTTCTTACCGGCGATGACCAGGTTTGGGTGGACTTGACAAAAAAATACCTCCGTCAACACCTAGTCACGAAGGATATGGGCTCCCCGAAATACTTTTGGGGATAGAAATCTCTCGGAAGCCCGACTCGTTGGTTCTCTCCCAATGGAAGTATGCTCTTGATCTTCTACAAGAGGCAGGATTGACCGGTGCCAAACCGGCCCGGTATCCCATGGCCACTAGAGAGGACAAAACATGGACAGATGACTCACCTCTTATATCCGATGCCACAAGGTATAGACGTCTGGTGGGCAAACTCATTTATCTCACGGTGACCAGACCCGACATCACCTATGATGTATGCAAGGTCAGTCAGTTCATGCAAGCTCCCAGGGAATGTCATCTTCAGTCTGCCTTGAAGATACTAGAGTATGTCAAAGCAGCACCAGGAAAAGGGCTACTCTTTCAGAAGCATGGTCATCTGAGAGTTGAAGCCTACTCAGACTCAAGCTATGCGGATGATAAAGGTGACCGTAAATCTACATCGGGTTTTTGCACATTTGTTGGAGGTAATCTTGTGAGCTGGAAGAGCAAGAAGCAGTCTGTTGTCTCAAGGTCCAGTGCAGAAGCCGAATACCGGAGTATGGCGTCAACCACGTGTGAGTTAAAATGGTTGTGGGCTCTCATGCTTGATCTAGGAGAAGTCTACGAATATCCTCTGCCTATGTTTTGTGACAACAAGGCCGCTATATACATATCCAAAAATCCGGTCTTCCATGAGAGAACGAAACATATAGAGGTCGATTGCCATTTCATCCGAGAAGAGGTCTTGAAGAGACAGATTTGCACTCCGTTCGTTACCTCCGATAAAGAGTTGGCAGATATCTTCACCAAGCCGGTTTCTACTTCCTTCTTCCATATCTGTGACAACCTGGGCATGATTGATATCTATGCTCCAGCTTGAGGGGGAGTGTCGAAGTATGAGACCGGGCGGTCTGGCGGTTTGAGCATGGCGGGTTGTAGACCGGGCGGTCTGGCGGTTTGTGTCCGGCGGGTTGATATCCAGAATGTTGCTGTGTGGTGTCCGGCGGTCTGACGGTTTATCTCCGGCGGCTTGGAAACCGGGCGGTCTAGCGGTCTCCTACTGCATCTCTCTCTTGCTTCTGGTATTGCCGAGCGGTTAGAACATTGTCTAACCGCGCGGCCTGTTCCGGCCTGTTGTTCTAGCCGCCCGGATCTGATGTATAGCTTTAGTCCCACATTGTTAGTTTGTATTCTATCTTCTCTCCTCCATTCTATAAAAGGGAGATCATACCTTTGTAAATGATATCTTTTTGGATAATAAAAATTTCAATTATTCAAAGTTCTGGCTTGTTTTCTAGTCGTTTGTTCGCTACTCTAGTCGTTTGTTCGCTACTTTTAACAATTTCAATCGAGGAGATCGTGGATAACTGGACTTACGACTTTCCTGCCACTCGAAGTCTTGATTTCAATCGAGGAGATCGGCCGATACCCGAGGAGAGGAGCTCGTGGGTAACCGAACTTATGACTTTCCTGCCACTCGAAGTCTTGATTTCAATCGAGGAGATTGACTGATCCCCGAGGAGAAGAGCTCGTGGGTAACCAGACTTACGACTTTCCTGCCATTCGAAGTCTTGATTTCAATCGAGGAGATCGGCCGATCCCCGAGGAGAGGAGCTCGTGGGTAACCGGACTTACGACTTTCCTGCCACTCGAAGTCTTGATTTCAATCGAGGAGATCGGCCGATTCCCGAGGAGAGGAGCTCGTGGGTAACCGGACTTACGACTTTCCTGCCACTCGAAGTCTTGATTTCAATCGAGGAGATCGACCGATCCCCGAGGAGAGGAGCTCGTGGGGATACCGGTCTTACGGCGCTGCTTAACTCGAAGTCTTGATTTCAATCGAGGAGATCGACCGATTCCCGAGGAGAGGAGCTCGTGGGGATACCGGTCTTACGACGCTGCTCAACTCGAAGTCTTGATTTTAATCGAGGAGATCAGCCGATTCCCGAGGAGAGGAGCTCGTGGGGATACCGGTCTTACGATGTTGCTCAACTCGAAGTCTTGATTTCAATCGAGGAGATCAGCCGATTCCCGAGGAGAGGAGCTTGTGAGCATACCGGTCTTACGACGCTGCTTAACTCGAAGTCTTAATTTCAATCGAGGAGATCAGCCGATCCCCGAGAAGAGGAGCTCGTGGGGATACCGGTCTTACGACGCTGCTCAACTCGAAGTCTTGATTTCAATCGAGGAGATCGACCGATTCCCGAGGAGAGGAGCTCGTGAGAATACCGGTCTTACGACGCTGCTCAACTCGAAGTCTTGATTTTAATCGAGGAGATCGGCCGATTCCCGAGGAGAGGAGCTCGTGGGGATACCGGTCTTACGACGTTGCTCAACTCGAAGTCTTGATTTCAATCGAAGAGATCCTGTCACTTGGGAGACGTTGAGAGTTAATCGCATGGACATCTCAGTGAGAATGCAATCTTCTCCTTTCGGAGAGACACTCTTGAACCTGCCAAATCGGGGGGGGGGGGGCGGCGTCCAGACCTGTTCCTAAGAATTCCTACAGTCGGAAGAGAGATGCACTCGGGGAGACATAGGCCAACATGCAAGGGGTGGGGAGCTGATCTCGGCCGACAGTGCAGAGGCTCGGTCTTACAAGAGCGCTTAAAGTCCCGAAGCATCGTCTTATCATCCGTACTGGGCTATTCAGTAAGAACAGGTTGAAGGCACGTCTCTCGATTCGGTAGTGAAGATCGCTTCCAGCTACGCTTAATGGCCGCGAGTGCCAGCATCCGGACGGGGGGTGATGTTCATCGAGGGGCCTTTTCGAACGCACTCGGAACCAACGCACCGCCCTGGGCTCGTCCCTGCCCTTTCCTCGGCAGGTTATCCAGCCTTGCCGATCACTTGAGATCCTCTTCTGGGTGCTTGACGAAGTCGGCCTCCCCTCGAGTTCGAGTGATTTTGGGGCGCATATTTGTTCCTCGTAGTTCCTCTAGTTGGATGAGAGATGCACTCGGGGAGACATAGGCCGACATGCAAGGGGGGAGCTGATCTCGGCCGACAATGCAGAGGCTCGGTCTTACAAGAGCGCTTAAAATCCCGAAGCATCGTCCTATCATCCATACTGGGCTACGTACAAGGAACAAACCGACCACTGGTTCCCGGAGTCGACGGCGAGGCGGATCCTGGAAGCACTCAGAAGCCTCGAGGCATATTAACACAAAAAGGGAGAATAATCCAGTCACCATTGTATACCAATCAACATGCTTATAAAGTAAATACAAGCGTTACCACTAGGGGTAGAATCTTTTCAGATCGCCCCCACTCAAGGTTCTGTTTAGTTGCTCATTTGTTTGATCTTGTAGGTAATAGCCCCCCGTGACCAGGATCTCGTCACAGAAGGGGCTCCTCCCTTCTTGGCGGCAGCGAGTATCTTCTCCGCTCGAGCAATCATACTCGCTCCATCGGCGAGTATCCCTATATCTCGCCGAGAGTTCCGGATCCCGAAATCGGATCCCCTGGCTGCTCGCAGGGTGTTGACGTGATGGGATCAGTTGCTCTTCTCTCGCCCAAGCGGGCTCCTTTCCTGCTCGCCGGGTTGGCACCTCCTCGCCCGGTGGTGTCAGGCGGCGGGGAGAAGTCGTCGTCACCTCGGGGGGGTTGGAGAACCCGACGAGAATGGCCCTCTCCATCCTCTTCGCAAACTCCTCGAAAGCAGCCACCGTCACGAACCTGTCACCTCGCTACGGTATTCCTGCTCCTACCGAGTTATCCGCCAACTCGTCCCGATCGCCACCGTTTGTCATCTTCAACCACCAAACTTTCCTCATCGGCCGCTATCCACGCTCACCGCACCAAGTAATGATGCCAGGAAAAATCCCGACCTCAGAAATCGAACTAGGCGGTCTAAAGCTACTGGTCGAGCGGTCAATGAGACAGTCCACAGGGACGGGAACGGAAATGAGTTATAGAAACAGGACCTCAGGATGCTGCGACAGGAAGGTCCCACCACGTACCTAGTTAATTGCTTGGAAGAAGCAACCCCTTCTCAACAAAAATGGCCGAGCTAGGTACGAAGGAGGCAAGTGAGTAACGAGGTAGCTAGTCGCAGCTTGTTCTCTGAGAAAAGGGAATCCGAGGAACTCGTGAGTATTTATCCGAGGTTCGTCCATCTTCTCCTTCGTACCCCTGGGGTCCTATTTATGGGGAAATCCAAAGAGAGGGGGGTCTTACTTATACCCCCACCCTGGCGATCGGGCGACTTTCTGGGGAGCTCGCACGGGACAGGCGAGTATCTCGCCTTAGTCGCCACCTGGCGAGTAGCCCTGGGGAGCTCGCCATACTCGCTCGAGTCTTCTGCGGCCTGGGGCGCTGATCTTGACCCCCTTCTTGACTTGTTGACCTTGACTTCTGATGACCTGGCGGTGGTAGGGCCTACCCTCGTCGAATACGGGTTGTACACATTGCATATCCATCGTCGACACTCTAGATAGTAGAGGAGGCTGGGAATTAGGGTTGGGCACAGTGAAAACGGTACGTATATTGATTTTCTTCCATATTTCTTCAGTGTGAAAGACGTTGGTTCCTCTTATTTTGGCCGGTTTTGAGAACAAGTACAAGCTTAAGATCGAGTCACGGCCTCTCTTTATCCGTCTCTGGCACATCGCCTCCATCTTCTCATTGTTATTGATTTAGGCTTCGCTTTAGGGCTTCCCCTTTGCCTATCTATATATCCATGCCTCACATTTAATTAGCAATGTGATTGAGCAAGATCGATTCATTGAGTTTAGTCGAACGCTCTGCTTCCCGGTGAGATCTTATAGGAAAGAAGACTGTTGTTAAAAGCACCGAATGCGTCTAGAAAAAATAAATATCCTGAAAAAATCATGATTTCGAGTGCTAATAGGCAAATTTATAGTGTGGATAACAATGTCCTAATATAATATTATATATACACATATGCACGGGTACCGCCAGAGTGACCGCGATAGTACCTCCGCCGATTTTGGGAACTGGATCTGCCCATCTATAAGCTGCGACCGGCTCCACCCGTCCGTGATTTGGAAATTATAACAATCAACTAGAACTTGAAAGAAAATGATGATCCTACTAAGAAAAAGAAATTTTTTCGCTCCTCTGTGATTTGAGAACCCTAACAACAAGCCATAAATGGGAAGAAAACGAAGAGCCACTTAAGGAGAACAGCGATCATTTTTATAAACAGCACAAAAATACATTCTACAAACAAAGGCTTTGTTTGGGATGACTTATTTTCACCGGTCAAGCGGTCATGACCGCATGAATCGAGACTTAAATAAGTCCCGATTCATGCGGCCATGACCGCTTGACCGGTGAAAATAAGTCCTCCCAAACGGAACCAAAGTCATTACTGTGAGTTATTTCAAAAACGGAAGATTAGTGCGAGATGAAAGCCCTTTTCAACTGGAATTGGCAAGGTTGGATGAATTCATAGTAACACCGCTTCGAAGCTAGAGTCACAGCAAATCATGCGCATGCAAAAGGAAAAGGAGAGCATACAATATTAATGCCTAAACAAAAATAAAAATGCAGAAATATTAACAAAGCCCCTTCATAGAACGAGCTTTCAAGCCCTAATTAAAAACATAACTTCAAGTGCAAACATTTCCAATCCAGGAGGAGAATTTGTTCAGGATCAAAAACGATAAAAGAAAGTCGAAGATAAAGCTCGTGGGCGACCGCACGACGCGGGGCGGCCTGTCGGAGGGCCTGTCGCGCCCTTCGCGGACGCTCGCGCGCGGCCTCACAGCGCGGGGCGGCCTGTCGGAGGGCCGACAGCGCCCTTCGCGGTTGCGCACGAGCGGCCTGGTGGAGGTCAGGTCGCGGAGCCTCGACGTCGTGTGCTGGGCGCGGGCGGCCATGGGCGGCCGGCCGCGGGAGCGCAACCCTAGGCGGCCGCTTCCCGATGGCTACAAGTGGTTGGCGCGCGGATCACGCAGGATCAGATGCATGGATCGCGCACGAGATGGTTTTTTCAATAACCTCTCACTTTGTTAGTGAGAGATATGAGAATTCCGGAAATTTGCAGCCCGAAATTCCTATAAATTGTGGACGACTCATCACATATGAAATGAAAATAAAAACTTGTTATGCCATTTTTTGTGCCTATGAATTGAACTAGTTCTCCTTCTTGAACCCGCACACGTACAATAGCATAAGAATTCTACAAGCTTAATTCAACTATTTTCGCTCCCGAGAATTCCAGTACTCCTTGCCTCAAGTTCGCATCATTGGCCCGACACGAACAATCTTAATAAACATAGAAACATATGCTGTCATATATTTATATCACTCATGTGAGTTGGACTCTCAATCTAAAATTGTAAACCCACCAAGCCCAATTAATTCAATCGCCACTTGCCCTACACACAATAGTTTAGGGCATCTCACACCTCCAAATGCTAAGGCACCCCCATGTGACAAGAGCTATATCGGCTTTGTATGACGCAACTTATTTGCTCCGATGAGTTTAGTTAAAAACACTATTATCATAGAATGTATGTTTGGCAAAACAAAGGTTATGTCCGCTACAAAGAAAATAAACTAGTTTTTAGCATACAAAGCATGATTTTTTTTAGGAGAGGTCGGGCATTCATGAACTACATTTCATAACCACCGCGTTCACGGCAGCCACCACCATGCCATACGAAGCCATATTTAAGCTACTAAGAACCAAAAAAAAAGTAAAGAAAAAAATGGCGATTGTTATTAGCACTACAGTTTTGGTTAGTCGCACATTGTTTTCTCCTAATTTCTCGTGCTTTTTGAAAATACGCATTTTACATGCATTTTTAGGAAAAGTGTTCAACACGAAAGTTGTAGATCTCGACAAAATCTACAACTTTCGTGTTGAACACTTTTCCTAAAAATGCATGTACAATGCGTCCTTTGGTAAATACTTCCAGATCTCGTGCTTTTTGAAAATACGTCTTGTACATGCATTTTTAAGAAAAGTGTTCAACACGAAAGTTGTAGATTTTATCGAGATCTACAACTTCCAAGTTAAACACTTTTCCTAAAAATGCATGTAAAAGACAAATTTTCAAAATGCACGAGAAATTAGAAGAAAATAATGTGTGACTAGTTAAAACTATAGTGCTAATAACAATACTCAAAAAAAAAACTGCCCTCTACACTCAATTCAATTTTACTATACAAATTAACCCCCAAGTTTAGCCTAATTATAGGTGATTGTTATTAGCACTGCACTTTTGGATATTCGCACTTTATTTACTCTTAATTTTTCGTGCCTTTTGAAAATACTTCTTGTACATGCATTTTTAGGAAAAGTGTTCGACACGAAAGTTGTAGATCTCGACCACTTTTCCTAAAAATGCATGTACAAGGAGTATTTTCAAAAGGCACGAAAAATTAAGAGTAAATAAAGTGCGAATATCCAAAAGTACAGTGCTAATAACAGTCACCTAATTATATCACCCTTTTCTTCCCTAAACCACTACGAAATAGCATCATAGTGAGAGAAACTTCACCCCCCTCATTAAATGGCATGCTTATAATAAATGCTTCATATTATACCAAGAGATAGAGAGAGAGATAGAGAGAGAGAGAGAATATTATTGGGCGAGTTATATAAAGTTTCCATAAAATAAATGCAATGGCCCATCTTTCTGGTTTGGTAGCCAAGCGCTATAAATGCCAATTCATGAACCCACCCCTCTTCTACTTAAAATCCCTGCAAGCATTCCTCCAACCTTCTTCTTCATCTTCTTCCTCCTGCAAATCCACTTCCATGGTTTCTAGGGTTTTCGCAGCTGCACGTGCGACGTGAATCTGCATGCATGCACGCACGCGTTGGAAGGCTACTGTGATATTGGCCCGGTTCATTCAGAAATTGCTTGGGAACTCTCCATCCCTACATTATTATTATTATTTTTATTATATATACTTCCTCTCTTTTGATTGAGCCGTGCCAATATCTTAGTGCTTTTTCATTTGCATGCATACATGTGTTAGACTAATAGCTGTTGTCGAATCTCAGCCGTTCGATTCATTTTGGGCTAAAATGGATCGGACGTCTGAGATTCATCTAACTTCACCTGTATATATTTGTTGGGTTTTTTATGCAGGCCCGTGGAAGAAGGGAGGAACAGATTCCCTGAGGAAGAGGCGTTGACAATAATGTGAGTTTATTTTTAGGGTTTTTGCCAATTTGATATTATTTAGTAGGGCAAAAAAAATTGTGTTTTTAGGTCTTGATGATGGAGGTTTATCAAACAGCTGGCATTGGTCTTTTTTTCCCCACTGTCAATGAAGAGAAAACGCTGAAACAAACGGAGGCTAGGGCCTCAAAAGCTCCATTTGTACATATTTGTTCTAACTTGTATGCTTCTATTAGAGTATATATAGAAGTAGCGTTGGCTGATTCTCTCCTTCAGTTGCTGTAGAAGCCTTAGGCTTCATTTGGTTCGGCGTTTCGCCGCCTCCGTTTGGAGCAAATGCCGCCGGACGGCGGATAAACAAACGGTCGGTGATGACGTTTGTTCTGTTTGCACCCCCAGCAAGGAGGAAACGGCCCCGATCCGCTCCGTTTCGACCCCCACATCTTCCCCTCGGTTCCAAAGTATCTGTTCGACCCACCGGATGCACCCGCCACCGCCGAACCAAACGAAGCCTTAATGCATATCGCTTATTAACAAATATTTCATACTATTTGTTGCGGTCAAATTCGACACCCCGATCGGATCATCGGAGTAATTTGGATCGCCTTAGCTCATGGAGCTGTCGAGCGTGTACACAATCATTGAGAGAGAAATTGTGCACACGATATTTTGACGTGAAAACCTCTCAACTGGGTAAAAAATCACGCGACCGGGTCCGTGTCAGTCGAACTCCACTATTTGCTTGCAGTTACAGCTTTCTTGGAGAATCGATGACGACCGTCTGCACGCGCGCAAGCCGTGCGGGTGCGGACCGCGGGCGTGTGTAGGCCGCGGGCGTGCGTAGGCCGCGCACACAGGCTGTGCAGGGTGCTTTTGTGTGTGCCGGCTTGGCGCGCTTGCGCGGGTTCGACCCCCTTCAAGGGTGTTTCCATGACACAGGGAAATGCGGCTTGCGCGCGCAATCGATATGGTCGTGCCTAGGTGTACTTGATTGATATGCTCTTGGTTTCACTCTAGGATTTCAGGGGGAACCCCATCAAATACCCCCAAACTTTTCGGGGTCATGACCCGCAAAGCGACAGGTCCGAAAATTTCTAAGCTTGGTTATTTTGTCTCAAGTTTGTGGACTTAAGATCATTTCAGCATATGCGTGTCACCAGTTACTTTGGTTTGCGACATGAAACATCCCCTTGGTTGAGCTTTGATGTGAGCGATGATGTCTTGGATTCGTCCGTGTCTGTTTTGTGGGTTGAAGGTTCCATGAGCATATCTGGACGGTTATCCTTGCGGTGGACTACTCATGCCTTGCCCTTGCTTGTTGGGCGATGTTGGTGGTGCATTGCAGGATCGTCTTTCTACTTTGTGCTTTGTATCTTGTGATAATGCAGAAGCGTGTCGCTTTTCACATTCCCATTTGCATGAATGTGTGAGTATGACATTGCGCGTTAACTTGCGTGGTTGCCACAGAATGTTAGCGTTGGTGGCGGATCCTTGGACGTGACGTGGAGGAATGTGTTGCCCTCTTGTCTTGGCGTCGCTGAAGGACATGCGGGCTTGTTACCACCAGAAGGCGTGGAAGGACACAATGTCTATTTTTGTGCTACAACTTAGAATGATTTGACGTATATTCCTATCAGGAGCTGGGACAGAGCGTCTTGAGGAGGAGGCCTTCGATGGCGTCTGTCTCTCGGGATGTTGTAATGATGTGAGCTTTCGCGTTTGCAGGTCACAGGGAGTTCTGGGACCTTGAGGTGGAGTGAGGCTGGATAGCTAAGCGGGCCCTAGGATGATGGCTATGAAGGCCCGTGCGCTTTTGAACTTTACCTTGTATTTGGTGGGGGTTTTGCGTGCAGTGAAGACCGTGGGGGCGTTCCTTCCCCCGTGCAGGTGCCGCCTTGAAAGACGGTGTTAGCGACGGGGGAGCATTTGATTGCATCTTTGTCGTATGTACGCTTGGTATGGTTGGCATAAGTATATATTGCCTTTGTCACTTACCTTGCTCGGTCGTACGAGTTTTTGTGTGACGTGTTGAGCTTGCGACTTCTTTAGGGTGTCGTTCTTGCGTGGTGAAGATCCTGCCGCCCTCATTAGGCGGGGGATCTTAGTCGTTGCCGATCCATTCCCCAATGTTGTCCTTGCTGTAACGATTTGGTGTCGCGGCATATGTTGCGACGGCCCGAGAGCATCTGGTGCTTCTATGTTCTCTGTTCGTCGGGCGCTATCGCTAGCGATTGTTGTCGAACGTTAGTGGAGAGAGCTTGTTGCTTAAGTGTGATGGGGAAGACACTTGCCCCCTTGCCTTGGTAGTGCAAATGGACTCGGAGATCTGTTTATTTCGGGAGGCAGCAACGGACCTTGGTTTGTGAGTGCTTTAAGAGTGCCTGGGATTTATCAGGGAGACTTTGCTCGCTTTCTCCTGGGGAGGACCGGAGTCCGTTCGCGCGGTTGTGGTGAAGAATCTTTGTTCGGTCGCTTTTTAGGAGGACCTAGTCCGTCCTGATGGAGGTAGAGTAGCTGAAGAAAGAGAAGGCTAAATTGACTGCATAACTGAAGGATGCCGAGGTTATGCGGGCATCCGCGGTGACCGAGTACAACGTGTCTCGCAACTTTGAAATGGAGCAATCTCGTATCGCAGCGGAGGTCTGCTCTAAGATGATAACAATTGAAATTGATTTTCTCGAATGCAATGTTACGTACTGCTTGAGCTTTGGCAAGGGATTTTGGGCTGCTCGGAGGATACCGAAGCGTGACGACCTAGGCGTGGAGGATGCCTCAGATGACAATGTTGACATGGATGTTGAGCGATGATCCCATGGTGCCCATTCTTGTTTGTTTGATTTGTTTTTTCTTTGTCTCGAGGGTGCGCCTCTGCGCCGTTACAGACTCTTTGTTTCTCATGATGATGTAGCCAGTGGGACAACTATTGTTTGAACAAAGATCCTATTTTTCGGATATTTTGTGTTTTGGTTGGGCTCTGGTCACGTTCGCTTTTGGCGGGGTAGCGCGTAGCTTGAGCGTTAGTATTTTGAACAAGTCGCTAGAGGGAGACATTCGTCCGCTTGCGCCTTGGGAGGACCGAAGTCCGCTTAGGAGTTGGTGGTGAGGAACCCTTGTTTTCTCATGCTTAGGGAGAACCGAGGTTCGTCCGAGTGAAGGAGATGGCGAAGAACCTTTGTTCGATCGCGCTTTTGGAGGATCGGGGTTTGTCTAAGTGGAGGTGGCGAAGAACCTTTGCTCGTTCGTGCCTCGGGAGTACCGGGGTTCATCCAAGTGGAGGTGGCGAAAAACCTTTGATTGCTCGTGCCTCAGTAGGACTGGGGTCCATCTGGATGGAGGTGGAAAAAAATCTTTATTCGTTCGCGCCTCAGGAGAACTGGGATTCGTCCAAGTGAAGGTGCAAATGAACCTTTGTCCATCTCGCCTGGGAGGTGCAAATAGGCTTTTGTCTGTCTCGTCTGAGGTGCGGAAGGGATTTTGCCGATCTCTCGTGAGGTGCATAAAAACTTTCACCAATATCGTCTAGGAGGTACGGAAGGGCTTTCTCCAATCCCATCTAGGAGTGCAGAAAGGTTTTCGTCAATCTCGCCTAGGATTGACCTGTCTGTGATATAAGGAAAAAACATAGGCTTTATTGTTGAAAATAAGATACAGGTGCTCACGAATTTATTCTCATGACTTATTCTCTCAAAAGGTTGGAGATGCAAACTAATAGTGTGGGGAGCGCTTCATTCTGCCCCCCAAGACCGCTCTGAGCTTTGTGTGGTACCTTGTATTTTAGAGGAGACTAGCTTAGCCGTGGTACGGTTGAGGCTTACTGGGTCACTGCCTTTTTCCCTTGAGATTGTTCGAGTTAACCAGCGTGTTCGATTTGTTTGAGTTCCTCTTTAAAGTGTACACAATCTTCTGTGGCGTACCATCTTCCTCGATGATAGATACAGTACTTGGATTGGTCTCCAAAGTTTGGTGTGAGAGCCCTTGGCTTCTGTAGGGTTTGATTATCGCAGATGGAGAGCAAAACTTTCGCTTGTGATGTTCCTGGGAAGGTTGGGTGCTGGAAGTACCCCCCCCCCCCCGACTCTTGATGCTCCCATTGGGATTTAGTAGTGACTCGAGGTTCTTCCTGTTTGAGTCTCCTTCGAGCGGTGGTCGAAGCTCTTCAACTGCCACCTCTATTGTGATTTGAGGCTCGACTTGGCGAACGAGGCTAATGTAGTTGGGCCCTACTTCAGTTCTTAGCATGGCGTGGAGCTTTCCTGGCTTGAGTCCCCGGAGGAAAAGACTGCGTGGAAGCTCAGGATTAACTTTCAGGACCTGTTGTGCCTCTGTGGTGAAGCGGTGAAAGAAATCCTTGAGCGGCTCTCTCTGAGTCTGTTGGATCCTTGCGAGGTGTACGAGTTGCCGGTTGACAGCGAACCGATTTGTGAAAAGCTGAACTAGTTCCGCGAAGTTCTTGATTTCTCCTTCTTTCTAGCTAGGAGTGGAACCAAGCAAGAGACTCTCCTTTTAGAGTCGTTTGGAACACACAATACAAATACGGGTCTGTGGCATTGTAAATTCTCATGACAGTTGCAAAGTGTTGGATGTGTGCCACATGGTCATCTGTCTCATTGAAAGTATCGAGGCTGGAGAGTTTGATCCCGGACGGAACGGGATGCGCCTGGATTTGCGGGGATAGAGGATAGATAAGGTAAATGGGGAGTTTCATGTCTAAGTCGTGGTGCCCCTCATGTTTATGCTCTTCCTCAACCGTGTATCCTATTACCACTTGAGTGAGCCTTCTATCAGCTGAAGAGGCATTTTTTGTCATTGCATGACTTTTCCATGCGTGTGTCTGGGAAGCCCATCGGGAACGGCGAGGCATGCCGAGCAGTTGGCGTCAGGTGACTTGCCTATGACGGAGTCCTTAGAGTTGATGATGCTTTTAAGTAATATCTGGTTTGGGATCAACGATTGCAGGCCTCCTGGGGCAATGACCATGTTGGGGGCTTGCTTGGCGAACAAACCTTCCGCGCGAGTGAGCGGAGTGAAGCAAAGGTCATGTAGCCGTCCTTTAGTCCTTGGAGAGCTATCGAGGCATCTGCCTCCCTCTCTGGTTGCATGGCTGGGACTCTGCTTCTTCTTCTTTTGATCCCTATGCTCTGGCTGGAGGAGCGCTCCTTGGGGTGAGGTGCCTCAAATGATCTGTGCCCCCCAGGTCCTTGCGTGGCATGTGTTGCGATCGAGTGGCGGTCTGAAGGGGGCGATCCCCGGTTTGTGAGCGTGGGAGATACCCCTAGGGGCTTATGAGTCTCTGAGCTCCTGAGTAGGGCGAGCATTTGAGCCTGACGCTCCTTCATTTGATGCATCTGCTCCTCCATTGACGACGTCAGCGTGATAACAATCCCCTCATGAAGTGGTGTGAGGCTAACAAGCGAGTCATTGGATGCTTGATCGCTAGACTCTTCGTAAGCTGGTTCGACGACAGGGTGTGCGCTTCCCTTTGTCATTGCTGCGAGCTGGAGGAATGTTGAGACTTTTTAGTGCTTATGGGAACACTTTCCCACAGACGACACCAAACTGTTGTGGGTCACCCGGTCCTTCCCTGATCCTGAGAAATCGGACCGCATTAGCTCGAAATCGGATCGGGTGCGCAAACAGTTAAAGTAAACCACATCAAATGACAAGAAGCTCGGCTGTGGTCGCGCGCGAGGCATGGCTGCGTGCGAGGAACGGCCCCGCGCGGTCGTGCGTTGTCCGGCCCTGCGCGGCTGCACGGGTGCGGGTTGTAGTTGTGCACAGGTCGCGCGGGGTGCTTCTCTCTCCTTACCGGCTTGGCGCGCTCGCGCGGCCCGGTTGGGCGCGTGCGCGGGTTCGACCCCCTTTGTGGGTGTTTCCCGGGCACGGGGAAATGCGTCTTGTGCGTGCAACCGATCTGGTTGAGCCTAGGCGTGCTTGATCGATATGTTCCCAATTTGACTCGAGGATTTTAGGGAAAATCCCATCAGTCCTTAATATATATGGATGTATGCGAAAATAGTAAAATTTTGGAAAGCAATATTATTTTGTCCCTTGTATAATAATCTGAGTATTTTTTGAAAAATATATTCCTAATTGATAAATATAGGGCGTTGTTACGTGCGCACCACTTTTGGCTATGTGCACACCAAACTCTTAAAATAATGGACGATGTTACGTGCACACCACTTTTGACTATGTGCACGCCAAACTCTTAAAATAAACAATATCATTACTTTTTTCCAATCTCACCCATATTTAACCTAAGCACACACCGCTCTTATTTTCTCCCGAAATTTGAAACCCTACCCTCGCCTCATCTTCAGCCTCACTTCACGTACATGACATACAAGTAGAGTTAGATGAGATACTCCAAAAATACAATACATCATCGGTTATTCAAAAAAATGAATTGAAAAGAAAATTATGGGAGCTATTGGATCATACAGCAAATCAAACTGTAGAACCTTTGGCTCTGAGTCGCTTAAAGGGGCGACCAAAAGGAAGCTTGAACAAGCAGAATGACATTGCGGGTATTAATATTCAATTTTAAGTAACTTTCAAATATTTTATTTATTCAAGACAACTAAAATTTATATCTTTATGTTTGTGTATGTCTACATGAACTTAAAAATGGACCATGTAAATTTTTAGTTATATGGGTGAAATGATTTAAGATTTTTGTTTTTTATTTTGTTTGTTTTTTTGTTGATTTGAAATGTAAAAGGGAACAAAAATCTTTTGTATTTGAAGTGAAAAGAAAAACTCAAACTTTATTTTGTTGCTTATTTAACAATTTGGCATACTATAAGAAAAACTACTTTTAGCAAGGAGCTAAATATCTTGCAAAATAGCTAAATTCGTTGCTAATTTTAATTAGCAACGAATTTAGAAACAAAATTTTTTTGTAGTTAATATGCTCGTAGCTAATTTTAGCAATGAAATTATTTGTTTCTATAATGCAATGATTTTTTAGCAAGCAAATTATTCCTAGCTAATATTTATCATTTTATTTAGTAATTTCATTAGATTAAAATAACTTTAGATACAATAAAAAAGGATTCATTTATCTGTAATCACTGAAATTCGAACCTAAGGCCTATCACAAACAGCCCAACAATTATTACCAACTGATTTAAAGTACTTATCTGTTGGCAAATGACCATATTTATACATACATAAACATTATATACATATTTAATCATTTAATTAATTATAACACTTCTTTGATTTATAAAATTATATAAACAAATATAAATATATAATACAAAAATATATATTTATAGTTTGTTATATAAATATATATATATATATATATATATATTTATAATATATAAATATATATTCCTTTATATTTATAATATATATTGTTCTTTATAATATATATTCTTTATATAATTTATATATATTTATAATTATTTTATTGAATATTAATAATTTATATATATATAAGTGCTTAAATAATTTATAAAAATATAAATTATATAAAGAATTAAATATTTTGCTATTTTGTTAAATATAAATAATTGACACTATTTTATAAATATATATAGGCAACAAATATGTTTTATGAGAGGGGATAGAGAAATAAAAATATTATTATTTGTAAGAAGGAACAAAATGACATTTTTTGTAAAAAAAATAATTTTTTTTCGACAATAAATATTTTGCAATAAAAAAAGTTTGTTGCTATTTTGCAATAAAAAATATCGTTACTATTCCAATTTGGCGGCGATATTGCACGGGAGAGAGAGCAGATCGACGAGATTTCACGGGAGAGAGAGGAGCTCGACTTGATTGAACGGAAGAGTGAAGAGTACGTTGGGCTTGATTTGGGGACAACCGACACTAGGTCTTCCATTAGATATCTCATGCAATTTTTTTTTATTAAAGAGACTAATGAAATAAAATTGGAGAGAAACAAAAATTTTCCTCCATAAATATTTTAATGCAAAAATATTAACATAAGATTTTTGAAAAGAAATATTTTGTTGAAATTTAGCAAAAAGTATTTAGCAACAAAACATTTCATTGATAATTTTGCAACAAAAAATTTTGTTGCTATTTTTGTAGCTAAAAATAAATATTTTATGTGTACAACCCCATATTCGCTGGGTGGGACCCGGAGACACCACTGAGGAATTGGGCTAGGCTCAGGTTAGCCCTGGGTCAGCCCTAAGACATACTTATAGAGTTCTCGCCCTGAAGGGGCTCTCGCCCAGGGCAGATGGTCGACCTCTCGGCAGGAGAGATCGTCAACAGACAAGGGCAGAAAGTCGAGCTCTCGGCAGGAGAGATCGTCGACCGACCAGGGCAGATAGTCGACCTCTCGGCAGGAGAGATCGTCGACCGACCGAAGCAGAGGGCCTGACTACGGAAGCTCCCGCCTTAGGGAAAGCTCCCGCCCAGGGCAGGCGAGAAGGCTCTAAGTAAGCCTTCAGTCGCGATAGTTTCAAGACCGTGAGGGGCGCGAACCTCCCTGGCAAGGGGTCTCGCCAAGGTTGGCCCAGTGGGGGGTCCAGCGAGAGCCTTCTCGGCCAGGGTTCTCGCCAAGTGGGCCCACGTGGTGGGGCCCGGCGCTCATAAAGAGGATTATTTTATAATATATTATCCCGAGGTAAAATTACCCAAATGCCCTTTGAATGACAGCGGGATTTGGCTATTGGCAGACCCCTCAGGGGTATTTCAGTATTTTTAGGTCAATGGAAGACTATAAAAAGACCCATAATGGCTCTTTGGAAGGCAAGTTGATCATTTTCCTCTAACTCTAGTGCCTTCTGAAGAGCTCCCAGCCCAGCATTTGGCTTTGGAGGGGAAGCTCTCAGAGATCTTCCGGGTGTGTGGTGGGACCTCCCAGCTGAGGCTTTGGGTCTGTTTCAGGACCTTAGCAGCCAGTCAGGGGTCGAGATCTGAGAGAAGTAGGCGTCGGCTGCACTTTGGTTCGTGAACATTCGTTGAGGTCATTTTTGGCTTCAACAGTTCTGGTGCGGTGAGCGTGAAAGCAGTTGGTGCAAGAAAATCTTGAGTTAAGTCCCATGGCAGGAGGCGAGGGTGAAGGATCAGGCGCGGGAGGATCCCCCACCCGGGTGGACGAGGCAACGAGGAAAATGTTTGAGGACTTCAGGCGAGAAGTCATGCAGACGATCAACTTGGCCTTCTCGGCAAGGAACGAGTGGGAGACGCCGCAGGTTCCGGTGGAGGTGGTTCCGCTGCTAGGCGAGAACGCTCCAGGGCAGCGCCCCGGGAAGGAGGTCCCGGTGGAGGCAGGCGAGAGGGACGTGGCCGCGCGGGAGCTTTTCCCAGGCCAGCATCTCGAGAAGGAGCTTCCGGCGGATCTGGGCGAGAAGGAGGCGACGGTGCGGGAACTCTTCCCTGGGCAGGGTCTCGCGGATCGGTCCAGCCAACCGAGGTCGCGAGATGTGCCTTCTCGCCAGGCAGGGGGCGAGACCCCCTTTAGTGAGCTCATTGTCTCGGCTCCAGTGCCGGAGGGGTTCCGGGAGCCGGACATGACCTACTACACCGGGAAGGATGACCCGGTCCAGCACGTGCAATGGTTCGAGGACGTGGTGTCCATCAGGCAAATGTCGGATGCCTTCAAGTGTAGGCTTTTTGCCATCACTCTGAAAGAAAAGGCCAGGGACTGGTTCCACCAGTTGCCGGCGAGTTCCATCTACAGCTTTGAGGATCTGCGGAGGGGTTTTCTGTTGAGATTCTCAACTTCGAAGAAAAGGAAGAAGGAGGCTGAGTGCCTGTTTGCAGTGAGGCAGGGGCCGGAGGAGACGTTGGGTCGCTATGTCGACCGGTTCCAAGAGGAGGTTCTCCTGGTCCAGGAGGTCCCGGGGTATGCGCTGATGCTAGCCTTCACCCTGGGGCTGAGGCCAGGGTTTTTCAGCATGGAGTTGAAGAGAGTGCCCCCCCTCTCTTTTGAGGAGCTCATGGAGAGGGCGGCGAAGGAGATAGACTTCGAGAGGGCAAACCCGGCGTTTGCGAGGAAGCTGGCCAGGCTGGCCGAGGACGACGTGAAGGAGCCGGTGGCGGGAAGGCAGAGAGAGCAGAGGGAGCAGAGGGAGCCGAGGGAAGATAGGAGAAGAGAAGAGCCCCGAGGGCAGGGGCAACAGCATGGGGGGGCCAGGGAGCCAAACAACCGACTGGGTTGGAGGCCTCAGGAGGGTCGCCCCCAGGGCCAGGGAGGACTTCAGATAAGAGATAACTTTCGGGAGCCCAGAAGGCTGGAGCAGGGAGGATGGCGACAGGGACCAAGGGGTCATTTCCCACCGCCGCAGGAGGCCATGGAGGTGGGAAGAGGAAGAGGTAGAAGATTTCGGGGAGCCGGAAGAAGGGGAGGAGGAGAAGGAAGAGGGGGCAGGGTGGCGTTGCCCTATTGCGACTTCCATCAGGAGGAAGGTCACGCAACGGCCACCTGCCCAGAGTTTCTGGAGATCAGAGGGGCCAGAGGGGCTGGAAGGCAGGATCCGCCCGTAAGGATCGTGGAAGTACAGCGGGAAGAGGCGGAGGACAGATGCGAAGACAGGATTGACGTGGGAACCCGAGGAGGGATCGGAGTGATCCACGGGGGGGTGGGGATCGAGGCCACCCGCAAGGGGAGCCTTCAAACCATGTTCCGCCGAGGGGTCGCCTCGACCTCCCAGGCTCCCCCCCCAGAGGAGAAGATCACTTTCTCATCCGCGGATATGCCAGACTACGAGGACCCGTTCTGCGACGCGCTTGTGATCCAGACAGCGGTGGAGAACTACACCGTCTCCCGGATACTGGTGGATAATGGGAGCTCGGTGAACGTGATCTTCAAGAAGGCTTTCGATGAGATGAGGGTGGAAGGAAAAAGGGTCCTGGCTTCTGATGGACCGCTTTTTGGCTTCTCCGGCGAAAGGAAAGAGGTGGAAGGAGGAGTAGGCTTGCATGTGAGGCTTGGGGGCGTCTCACGGAACTGTCGGTTCGTAATCGTGGATGCCCCGAGTAGTTACAATGCCATCTTTGGGCGCCCCCTCATCAGCGCCTTTCGCTGTGTACCCTCCTCGTACCACCAATGCCTCAAGTTCAACAATGGAGGGGTGCAGGTTAGGATCAGGGGGGATCCGAAGATGGCAAGGCAGTGCTATGTGACGGCGGTTAACACCGTGTCGTGGATGGAGGAGGCAGAGGAGTTGGAGAGGGAGATGGCTGGGCAGGAAGGAGTTGAGGAAGGGGGGATGAGCCTGGGAGAGGCGATGGAGGTTGCTGAGGAGATGGCGGAGGCAGAGGAGTTGGGGGAGATCAGCCCAGAAGGGGCGAGAGGAGTGGTGGATGAAGAAGAGCAGAGGCAGGAGGAGAACCTGGAGGAGGCGATGGAAGTTGATGAGGTTGGGGGAGAAGAGCTCGAGTTTGAGCAGGAAGAGACAAGGGTAAGTTGGGAGCGGTCGGGGCTGGAGCCGGCCGAAGAGGTGGTGGAGATGGAGGTGCTTACAAGAGCGGGGGAGGCGCAAAGGATTCGGATCAGCGGAGGCTTGAGCCTTGAGGATCAGGAGCGGATGCGAGCCTGCATCCAGGGCAACGTCGACATCTTCGCTTGGAGCGCGGCAGACATGCCGGGCATCGACGCGGACGTGGCCTGTCATCGCTTGAACCTGGATCCCAGAGCCCGCCCCATACGCCAAAAGATGAGGGCCATCGCCACCAAGCTAGAAGCCCCCATCCGAGAGGAGGTCCAAAAGCTCCTGGACGCCGGCTTCATCTCAGAGATCCAGTATCCAGGCTGGATCTCCAACGTGGTAATGGTAAAGAAGGGAGGAGGAAAATGGCGCATGTGTATTGATTTTTCCTTATTGAATAAATCATGCCCCAAAGATTGTTACCCTTTGCCTCGAATCGACGCGCTGGTTGACTCAGCCGTCGGTTTTTCTCTTATGAGTTTTTTAGATGCATTTTCAGGTTACCACCAGATCCGGATGCACCCTCCTGATGTCAAGGATGTTTCCTTCATCACAAGAGAGGGATGCTTCAGCTATAAAATGATGCCCTTCGGATTGAAGAATGCAGGGGCAACATACCAACGCATGATGGATCGAATCTTTCGAGATCAAAGGGGAAGGAACCTGGAGGTCTACGTGGACGACCTCATGGTCAAGAGCAAGTGTGTTGTTTCCCACTTGCGGGACTTGGAGGAAACGTTCGCCACCCTGCGGAAGTTCAAGATGAGGTTGAACCCCTTGAAGTGCGTCTTCGGGGCTAGTCGCGGCAAATTCCTCGGGCACCTCTTGACTCCCGCGGGGGTAGAACCCAACCCCGATAAGGTTAAGGCTATTCTAGACCTAGAATCGCCTCGCGACGCCAAGGAGGTCCAGCGCTTGACCGGGAAGTTGGCCGGGTTGAGCAGGTTCCTCTCTCGGTCAGGGGATAGATGTTCCTCCTTCTTCAAAGTACTTCGTGGCAACCAAGCATTCGAATGGACGGCCGAGTGTGAAGAGGCTTTTCAGGGGCTGAAGAGGCAACTCTCCCAAGCTCCGTTACTTCAAAGCCCGAAGGAGGGGGAGGACCTAGCCTTGTATTTAGGAGTGGGAGGAGAGGCGGTGAGCTCCGTCTTGGTTAGGGAAGAGGGGAAGAAGCAGTTACCTGTCTATTATGTCAGCCGAATCTTAAAAAAGGCGGAGCTCCGATACCCCATCCTGGAGAAGCTAGCATACGCCTTGGTCATCTCGGCTAGGAAGCTCCGCCCTTACTTTCAGGCGCACTCGATTAGGGTGGTAACTGATCATCCTCTTCGCAAGGTCTTTGAGGGGGTGGAGCACTCAGGAAGGTTGGCAAAGTGGTCCATCGAGCTAAGCGAGTTTGACATCTCTTTCGTCCCGAGGCTCTCTATCAAAGCCCAGGCCGTAGCGGATTTCCTGGCGGACTATGTTACCGAGGCGGAGGCTGAAGAACCGAAGCCGCAAGAAGCGTGGAAGATGGTGGTCGACGGGGCCTCAGGAAGGCACTCCCTGGGAGGAGGTGTGGTGTTGGTAAGTCCCCAGGGAGTTACCATAGAGCAAGCAGTGACCTTCCATTTCCCTGTAACCAATAACCAAGCGGAGTATGAGGCTGTGATAGCTGGCCTCCGCTTGGCAAAGGAGCTGGAAATCCAGGATGTGGAGGCCTTCACCGACTCAATGGTGGTAGCATCGCAGATCCGAGGCGAGTTCGAGGCCCGGGAGCCTACCCTCGCAAGATATCTATCAAAGGTAAGAACTATTATTGGAGGTTTCCGTTCTTTTTCTATTCAACATGTTCCCAGGGAGGAAAGCATGGCAGCTGATCGACTGGCGAAGTTCGGGCCTCGGGGAGGAGGTACCCTAACCGAACTATTCCGACCAGCCATTGAAGAGGGGGAGTTGATGGAGGTGAATCGGCGGTCCTCATGGATGGATCCATTGGTGACTTTCTTAACCACAGGAGAACTGTCGGAAGAAGTCAAGGATGCAAAGAGCTTCCGGCACAAGGCGGCTCATTACCTGATGCTGGACGGGAGCTTGCATCGGAAGATGTTGTCAGGGCTCCTCGCGAGATGCGTAACCGAAGAGGAAGTCCCGAGGATCCTGGAAGAGGTGCATTCTGGAGAGTGCGGCAGCCATTCAGGGGGAAGGACATTGGAAGCAAGGGTGATAAGGCAGGGATATTTCTGGCGGACCATAAGGAAGGATACGGCTGAATTCGCAAGGAGGTGTCGGAAGTGCCAAGTACATGCTCCTCTCCAGCTCTTGCCCGCCCAAAGACTTCGAAGCATCACGGCGCCGTGGCCCTTCGCCATTTGGGGGATGGACCTGGTTGGACCCTTCCCTCCGGCTAGCGGGCAAAGGAGGTTCCTCCTAGTGATGATTGACTACTTCTCCAAATGGCTGGAGATCAAGCCGTTGGCCAAGGTAACCTCCCAGGTCATCAGAAACTTCGTTTGGGGGGAAATCATTTGCAGGCACGGATTGCCCCAAGCGATAGTGACAGACAATGGACCTCAGTTTGCCAGTGAAGAATTCATCAGCTTCTGCACCCAGTTGGGGATCGATCTCAGGTTCGCCTCTGTCCATCATCCTCGGAGCAATGGCCAGGTGGAGGCGGCGAACAAGGTCATTGTCAACTTGCTCAAAAAGAAGGTGGAGAACCTGAAGGGTAACTGGGTGGAACAGCTCCCTTCCGTCCTGTGGGCCTTGCGAACAACTCCGAACACGGCCACAGGAGAGACCCCCTTCAATCTCTCTCATGGGTGCGAGGCTGTCCTCCCGGTGGAGTTCGAGGTTCGGTCCCCAAGGGTCACGGCCGCAGGTGAGGGAAGCGAAGCTTGGAGGTTGGAGAATGAGGAAGGGTTGCGCCTCTCATTAGATATGGTGGAAGAGCTGCGGGATGTTGCTGCCATCAGACAAGAAGAAATAAAACGGCGAATGGCTCGGTACTTCGATAAGCACATCAGAGTCAAGCAATTCACCGAGGGGGATCTGGTACTGAAAAAGGTCGACGCTGCAGGAAGGTCGGCCGCTGTTGGTAAGCTCAACCCTAGCTGGGAGGGGCCTTATATAGTAGAGAAGGCTCTGGTTAACGGAGGCTACTATCTCCAGGATGCGGAGGGAAGGACCTTGAGTCACACCTGGAGTGGTGATGACCTGAAGCGCTTCTACCCGTAAGGGGAAAGAAGGATTGTAATGTTGTAAATAACTATTGCATTTTCAATAAGTTTATTTCAGAATATTGACTATCTCTAAGTATGCAATCTTTATGCTTTTTGTTTCAACTGGCTATGATCCCTCATCTCAGTGATAGAATAGGCCTGGTTGAAGGAATCTTCATCAACACCCCGAGCTCGGCTCGGCCCCAGGTAGACCCGCTGCGCAGGCTCTCATCTAGCTGGCAGGTCCGAAGGCTCGCCTGTGGGGGAGAGGTTTGGTTATCTTCATCAACACCCCGAGCTCGGCTCGGCCCCAGGTAGACCCGCTGCGCAGGCTCTCATCTAGCTGGCAGGTCCGAAGGCTCGCCTGTGGGGGAGAGGTTTGGTTATCTTCATCAACACCCCGAGCTCGGCTCGGCCCCAGGTAGACCCGCTGCGCAGGCTCTCATCTAGCTGGCAGGTCCGAAGGCTCGCCTGTGGGGGAGAGGTTTGGTTATCTTCATCAACACCCCGAGCTCGGCTCGGCCCCAGGTAGACCCGCTGCGCAGGCTCTCATCTAGCTGGCAGGTCCGAAGGCTCGCCTGTGGGGGAGAGGTTTGGTTATCTTCATCAACACCCCGAGCTCGGCTCGGCCCCAGGTAGACCCGCTGCGCAGGCTCTCATCTAGCTGGCAGGTCCGAAGGCTCGCCTGTGGGGGAGAGGTTTGGTTATCTTCATCAACACCCCGAGCTCGGCTCGGCCCCAGGTAGACCCGCTGCGCAGGCTCTCATCTAGCTGGCAGGTCCGAAGGCTCGCCTGTGGGGGAGAGGTTTGGTTATCTTCATCAACACCCCGAGCTCGGCTCGGCCCCAGGTAGACCCGCTGCGCAGGCTCTCATCTAGCTGGCAGGTCCGAAGGCTCGCCTGTGGGGGAGAGGTTTGGTTATCTTCATCAACACCCCGAGCTCGGCTCGGCCCCAGGTAGACCCGCTGCGCAGGCTCTCATCTAGCTGGCAGGTCCGAAGGCTTGCCTGTGGGGGATAGGTTGGCTCTTGTGATACTTTGTTCTTAGCCACTCCAACGACACCCCGAGCTCGGCTCGGCCCCAGGTAGACCCGCTGCGCAGGCTCTCATCTAGCTGGCAGGTCCGAAGGCTCGCCTGTGGGGGATAGGTTGGCTCTTGTGATACTTTGTTCTTAGCCACTTCAACGACACCCCGAGCTCGGCTCGGCCCCAGGTAGACCCGCTGCGCAGGCTCTCATCTAGCTGGCAGGTCCGAAGGCTCGCCTGTGGGGGATAGGTTGGCTCTTGTGATACTTTGTTCTTAGCCACTCCAACGACACCCCGAGCTCGGCTCGGCCCCAGGTGGACCCGCTGCGCAGGCTCTCATCTAGCTGGCAGGTCCGAAGGCTCGCCTGTGGGGGATAGGTTGGCTCTTGTGATACTTTGTTCTTAGCCACTTCAACGACACCCCGAGCTCGGCTCGGCCCCAGGTAGACCCGCTGCGCAGGCTCTCATCTAGCTGGCAGGTCCGAAGGCTCGCCTGTGGGGGATAGGTTGGCTCTTGTGATACTTTGTTCTTAGCCACTCCAACGACACCCCGAGCTCGGCTCGGCCCCAGGTGGACCCGCTGCGCAGGCTCTCATCTAGCTGGCAGGTCCGAAGGCTCGCCTGTGGGGGATAGGTTGGCTCTTGTGATACTTTGTTCTTAGCCACTCCAACGACACCCCGAGCTTGGCTCGGCCCCAGGCAGACCCGCTGCGCAGGCTCCCACCAAGCTGGCAGGTCCGAAGGCTCGCCTGCGGGGGATAGGTGGAGTCCTTGACCTTTTGATTCTTGGTTCTTGATTGGTGGTTACTACGTTACGACGAGCTCGGCTCAAACCCCGGTAGACCCGCTGCGCAGGCGTCCATATAAGCTAGCAGGTCCAACGGCTCGCCGGCGGGGTAGGGGTTTGATTGGTTGGAAAAATATGTGGGCAGGACCCTGACCTAGACCGGGGGCAAATCCCTAAAGGGTCTCGGCTCAGGGGTCTCGGCCAGTAAGGGTCTCGGCCAGTAAAGGTCTCGGCTCAGAGGTCTCGGCCAGTAAAATTCTTGGCTTGGAGGTCTCGGCAGATCGCGGCCCGGAGGTTTCGGCCAGTAAGGATCCCGGCCCAGGGGTCTCGGCCAGCAAAGGTCTCGGCTAAAGGAGGTTCTCGCAAAAGAAAGCCCCCGGCGGACCTAGGCAGGAAGATTCAATCGACGACGCGAGGTTCCCTCCTAGCTGATCTCTAAGGAAGGTCACCCTAAAGAGACTAAGGGTCTCGGCGGAAGCTCGCGCGGAGGTCATTCGGCAGAATAATATACTTTCAAAGCACGCAGGGATGATAATAATAAAAAAAGAAAGGGGAAGTGAAAAATGAAAATGAGACTACTTTATAAAAAAGTTAATTACAGAAGGAGGTTCCCGCTCATTACAAAAAGATATTCAAAATAAAAGACACCTCAGGGGGACGCGCTGTAGTCCCCACTGGTGCTCTCGCTTGAATCATCGCCAGAGCCTTCCCCGGACGTCTCGTCAACAGCGGTAGAGAACCTCGGGACGTCTGAGAGCGGCGAGTCCGGCGCGCCCGGGGGTTTGGGAACTGGGTCGTAAAGCCAAGGGAGAAGTTGGCGAGCGTCGATGGTCGCGCCGTCCTCCCGGAGCAGCTCGACGTCTCGCAGCGTCTCGAGCGTCAGCCTGACGGTCGCTTGAGCGTTGGCTTGAAGCAGCTTATCGACGTCATACTCCGAGAGGTAGCGACTCCGCAACCTCGCATCCAGCTCCGGGGGCGGGACCTTCGCCAGCTCTGCGCGAAGCTGTTCCCTCAGGAGGACGCTCTCGCAGCGCGCGTTGGCCAGCTCTGCGCGAAGCTCCCTGACCTGGGCGGAATCCTGCAAAAGGGACAAAAGATTTTAGTCTAGACGCGTTACACAGTGGAAACTTCGAGGAAACGGGGACAAGGGTTCAGGAGGATCTCGCCTACCTCGGTCGCGGGGCGCAGAGACAGCGCCAATCTAGCATCCGCGAGCTCCTGTTGAGCTCTCGCGAGTTCTTCTTCCGCGGCATGCGCGCGAGCTATCGCGTCCTCCCTCGCCTTGCGCATATCAGTGAAGTTCTTGTCGATGGTGATGCTTCGACGCGACTGCCTGGGTCGGCGCAAGCCTCCTAGACTGGCGCAAGCCTCCTGGGTTAACGCGAACCTCCTAGATCAGCGCAAGCATCCTAGATCGGGGTAAGCGCCTTGATTAAAAAGCCCCGCAGAACGATAAAAAGGAAAGGGAAAAGAGAGACATGGGTAGAAGCGAGACTCTCGCTAGCGCAAGCCGGATAAAACTTAATTAATAATAATGTTTATTACAGACATTGAAAAAGAGAAACAAGGGGAGAAGAAAAAAGAGATACATTAAGTTTCAGAGCGTGAAGGCTAGTAGGGTTTCCAGCTCCATCGTCCCCGTTCTCGCCGCCTAGTCCTTGGGGGCGCCAACGGGTTGAAGTAAGACGATAGCGTGGTACACCCAAGGTTGATCCGCCTGGCATAGTCCCGGATCTGCGAGATGCACCTCCCTGGCGAAGACTCGGCGGAAGGCCCGCGCGGGCAATCAGTCTCGCCCAAGAAGAAGTCCCACTCCAGAGCCTCCAGTCTTTGCTCCACGGATTCGCGGAACGCTTTCGCCGCGGCAGCATGGGCACGGTCTCGCCGGACAAGCTTGGCCAGGATGGCCGAGATCTTCCTCCGTCTCCCCTTCGCGCTCCCTGCACTGTTCAGGGTTTCCTCTATCTCGCCAAACGAAGGGAGGGGGGACTCTTCATCCTCTTCTTCCTCGTCTTCTTCTTCCTCTTCCTCTCCTTCCTCGTTGACTTCCAAGCCAGGATCACCTGCGGAAGAAACACGCGAAAATTTCGGTCAAGACATGACGATCAACGGTCCGACAAAGTTTTCGCATACCTGCGGCTGGGCGAGAACCGTCAGCCAAAGTTGGACGAGAAGGCCCGACCCCTCCGTTGGTTCCGTAAAGGAGGTGAAGAGGCTTGCCCAGCCCCGGGCGGAAGGGCTCGCGCACGATGATCCCGGCCTGGCCGGAAGCATGAGGGGAGTGGTCTTCTCTCAAGGGGCGATCGGCATCCTTGAGAGTAGCGGAAGGTTTAGAAGCCGCCCCCCCCCCCCCCCCCCCCCCGCCTGCAGGAGAGGATTGGCCACCGCGGGAGGCACTTCGGCGGTTCTCGCTTCATCTTCCCGGGTGGATAGGCCCGGGTCGGCGGGAGCTGGCACTGCGAGAAGACGGTTTAGAAAAGAAAGGGTCTGGTTGAAATGTTGACAAGGGAAAATGTACCTATCGTTCCGGTCTCGGCGGGAGGAATCCTTTCCGAGACCCGTGTTTGGCCCTCGGGGGGATGAGCGGGTAGGTTCGAAGAGCTGGGCGGAATTTCGGCGTCATTATCGGGAGCGGACTCCTGCGAAAGCATACTTTAATCATCGAATCTAATGTACAGTTAGCTCGGTAGGCACGGGCGAAAGGCTTACCTTCTGTAGGGAAGAATCTCCGGCAGGATTGGGAGTGGGGGAAGGAGGATCCCTGTTCTCGCGAGAAAGGTCCCGCCGGACCGCCTTCGGCCTTTTCTTTTCCTTCTTCTTCGGCTCCGAAGGCCCGGCGGTTGAAGTCTTTTTCGCTAACCATGGAGCCACCGCCGCACAATTAGCCAAGGCCCGCGCTTGGGCAGCGGCTAACCGGTCTTGGAGGTCCTGCGGAAGCGGTTTGGCAGCACGCTTGGGATGCATGGTGAGCTCGCGCGAGAATCCCGGAGGCGAGAGCTCAGTCAGAGAGTCGTATTTTAAGGGCAGGGCGTATGGACGTCCATCAGTACATATTTATAGCCGCAGTGGGACCCACCAAAAGATTCCCTCGATAGGCGGGCACGTGTCCAGCGAATATTTTGGGGGTTGGACTTGTCTTGTCGAGCGCAGGGCTAGCTCGAAAAGAGCGGGGATTGTGTACAACCCCATATTCGCTGGGTGGGACCCGGAGACACCACTGAGGAATTGGGCTAGGCTCAGGTTAGCCCTGGGTCAGCCCTAAGACATACTTATAGAGTTCTTGCCCTGAAGGGGCTCTCGCCCAGGGCAGATGGTCGACCTCTCGGCAGGAGAGATCGTCAACAGACAAGGGCAGAAAGTCGAGCTCTCGGCAGGAGAGATCGTCGACCGACCAGGGCAGATAGTCGACCTCTCGGCAGGAGAGATCGTCGACCGACCGAAGCAGAGGGCCTGACTACGGAAGCTCCCGCCTTAGGGAAAGCTCCCGCCCAGGGCAGGCGAGAAGGCTCTAAGTAAGCCTTCAGTCGCGATAGTTTCAAGACCGTGAGGGGCGCGAACCTCCCTGGCAAGGGGTCTCGCCAAGGTTGGCCCAGTGGGGGGTCCAGCGAGAGCCTTCTCGGCCAGGGTTCTCGCCAAGTGGGCCCACGTGGTGGGGTCCGGCGCTCATAAAGAGGATTATTTTATAATATATTATCCCGAGGTAAAATTACCCAAATGCCCTTTGAATGACAGCGGGATTTGGCTATTGGCAGACCCCTCAGGGGTATTTCAGTATTTTTAGGTCAAAGGAAGACTATAAAAAGACCCATAAGGGCTCTTTGGAAGGCAAGTTGATCATTTTCCTCTAACTCTAGTGTCTTCTGAAGAGCTCCCAGCCCAGCATTTGGCTTTGGAGGGGAAGCTCTCAGAGATCTTCCGGGTGTGTGGTGGGACCTCCCAGCTGAGGCTTTGGGTCTGTTTCAGGACCTTAGCAGCCAGTCAGGGGTCGAGATCTGAGAGAAGTAGGCGTCGGCTGCACTTTGGTTCGTGAACATTCGTTGAGGTCATTTTTGGCTTCAACATTATGTATTGCTAAATTCATTGCTAATTAGTAACAAACTAGTTAGTCTTTCTAATTTTTGTTGCTAATTCATGTTTTCTTGTAGCGGCATGCAAATAAAATTTATGATTTTACTTGACATTTTGGTCTACAAATAAAATTTATGATGTGCACATATCAATGATGTGTATATATCCAAAAATGGTGTGCACGTAAAACGCCCTAAATATATAATATATTCATTTTAACTTCTAATGAATTTGTAGCAAATTATAATATTATTTCATATAATTTAGATATATATATATATATACACACACACACAAACAAAACTACAAAAGCTTGCAATCTAACATATGAGAAATACTGCAGTACGAGCTGAGTAACACATCATTTTCATGTTGCGTTATTTGTATAGTTGTCCGATCTGTGATCCTACAACAGAGTATTTTTTGACGAAAATATGATCGTATTGAAATACAATCATATTTATTGATATACAATCTTATTTCGATTAAACATGATTTTTTGCAGGAACCAATAGTCTTATAGCATGTAACGCATAGGAATCATATGTGAGAGTAACATACTAAAAAAAATTCCCTAGCGCAGGGTCCCCACGCGCCCTCAACTACATTTCCTTTGTCGCTTGCACCCTGCGCTTACTACTATACTTCCTTTCTAGGGGCAGATTTAAGGTGGGCAAGCATGGGCTCCCCCCCCCCCCCCCCACTCAAGAATTTTGCAAAATTATTAGTGGATTTGTATTCTTTCCGTCGAGCCAATGAATTTTGACTACTCACACGTACGTAAAAAACGATAGTCAGATGATGAAGAAATAGCTCTGGTAAGATGGAGGTTTTTCAAAAACAAATTGATGGGACGAAGATGATGCCCCCTCCCCCGTTTGGATCCACCCATGCTCCTTTCGTTGCTCGATCTCTGGCCTGCAGGGGGTACGTGACGAGCGATGAAGATACTTTTGTATACAAGTGCTTAAACTTAGAGAAGATATTATTTCATCATATTCATAAATATTTATAATCTCCAGTCACTCAATAATAATAAAAATCTTTTTTTTTTAAGAGTTTAGGGTTCGCTTGGCGCGGCGGTCGGTCGCAAACACTATATTTGTGGTTATGAACCGTAGTTCACCAAAGAAACTTCTTCTACTTTTAAGTTTAAAACTAGTTTTTTTTTTGCTGGCCGCCAGAACCGTTGTCATGACAAACATATAGTATATGACTAGCGTTTTTGTTAAAATTCATGCGAGCAAAAAACGTCGTCCCAAACAGAGCCTTAGCCCTGCTTTACACTTGCAAAAGTTTAATTTATCATGTAAATAACATGGGGATGGAACTTGGAAGCATTCTTTATGTATTGTAAATTATTTTAATTATAATATAATACCATATCGGTAATTAAAAAGATTATCAATATTAATCCGTACTATAAATGTGGGCTAGCTGGCTAATTATATGATATAATTACTGTATATTTGTGTCCTCTGTAGCTTGCGTTTGTCACGTGCGTGCCTCTTCCTTTCAATAATGAATATGATGTTAATAAAATAACAAATTATATATATTTATGTATCTATCTATACTTCACGGATATTAACAAATTATTCTGACAACAATGGTGTCCGGCAGGATGCCACTCCCGCCGCTCTCAGTTTTCAGAGGGCAATCGTATTGGGCGACTGTAATTGTGTGCTCTGGGGGCGAGCTAGTGGCAGATGTGCCGTCGCTCTGGCACTGTTGTTGTAGGAGTACAGTTGCAGGCACCGGGACGGACCACCCGGAGGATAGTATCGGCCCGGAACCAATGAGGAGCCCGCAAAGATGTGGGGCTCATGCAGTTTAGATTTGTGAAATACATTTTTATGTGGAGCTCTCATCATTTCGGGCTCCTCATTGATTTATCCGGACCTTTCTTCTCCTCCGTATTCGGAAGGAAAAATCCCTCATGCTGAAAATGGTGAAATGAAAGTGGGTGATTGGACGACCTATCCGCGCGGTTTATGAGGACAGGACTGGCGGTTAGCCAGGTCGGCAAAGCTGTTGCAGAGGGCTTGTTCCTTAGCGGCCTGAGCTGTCTGTTCGCGCGGACTGTGCGAACAGAGGCGGTGGCTAGCCAGGCCGGCTTATGCTCAGCAGGCAGTTGGATCCAAGAAGGTAACCGGGCGGATAGCTTATCTATCCGCGGAGTCCGCCAAGACGCAGACTGGGTTGGAGCTCGGTAGAACGGCATAGCAGATGCGTAGGTCTAGCTCTGGTGGTGCGGCTGGTGGAAGCCGCATGATTCGTCGGTTAGTGCGAACAGGTGCTGGAGTTCGCCGGGATTGGCGGACTGATACCAGTGTCCGCCAGTAAGCACGGATTGGCCCTTGTGGCCGGTGGTGTGGACTTGGTTGGTTCTGAACCAAGTCCAGATTTTGCTCAGTCTGGCTAGATCGCGCAGTTAAGCACGGACTGCTTCTCAGTCCGCCTAGCTCGGCAGCAGTGTCGTGTGCCTTGGTTGCGAGCTTGGGGGATGCGGACTGGAGTAAAGTCTGTAAGGTGTGCGGACTGGTGCAGTATCCGCCAAGCTCGGCAGCTTGGCTGATGTGCCTTTGTTGCTAACTTGGGGGTGCGTACTGGTGATGTGTCCGCAGAGCGCGCGGACTGGAGCGGTGTTCGATGATAGGCGGACAAGGTGTTGCTGCAGAGTTCTGCGGGTGGTTGTCTAAGTTTGGCTAGGCCTTTGGCGACAAGGCGGATAGAGATTGTCATCCGGCCTTGGTGATGCTCTTGGCGGGCTGGCTATTCGACACAGGTCGCGACGGACTGGCTGTGTATCCGCGGCTTGCGGATACACTTGGTTCTTGCCGTGGGATGGAGCGGTTATCCTATCGGCTATGGCGGTGACCACACCCCTCACCGTGCCTATGAATAGGACCCTCTGTCACATCAATGAGAAGTGAATGAACAGTTGTGCGGATAGTGCTGGAAGGCCAGGACTTGGTTCTGACTGCAGTCAGGGGCAGTGCGGACTCTGCGGATAGCAACCAGCGGTTAACAGCAGGTCGCGGGTTGCGGCTAGGCGGTCTCTCTTCTGCAACTAGTTTCCCGGTTCAATAAGCTGTCCGCTTCTGGCAGCTCGTTCAGTTCGACAGCAGCAGACCGTGCGGTCAAACAGCTAGGCGACCTTGCGGTTAGGCGGCTTGCTCATCGACGAGTAGAGTTCCTTCTTGCATTAGAATAACGGGCAGTCCGCGCCGCTTGCTTTGCGGTCTGGCGACCTGACGGTTTTGGCGGACTCCGTAGTGCAGCAGTAGAGCCGACGGCTAACTCCTTGAGTCCACGCGGTTTGGTTTGCCTTGTAATTGTTTATGCTTTCCCTTTGAGTATTTTGGCGAATCATGTCGCGTCATGTATGTCTCGCATTGTAAAGATTGTTTAGTACAAAATTCGTGCTCTTTTGATTGCATCTGGTTTATTTGGGCTCGGATAGATTGAGGGTTCTTGCGCCTGATTGCATCTGTTTTATTTAGGCTCGGATATGTTGAGTGGGGGAACTTTTGCTGCAAAGATATTGTTGAAATTTGAAATTAAAATCGGAAGCAGAATGCTTGAATGCTAACAAAAAGGGGATTCTACCATCTCTGTGCTTCTCCTCCCTCACTAGTCACTAGGGCGAAACCAGCTCATGATCCTAGGAATACACAGTGGCATGTGAAGCACCCCCTTTTCCATTAATGGAACCTCCTCAATTCCTCATTCTCAAAATTCACTGCAAAACTGTGCTCAAGGAATCAGAATTCGAGTGAAAAAAAAATCAAATTAATTAACGCTCCAGACGGAAATTAAAGTGGGTGGGTGGGCCGGCGGCAGTAAATGGGCATCAATGACGGAGCAGCCAGCAGTAGCAGCGGAGTCCAAAAGGAGAGGGACGACGCATTGATGAAGACCGATGGCCTCCTTTAAAACTTCCGCACGCAGACAGAGATTCCCCTGCCATTAATTTCACTTCCTTCAACGCGCGCATGCTGCATAATGCTGCATTTAACCCTAATTTCTCCCTAATGTCGCTCTGCTCTCCTTCTGTCTCACTCGCCACTCGCCCTCGTCCTGCTCCCACGCGCTGCACGCGGGGCCGGCTCTCCGATCCGGATCGCCTGGAGTTCTTAAGGAGAATTTTAGGGTGGAGTTCGATCCAACGCGCGCGTGAGTGATTCATCTCGTCAATCCTACGGCGAGATAAATCCAGGCGCTAAAAGATAAAAAATGAACTGTAAAAAGAAATAAAAATAATTTAAAAAAAAACGAAAAATCTCGCGCGAGATGGATCGAACTGCACCCTGAAATTGTCGTTACGAACTCCAGGGGACCCAAATTCCTATTTTCGTGAAACTTCAGGGCGCAGCAGATGGAGCGGCGGTGTAATCTATGCTTGCAAGTACGTATTTTCGATCTTGAAGACTTGAATATTATTGCCAAAAATTATGAAACTAAGTCTCTATTTGTTTGGGTGTTTCACTGCTCCGTTTTGGACAAATGCCGTCGGAAGGAGGGTAAATAAATGAACCTCCGGCGGCGTTTGCTTCGTTTCCATCCGCCCGCCTTGAGAAACGCCCCAAAAAATTTCGTTTGGAGCAGCCACCTCCCCCCTCCGGTTCGAACACTCCGTTTTCACCCGCCGGATCGACCCGCCACCGCCGAACCAAATGGAGCCTAATTTAGGAGGAATTATAAAGAAGGCTCCGTTTGGCACTTAAAAACTGTTAGTGCTCGTGTGTTATAAATCATCGTGTGTTATACGCTTTAAGACAAAGCATGGTTTTTTAAGTGTGATTGATTGAAAATATGGCTGTTTTTTAGTATGATCCTATTTATTTTTGCATAAAATGATCTCCATAGTAGAATTGTGGGTTGTAAGGTTGTATTTTATCCGGCACGGTGAGAAATGTGAGTTACTTATAACTAATTTATTGAAATTGGGAAATCTCTACTCCAAAATATTCAGATTTAAGTGCAGTATGAGATTACTTGACCCGGCGGTTCGACACACTCAACTCTGAAGATAAAATGAGAGAGAGAGAGACGACTAAAGGACCCTAGACACTGTAGCAGGGAGGTCACACCTCGTACCCAGAAGCTTAGAAGAGCTTCCCCTCCACAATCAAAGATGACTGAACTAGGTACAAGGAAGATGCCGTACGGAAAATAGTTAGTCTCAAGGGGATGAAAAATAGCAATATTTCAAGGTGTCATTTCTGATACCACTGAGATTATATTTATAGAGAAAACCTAAATGGGGGGTTTTCAGGCGAGAAGACCCAACCCTGCGAGCTTGTCCTCTGGGTTCTGCTGACTTCATAGATTGCTGACTGACGACTATCTTCAGGCGACTATCTTCGATGCTAGACCGTTCTTGGCGAGGTAGTACTAGAAGTCGCCTATTAGGCGAGTGTTGTAGTTGTTTGTCGCGATATGCTATTCGAATGCTCGCCTGGATGGTCAAATAATTGATACTCGCATATGATGTTGGGTGGTCGCGCGCCTGAGCGAGTATGATACTCGCCCGTAATAAAGGATCGCCCTCATGGTCCACTGTTGATTCTTGACCTAGCCTTCAGTGTTGACGTTGACTTCTACCTCCGTGGCAAAACTGAGCCCTCCTTGACGAATAAAGGTTGTACACAATCCCCTCTCTTTTTGAGCGATCTTGGAGCTCAAAAAGAACATTCAACCCGCTATTTGATAAGACCTTCTGGCGAGGTTCAACCTCTTTCATCCCCCGATCTCTATAAATAGAGGGGGGAGAAGACGATCCCGGGGCACCTTTTCTGGATTATCGCGAGATGTCGTTCACAACTAAGGAAATCACCAAGGAGTTCCTGTTTTGGAGGGAGATGCTCAACCCAGTGCTCCCATCCGCCAAAAACGTTGGCGCGATGGCGATGATGAGGAAGTTGATTGTCGGAAGCCGAAGAAGAAGAAGAAATCACATAGAAAGCCCGCTCCCGCATGGGAGGGGTCCTCTGCTTCCAGTGAGAGAAACTATCCACGTCGAGCCCTCGACGATCTCACTCGCCACTCAGGAGGAGCTAAACCAAATGGGTCTGGGCGAGGATGCCAACGCCCCGAGGGGTGAGTCTGCTCACCCTAGTCCTCCGCTGAGTAGTCCTGCAGCCAATCCTCCATTGCAAATCGAGGCAGATCATCCTAGCAAGGTGCTGGTCAAGCCACCCGCTCCCACCGATGATATCCCTTCCACCGAGGTACTTGCCCCTTCATCCATGCCATCTGAAATCGGTCGCTTCTCTGAGGTGTTGACCACCCCGTAAGGTACATACTATGTGGTTGAAGGTTGCCTCCGTAATTCTCATACCTGGCCGCTTCTATTGACGATTTTTGTTCCTATTGTAGAGAAAATGTCACTGGTGGACCCCGGCGGCCCGAGCAACGTCTCGCCGAGTGGGAGTCATTCTTCGACTACTCCTTCCATTCCCCCGAGAATTAGGACTCACCATACGATGTGACTGCATCTAGTACTGGGTAGCTGAATCATAGATCGACTCCTCCTACGAGAAACTCGTCGGCCAGTATTCCGACGGAGATTCTTCCTCCTCCGCTGTCTCTTCTTGCGGGCGCTTTCCCCTCCAGGGGTTGCTGGAAGTACGCCGCCTCCTCCCTCCTCGCGTAACGGTTGGAATAGGAAGCCACAACCTTCTGGCTCTTCAACCTGTGGCGACCGTTGACCACCGGACCTTCAGGGGAAGGCGTCGGCGGAGCTTTATGCTGAACCCTCCTCACATCATTGCAACCCACAATTCCATTATGGACAACACGGTGGTTGCTTTTCCGGCCGCCGGATTCACATCATCGAAGCCCTTCTCCTCATCGGCCACGCTCCCCCTTGGCGGACCCCTCCTCGCCTGGATCATCTTTCTCCTCGGCGTGAGACCCCTGCCCGAGAGCGGTCCCCTCGTCGACGTGAGCCAAGGCCATAGATGTCGCGCGCTGGTAACTATCTCTTCACGCTAGAATCTTCTTTTGCATTTATTTCTTCTTGTCTACTGGCAAGCTTTTTTGCAGGTCATCCCGCCATGCCCGTGGCAGTGCTGATCGACGTTATCGGTCTCCCGCTTTATGAATACCAATAAAAGGTCGCCTCAACGTTATCTTGACCTGGAAATAAAATTCGATCAACTGACAAATAACGAGCCGTGCCGATACCTGGGCTAACTGGAGACTCGCTCGCCAAGCTAGAAAAATTCGAGGACCGCCTAAACCTCGCAGAATCTCGTTTCTATGCGATCAACAGCGTGTATTATCGCCTAGGGATGGTGGAGCATCGGCGGAACCTGCTACACAACGAACTCCATGGAATTCGGGCGAGCATTGGTTCGATTGGGCGGCTGGTGAGGATGGAGGACGACATCCGACAATAGTAGGAGCAGTTGGCTATGACAAACGAGTCCTTCTGGCAGGCGCGCGAGCAATGATGGTCGGGGTGACATGCCCAACCCGTAGATCGGCCCAGGAACCTCCAGATGCCCTGATCTTCTTCCACGCTTTCTGTTTTGGCGATTTTCGCCTTTGTCTTTGTTATGGTTAATTGTCTGGACTCACCGTTTGATATATAATAAGCTTTCCTCTACGAGCTCTTAATTTGATGTTTTTGTTGCTTTTATTCTGCGACTTGTGATAATGATCTGTGTGTTCTGTTTGTGTTTGCAAGTATATATAGGTAGGTCGCTACGTGTTGTCTGATGTCGCCAGTCCTCCTTTTGCGTTGCTGGCATTCTGGCAAGTATAAGAGTCGTGTCAAACGCACAGTGCCGAGTTCTTCTAGTAACAGGCGACCCGCGATGTGCCTATCTTGGTTGTGGATGCGCATCCCCCCCTCGCTTTGTCTATAAATGGGAGGGGGGCAAAACGACACTATTTTTGCGGAACCTTCATTTGCTTGCTCGCTCCTCCTTCCTTATCTGATACTCGTTGTTTTCCACTAATTATTCATTATGGTTTATGATGAGGATGCACATGCTCGCAAAGTTAACCAAGTCGTGGCGTTTAGGGATGCGATCTTTAAGAAACCTATTACAGATAGCGCTGATCTCGAGGAATTCACGCAACGATTCTTCCCTCCAACCAAGGAGGGCCTTCGGGCAAGGATACCCCGATCCACCGAGCGCATCAACTCTTTCTTCCCAGACAGGGTCATACTATCGATTCGCCACTTCGAGGTCGGCCTCCGCCTTGCGCTGTGGCCGGAGTTTTGCGAGATTCTTCGATACTTTGGGCTGATGCCGACCCATATCAGTCCTAATGGTGTGGCAATCATCGTTGGATATCTCTCATTCCTCGGATCAGAGGAGATCTTCGAATTGGAGGCCTTCAAACGCATCTTCTTGAAAGGGGAGACTAAGGATGGGATCGTCTTCTTTTCTAGTCACACCTGTACCGTCATCGGTGTAGTGAACAAGGTATATCGCTGGACCGAGCGGTTCGTGGTCGTCAGCGGACCGGTTGACGACGTCTTGTTCGCCCCTCTAAAGCTAGTCATGTTTAAAAAGACTGGGCCCGGGTGGCCGGCTAGGCTCGACCTAGGAAAAGCCCAGCCCAGGCCTAGGTCAGGCTAGGGGCCTTACAGGGCCCCCATTTTGACTCGGAGTCCATTCCGGTGCCCAGGCCGGGCCGAGCCCGGATAAGCCCGGGCGCCGGGCTAGCCTGGGCCCGACACCCAGGTCGATGAAAAATCCCGCCTCCAGGCGGGATTTCTAATAGGCGGGATTAATCTCACCAATTTAGGCGGGATTAATCCCTCCTATAAAAAAATCTGGCTGACTCGGGCCGAATTGGAGGGCCTTATCAGGCCCAAGAGGAGACCCTATCCCGTCCCGGGACCCGGCTCATGCTGGGCCCGGTTCGAGCTCGATTGGCAAAAAACCCGAGCCTATCGACCCGCACCCCGGTCCTAGCCTGGCCCGACCGAGCTTTTTGAACACGACTATCTACAGCCACCGGATAACGTCTTCCTTAACCTCACCTATCTTACTGAGTTTGCTGCTGTGTCATTCCGACACGTTCAGCGGGAGGCGAACCGGGTCACCGATTATTGTGCGCGGAAGGCTGTTGCTGGGGACTTCCTATGGGAGCAAGGAGGTTGTGCGGACGAGACTTTCCTCGGCCTTGTGGCAACATACGCCCGCGGCCTTGAGGGGGGTTGATTTTTGATTGACTTCCGTCTTTTTCTTTGTCTCTTATGTTCTTCTCCCCTGTCGTATTCCGCTTTGTTTGATGCTTTTAATGCAAAATTCACGGATAACGTCTTCCTTACACCTACCTTGGAGGGAGCGACCAAGGAGCTTCGATCGGCCTTCGTTGGTAGAGGTTTGATGTCGCCTTCTGGCGATGTGATGTTGCCACCCTGCCCTATATCTACCTGAAAACATGTATTCATATCGAAATCCCAAAGCTTCTTCCAGGTAATTTACATAACTCGCTCATGATACAGTTCTCACTCTAGTAGGTGCTTGCACAATTTCACTGGAGCCCTGCACGCTAGCGAAGGAAGCACCTGCTCCAGTATCTAGCGTGGAATCCCAGGTGAACATGGACGAATCATCGCCAAAGGTCTGTGGCTCTATGTCGCCGATTCCTGAGGAGCCGAGGGTCGCCAAATTACCTGTGGAGGCCGCCCACAAAAGGCCTACAAGGAAAATTGAGCGCGGCGAACCATCAAAGAAGAGACCCCGGAGAAAGTTGTTCGCCTCTAAGAACAAGGAGGTCGCCGATGACAACAAATTCGGGGAGTCCATCTTGCACCTGAACTTCGGCTTCGGCACTGAGGGGATGGACCGCTTTGGTCTCCCCTTAGTTACCTGGAGGTGGGAACTCACAAGGTCCGCTTGAGCACCAACCTTTCTCATGGTCCAAGGACTGGGACGATGAATGTGAGGCTTACAACGACGTCTTTGCACAGCTATCTGAGTCTGAATGTGTCATTAGCCCAAAGTAGGCTTCATCATCTAAGCTAGAATCGATATCGCTCAGTGTCTTCACTTTCTTGGCAATTAGAATTTTCTCCTCCTTTCTCTTTTCCTTGGAAGATCTTCTTTCTTCCTTCTTGGCTTCCTCCTTTTTCTTGAATCGACATTTCGTACTCAAGTGATCTGGCTAATTGCAGTGATAACAAACGATATTAGTCAAAACATGTTTGTTCTGTTTAGGCTTATACCTGTCGTCGTTGTTATTTCTTCTGGAGGAGGAAGATCCATTTTTCATATGCTTCCTTTTACTTGGCATCCTCTTGAACTGCTTGGAGAGCCAAGAAAACTCTCCACTTGACACTTCAGATTCGGAGGAGCTAACTTCTGATTCCTCATCATTATCAGATCTTTGAGAATTTATCTTTTCTTCTTCTGCAACTGTCAGCTCTGAAGGCCACAGACTTCTCCTTAGAAGAGGGATTACACTCTTCTTCTTCCTTCTTCCTCGTATTCATTTGCAGCTCATGGGAAAGAAGTTTCCCAAACAGATTTTGCGGCTCTATAGTAGCCAGATTTCCGATTTCACGGATATCGCATACCTTTATATCCCATTTCTTACTTAGGGATCTCAGAAATTTATCGTTCAGTTCATAACTTGAGAATTCCCTTCCGTAGGTTCTGAGGCCATTCATGATCTTGAAAAATTTCTCATAACAACTTGAGATCGTGTCCTCCTCCTCTTGCTTGAAGGCTTCATAAAATTGACTCAGTAGAGACTTCCGATCATCTCTGACTTCTTTTGTGCCATCCATGTAGATTACAAGAGAGTCTCACATTTCTTTTGCAGACATGCAGTGTATCAGATTTTGGAGCATAGAGTCGTCAACTACACTTGTTATAATATTCTTGGCTTTCTTATCTAGAGTTATAAGAGCAAGTTCATTTTTAGTGAGTTCCAACATTTTCTTTGGTACCATTACCTTAAGATCCGAAGTAGAATTTGTCATAGGAACATGAGAGCCTTCTTCAACGATCGTGAAGAGTCTTGGATCAGCAGGTTTCATATGCATCCTTACTCTTTCCTTCCACATATAAAAATTCTCTTTAGAGCACACTGGCAAGTATAGCTTTGCTTAAGACATCCTGAAAGTAGACAAGCTTTAAAGATCTTACTCAGGCGGTTAGTCCTTTTTGGTCCAACCTATCTCTGATACCAATTGAAAGTCCACTGATTATCTACAGAATCACCTATGAGGGGGGGGGGGGATTAGGTGATCTTGCCCTTTTCTGATTTGCACACAGCGGAATAATAAGCAATTAAAAGCACAAAAAAGAACAAATACAGAACACAAAGAACTTAAATCTTCAAGTTCGATGCAAATAATTTCAGTTCTACATTACTTTTGTTGCATCTATATTTGGTTCATTCACTTATCTATGCATTCACCACACTCTTGTTGATTGCCAAATCATAATCTTCTAATGGTAAATCTTATTAGTGTGAATGTTGATCTACTCAAATGCACATTCTCATGCTTTGTTCACGAGTCTAGGATTTCATCATGACTATGTTTGGCTAATGCGAGTATTTCAATCCCTCCTAGACGCATGATACTCTAAACACATTTCACGTAAAGTACATTAGTGTCATTTTGTAGAGTAATGTTTGATTCATATCTATATGTTGTTTTCTACATATTCTCTTCGTGACCATCATTACACCTAGCTTTAGTCTCTTCTTCGACACCTCATTTCTGTGTGGTTGTATATCCTCATGCGTGGTGTCATGATAGCTTTTGATGATTTTATTTCTCCGATTTGTCGCCGTGCGGTAGAATTAGCACTGCTCGGTAACTCCCTGATACATTCTTTTAAAACTATACATCAACATCAAATTTGAGTGAATTTGTCGTCATATAAATTTTTGAAATGGAAAATATGACCGTACATAGTAATTAATGGTCGTATCAGAGATAGTTTAGGTTGAAATAAGATCCTATATAAAGAGGAAAATAATAAGGAGAGATGAAAATGTTATTTAAAGACATAATTGTACGAACCAAAGTATGTGTGAGTCGATGAAGCCATTCCTCACCCCCTCAGAATCTTGGTTCGGTTTGTCATGTTTTGATGCAATTTTAATTTGGTTATAAAATATGTATCTCCTTTCATGATTGGGCCCCTCTCTTGTTGTTCCATGGCATATTCAAATGCTCGAGCCGTCACATTTAGGGTTAATCCGAGGAACGAGTTCTCTCATGAATAACTCTAAATGTGATGACTTGGAAGTGATTGTCATGCATTCCACTATTTGAAAGAATGGAGTCTTTATATGGAAATGTGCCTTTGAAAATGGGTCTTATAAAATAAAAGTTGCCTATGCGGGAATAAATGGGTCTTTTCAAGAAAACTGTGTGGACGGTCCGAAAGGGCAACCCATACGAATAAATAGATCTATGAACAATTTGAAAATTAGATGGAGACTCCATTTCAAGTGAATGGGTAGACAAATTTTAATTAAAAATAGAGGATATGCAAACTAAGCACATAGACCTGAATAGAAAGTTTAGAGTAGCAAATATCATTCTACAATAAGCCCAAGCTTTCCCAATTTCAAAAATAAAATTCATATAAAAATAAAATTCATACGAACATCCTTTACTTTTATATAGTTAATCACAACAAAACAATTCCCAGCAAATATCATTCGACACGGGGCTCCGCCCCGTAGGGCTCCGTCACTACGGCCAAGCGCGACAGTATCTGGCCGCCCTCGGCGGGCTACAATTGCCCCCAACCAGGGGCGGATCTAAGGGGGGGCCGACGGGGGCCCGGGCCCCCCCAAGAATTTTTCAAAATTATTAGTAGATTTGGATTGCTCTCGTCGAGCCAATGAATTTTGACTACTTACATGTCAAAAACGGTGACCAGATGAGGGAGAAATGACTCTGATAAGATGAAGACCTTCAAATTTATTTTTTACGAGCGGAGGACGATGTCTGCCCCCCCATGTACGAAGTCGATGTCATTTTGACCTGTTCTGCCTCTTTGATTTGTCAAGCGTGCAACGACCCTACGTCAATAGATGAACACAACAACACTTGCATCATCTTCAGCCTTGTACAGACTTACTCTAGCATGTGCCCGGGTATGAATTTCGGAAATGAAAAGAAGAGCCTGCGATTTCATCTTTCTTTCTCCAAAACAAAGCGCGTGCATGCCCTAACTCCTTTTCCTTTCCGGCTTCCTCCACTGCGACGAAGATAAGCCATTTCGAGCCTACAAGCGCCGTAGTTTGATTGTTTTGACGTGTCCTAGCTTCCTCGATGAGAAGACAATGAGTGAGCACCAGACAGTGGAAATACAGGATGACGACTAGATTCGTCATTTCTAGTTCTTTCCATTTCCGTCGTCGGTGCCCTAGACTACATCGCCTCCCGAACTGCTCTCCATCTTCATCAACACCTTCCCCCCCATTACAACTCCTCCCTGGCTCCGTCCTACACAGATAAATTACACTCCTCCTTGATTTTAAGATTTAATTCATTTTGGTTTTGTTAATCTGCTTTTTTTTTTATTATCATCCTGAGACATGTTACGTCACAATACGTTCGCTATATTTGTCGTCTCCAACGCCTCGATACGAGAAAGAGCGACCTTTTCCGAGCCCCAGGACATCTGCACACGGTACGATTGTCGTTTCTTGTCGAGCTGTCCGCTACATGTTCCATCGAGCCCAGCCCATTTGGGAAACCGTGTGAACACATCCGTTTTCCCGTGATTTTCTACCCCGGCCGCACCACCGCCGTGATCCCTCCACCGACCCTTGTTTTACTGGCTTTTTCAGTCATCTGTCCGCCACTTTTTCCTGGCCCCCCTTGATGAAATTCCTGGATCCGCCCCTGCCCCCAACGGATTTAACCCGCTTCTAGCGGGCTTTTCCCGCAACATATATATATGAGTACTCTAAATGACCGTAAAAAATTATACATCAATATTACAATATTTATTTTTTAAAAAAATATCTCTATATATATGTAAAAACAAAAATTTTCTTAAGCACTCTCTCCCCCTCTCTCTCCAGCTCAGCCGAACACACTCCTGACTCCCCCCCCCCCCCTTTTAAGCCTATTATCTACATGCTTTCTCCCTTTCTCTCTCTCTTGTAAGTGCAGTGTAGGTTTAGGAGTCGTGTTGTTTTTTATTTGTTTAATAATTAAATATTAAATGGTTGTAGAAATATTGATTCAGATTCAACGACTGCAATCAATTCAATAAATTTAAAATTCATATCATTTATATTTCTTTTATAGTGTTTATATATTGTTGCGGATTAACTCGACGCCCCGGTCGGACCGGATAATCCTGGACCGCCTTAGCTTGCGGAGCGGTCGAGCGCGCACACAGTCAGTTGGAAAAGGGGGAATGAACACAGGGAGTTTTAACGTGGAAAACCCTTCAACCGGGTAAAAAACCACGTGACCGGGTCTCTGCCGGTCAAAATCCACTATATTGCTGGAGGTTACAATTTGATGGGGGAATCGGGGCGACAGGCCGCTCCCGTTACAATCTTGAAGAGGGAGAGAGTGTATGCAGCCGTTGGAGGGCAACAGACTGCCTCAGCAACGGGACTTGGACGGTGGAATGCGCGGGATGCTTTAGGCGCGTGCGCTTAGAGGCGGTGTGTATTCCAGGGTCGTTGCTGCTTCCCTTGCTCGTCTTTCTCTGTTCTTGGAGTGCTTTCTTTGCGATTGAGCGCTGGTGGGGTGCCAACAGCCGATGACGGGGCCGACGGCCTATGACGAGTGCTGATATCCGCTTGGCGGGTGCTGATAGCCGCTGGGGGCCACTGGAGGTCCCGGGCGGCGGTCGGTGGTTGGCGGCGAGAGGCGGCCGCTGGTTGTTGACGACGAGGGGTGGCCGCCGGCGGAGAAGAACGGGAGAGCTCCCACCTGAGGAAGAAGAAGGGGGGGGGGGGGGGGAAGTGTAGGAGAAGAAGATGATCAAATGAGGAGCCCCTGAGGTCCTTTTATAGGCTCCAGGGGGAAGTTATGGCGAGCCCCACCACTAACATAGTGGGTTAGTGGGTGGTTTTGCCCCGATCGGACGGCCGGCGGGGCCTCCCCCTTGATCGGACGGTGGGGAGGTCACCCCGAGGTGGGGCCGCCCGGACGATGCCGACGGCGAGGAGGCGGCCGGATGCGGTGGCGGCCGGCCACGGTCGAGGCCGGTCACGGCCGCGGCCGGTCACGGCCGCCGCCGGTCACGGCCGCCGCCGGCCACGGCCGCGTCCGGCCATGGTCGGGGCCATAGCCGAGGCCGGCCATGGCCGGAGGGGAACTGCCGGTGGCGGTTCCTTCCCCCAAAGGTGGGGAGAAAGGGGGGCCCGCCCCCATGATCTCCATGAGAGATCATGGGGGTTAGGGGGGCCCACCCATGATCTCCATTGGTGGGGATCATGGGGGTCTCCTTTTCCTTATAAATTAAGGTGGAGCCCATCATATATATATATACTTACTTTTTCTTTAAATAACTTTCACGAAAAAAATCAATTCCAAAGTGGATTTTTCTTTTCTAGTTTTCATTTCCTTCAAATCGTGGAAATAGTCAAATACAGACGTATATCATCAACTACTTATACCTCCCCGCGGCGACGGTCGGGGGAAGATGGCAGAGAACTTCTCAAAGCCTAGTGAGTCCCCTGATTTGAAGATTTCTCAAGGCGAGCTCGACGCCTTCAAAGCCTACCAACACGAGGGTTATTCGGCCAGGATGCCAAGGGCCGGCGAAAAGTTGAACTCGCTATACACTAACGAACTCGCCTTCTCGATGGCGATGTTCAATGTCGGGCTGTCGCTGCCTCTGTGGCCGGAAGTACGGATGGTGCTTCGCCACTATGGCCTTGTCCCCACGCAATTACTGCCCAACGGGTATGCCGTACTACTCGCCTTTATCAGTTATTTGAGTGAGGAGAGGATCGAGTTTGATTTGGAAGCTTTCCGGCGAGCGGTCACGTTGAAGGCCACCAACGAGGGATTCGCCTATTTCTCCGCGGGGAATGGGTTCAAAATCACCGAGTTGGTGAACAAGGTCCACGTCGGCGTGGACAAGTTCACGAAGGCTTTGTAGCTAAGGATCTCTGGCTTCAAAAGCTCAATTGGGACGACGTTGACCATAATCAAACCCTTTGACTGTGCAGTGAGTTACTTCTATTGTCGTGACTCACTGCACAATCTTTAAGGGTTTGATATTAAGGTCAGCGGCATCCCGATCAAGCTTTTGAAGCCGGAGATCCTCAGCTACAAAACCTTTGAACCCATGCTACTGGCTGAAAATGAACGATTTCGGGGTGTAAATATGTCCATCCGCGTTAACGGCGGAGGTAAGACCTCTCAGATTTACGTCATCCGCCAGAGCATCGTCAAGTAAGTTCTCTCTTTATGTCGTGGTGAATGCATTCGGAATGCATTCAGGTGAATGATTTGGATTTCCAATCTCTTTTTTCAAGTGTTAATTTGAATCACTGTGTGTTTATGGAGTTATTTATTTGTTTGATTATTCAGAAAAATAGCAAAAGAGTTAATTTCATTTCACAATGTGTTTTAAAAAAATTAATTTTGTTGATTTGAATTGAAATTGCACCCGCGAAAAGGAAAAAAAAATCTGAAGATGGTTAAAAAAATCACAAACATTGGTTTAGTAAAAGAATACCACGGATTAAAAAAATGCTATTAAATTTTTATGAAATTGTGGGAATAAATACTCTTAGCCCTTTTCAATCGATCGACTGGAAGGGTGGACCCATTCCAGTCGATCGACTGGAAATTGATTTATGTTTTTTTATTTCAATTTTGATTTCAGATATAATCAATATTTCAGTTTTGAATTCAATTTTGATTGAATAAGTTTGTGTCTATGAAGTGTTTGTATGCATGTGTGTGAGTTTTGTATGTGTTTATATGTATGTATGAATTGTATGTGTATGAGAGGGTGTATGCATGAATTGTTTGTGTGTTTGTATGTGTTAAGAATGTGTATTTTGTGTGCTTTTTTATCGTGTATGTGGTTGGGTGTTTGTATGCGTGTATGTTTATGAGCAAATCCAGCAACCTTAAGTTAATCAATGCAGGCCAGTAATGCTATCGCTACCAACCAAACCACCTCCTTAAAGTGAGACGACCGGTTGAAGTGGCTCAACCATTTACACATAACTAACTTCGTTGGAATTAATACTTTAATGGGTTGGCTTTGACCCAAGTGGTAATGAGATTGACTTCATTAACTCTGAATGATAAAAACTTACACGATTATTTCTTCTCCAATTATCCGACCGGTAATCCGATCGACTATCCGGTCATATATCTAGTTCATGGCGGTGTTATAGGCAATTGTTATATTAAAGACTTATTATTATATAAAAATATATTACATCTTTCTTTTTCTCATTTCAATTTTTTTCTTCATTCAATATCTTACTAGCACCCAGATAACTTTATTTTTCAAAAACATTCACGCCTTAAAAAAGTTCCAAAGATCAACACAAAGATAAAATGATATATAGCTCGAAAATTATTTGTTTTAAAGTGTGATAATTGGGATAGGATTAGTGGGCTTTGGTGATACGAATATGGCCGGGGGAGATCCAAAAGGTAAGGAGTAAGGCTCAATAGGGGGATACACTGGTAGATAGTAATGATCTGCGTTCGACAAAAGTTGGTGTTGACTGGTTGCAAGCGTCGAGTGGAAACAAGCGTCGAGTGGAGCTCTGCAATAAGCTAATAAATTGATCTAGCATATTAAGCATACAGCCGTATCCGAGATAGTGTAGGATGAAATACGACCATAGCAAAAACAAATTTGAGTGAAATACGACCATACCTACGCATGATTATATCCTGTGTATGCTTATATTTACACTGCCATGTATCACCCAAAAAGACATATTAACTTACATTTTACATATATTCTCGATCTGGCTTGCTCATGAGGAAGTGTGCTTGGTGCAAGGTGGGTAACACATTCAGCTCACTCTTCCCCAGACTTAAATGCAACTAAATGATGATCTCATTTATGAAAAATATAAAATATACAAGGAAGAGGTTGAGAGTGTACCCCATGCTCAGATATTGAGCATACCCGAAGATGGTAACTATGGTAGCGAAGCTCTCGCCATTCAAAACTGTGTCCAGGTCACCCTGCAATCGATCTCTAGCATATATATAATATCACATTCCAACGCAGGCAGCAGCACGATTTTTCAAAGCACAAAAAATTAATTTCACAGGTAACCACATTTGAAAACATCATAGAACATGAACTATAAATCAGCACAAGTGAATTATAAAGAACTAAAACAGATTGATTCCCAAAGGAATCGCGCACAATTCATATACCAAAATATATAGTCATCCATAAATATTCTCCTCAAAAGGTCTTTTGCTACTTAATTAATTGAAATGCTTCTAAGATCTCCAAAACACTTTTGGCACGAAGTTGTGGCATTTTCTTGTCCCTTCTACGCAATTTTGCTTGATATCTGGGAATGAGAACAAATGGCTGTATCAAAGATAGTTTAGGATGAAATACAACCATGTCAAAATCTCTACTTTACAACGTTCTCCCTCGAGCACATTACAAGTTCATGAAGGTAAATTAACAAAAGACTGCAGTATATTATATACGACTGTATTTTATGATATATGACTCTATTTTATGTGCAAAAAATAAAATATATCAACATCAAGTTTGAGTGATTCTGTCGCCATATAGATTTTTGAAATGAAAAATACGGCCGTACACAGCAATTAATGGTCGTATCAGAGATCGTTTAGGTTGAAATAAGATCCTATATAAAGAAGAAAATAATGAGAGATGGAAATGTTATTTTAAGACATAATTGTATGAACCAAAGTACGCCTGAGCCATTCCTCACCCCCTCAGAATCTTGGTTCTGTTTGTCATGTTTTGATGCATTTTTAATTTAGTTATAAAATATGTATCTCCTTTCAGGATTGGGTCCCTCTCTTGTTGCTCCATGGCATATTCAAATGCTCGAGCCGTCACATTTAGGGTTAATACGAGAAACTAGTTCTCTCAGGAAAAACTCTAAATGTGATGACTTGGAAGTGATTATCATGCATTCCACTATTTGAAAGAAAAGGAGTCTTTATATGGAAATGTGTCTTTGAAAATGTGCCTTATAAAATAAAAGTTGCCTATGCGGGAATAAATGGGCCTTTTCGAGAAAACTAGTGTGGACGATCCGAAAGGGCAACCCATACGAATAAATAGATCTATGAACAATTTGGAAATTAGATTGAGACTCCATTTCAAGTGAATGGTTAGACAAATTTTAATTAAACATAGACGATATGCAAACTAAGCACATAGAGCTGAACAGAAAGTTGAGAGTAGCAAATATCATTCTACAATAAGCCCAAACTTTCCCAATTTTAAAAATAAAAATCACATGAATATCCTTTACTTTTATATAGTTAATCACAACAAACCAATTCTCATTATAGACCTGCTTAAGTTTGTATGTGTGTATGTTTGTATGTGTTAAGAATGCGTGTTTGTATGTGTTAAGAATGTGTGTATTTTGTATGTGGTTGGGTGTTTGTTTGTATGTGTGTGTGTATGAGCAAAACCAGCAACCTTAAGTTAATCAATGGAGGTCGGTAATGCTATCGCTACCAACCAAACCACCTCCTTAAAGTGAGTCGACCGGTTGTGGTGGCGCAACTACACATAACTAACTACGTTGGAATTATACTTTAATGGGTTGGCTTTGACCCAATTGGTAATGAGATTGACATGATTAACTCTGAATGATAAAAATTTACACGATTATTTCTTCTCCAATTATCCGACCGGTAATCCGATCGGATATCCGGTCGTATATCTAATTCTCTTAATTTTTACTTCCAAACATCTTATTACCCTTAGAAAACAGAACTCATGGCAGGCTGTCAAGAACCCTAGGAAAGAGGATCAATTTGGCCCTTGCGAATAGCTTCATGCACTATCTCCCTTCAACCCTTTGAGATAAATATGGCAAAAAAAAAAGGAAAATCCATGGACCAACCCCATCGTCTCCACTCCGTAGGAACTGCGAGATCGCCCAAAGGATGCCTGCATCTAGAGGTCGCAGACCGACCATAGACCATGTTCAATAAGTGGAGGGCATTAGTTGTTCGCTCTTCGGTTGGGCACTAAGAGTCGGAGAAAAGCAATCACTCGTTTTGAAAACCAGCATTCTGAATACTAAAGAGTCGGACGAAAAAAGGGGGAGAGCTCTTTGTTCCTAGTTCTAAACCCAAATCATCCAGAGCGAGCTCGACGCGAGTAGAAGGCACGACATGGAACTTTGCTTGGAGGAGCAGGAGCGCTCCCTCCATCAGCAATCCAGCTCGTTAGTCCAGAGATCCTTTCAGCACCTAACCGTCAGGAGGCTAAAGGTTGCCAAACCAAGAAGGTGACATATGGAGCATCACTTGGAGCTCACATCTTCTATGTAATTACATCGAGATAAATATGACGCACTTCTTTTGTTAACATATTGGAGTTTTGGTTCGGTGGATGAGACACCTTTCTTTTTAGTCAAATTCTCGATCTACGAAGGGCATGCGACCTCGAGTTTTTAAGCAGCCCTAGGACCAGTCACTGCGCAATCGACGACAGAGATCAGCTCCCCTTTTGGCATACTTGCAGACTTGCCTCTTGATGCAACCTCTCAGTTGACGAGAATTCGATAAAAATATGGAAATTATCCCAAGTACGTAGGCGCGGATTTTTTACCTCGCCAGGACTGCACCGCTCTATGTAAAAAACAAAGATCGTCGTCATTCCAGTCAAGAGGAAGAAACACTCCCAACGGTTGTTGGTGATCAACATTCCTGTCAAGAGGAGCACAGCTCTATACCCACATCGACACTGACTTATGTGGTTTTGAGGTAGAATGCAGCAGTATTTAAACAGGTATGCTTTACAATGTTGTCGTACTGTCATACAATTTTGTAAAATACAGTAGTTTTTCTAATCTAGACGAACTACTCATCACTGGACTTCAGCTGCTTGTTGTGGCCGAAGCCGAAGCGAGCAAGAACTGATATAAAAAAATGGCAGCAGCCTCATGCATCAATGGTGACAGGAAAATGATTGCAACATGAACATGAAATATTCATGAGGAAGGAAAAAATGGAAAACATAACAAATGAATGTGTCGCCATATAGATTGTTGTAATGAAAAATACGGCCGTACAATCCATTCTCCAAACCCCCATTTTTTCATAACTCCTAAGCAATCACCCACTACTCATTTTGTTGACCTTGTATCCACCTCACACCTCTCCACAAATTCAGCCCACGTTAGCATATTTGAGTCACCCATGGAGGGCACATAAGGGTCAGTCCAGATCACCCTACAATCAATTTCTAGCATATATATAATATCATATTCCAATGCAGCACATTTATTCAAAGCACAAAAAATAAATTTCACAGGTAACCACATTTGAAAGCATCATAAAACATGAACTACACTAAATCAGCACACAAGTGAGCAATAAAGAACTAAAACAGAGTGATTCCCAAAGGAATCGCATAAGTCATAATACAGGACATAGCAATCCTGAATAATGAGTCATTATTATTACAAAAAAAAATTATACGGTCATCCAAGGTCTCGTGTTACTTAATTATCTCAAATTGACCCAAATCTTAATAACCTAAATATAAAATGGATACCTGGATGCTCCTTAAATCACCTTATCTCTTTTTTGAGACGCCAACAGTTTTTCCCCTTCTGCCAGTTGTCTTAGAATGTTGCCCACGAACACGCAGCCCCCAATAGTGGCGCAGCCCGCGGTGGTTCCTGCGGTTTAAAGAGTAGATGTTATTAGCATCCGCAACAAACTAACACTCAGTATTGACAGTTATACTTCAATATCAAACTCATGTAAAAAAAAAAATAAGAATTACATTTCTCACAACCACCTAAACACTTGGAAATTAGACAAACATTCAAATATATTTTGATACAGCAAGGTGACAATCAAAAGAACATTCAACATCTATAATGGCGCACCATCATGCAGTCGACAAAAGAACAACCGAAAAAACGGTGTTTGGAGAAAGATGAGCCCTAGTTTCAAGTCATCCGTATAAAACAAGAGCTGCGGGCATCTAATTAAACCCAATAAGATATAAGAATATTATTTATATTGTCTGTTTGATTTCAGATCTACCACTTAAATGACGAGTTCTAAAGAGTCCTATAATATTGAAAATTTAAAAAAAGTCAGATAACAACATGGTGGCGGTTGTGAACGCCGTAGTCACGAACGGTCGTCCACTTTTATGTTTAAGTGGATGAAGTTCCACTTTTATATTTTGATACAGCAAGGTGACAATCAAAAGAACATTCAACATCTATAATGGCGCACCATCATGCAGTCGACAAAAGAACAACCGAAAAAACGGTGTTTGGAGAAAGATGAGCCCTAGTTTCAAGTCATCCGTATAAAACAAGAGCTGCGGGCATCTAATTAAACCCAATAAGATATAAGAATATTATTTATATTGTCTGTTTGATTTCAGATCTACCACTTAAATGACGAGTTCTAAAGAGTCCTATAATATTGAAAATTTAAAAAAAGTCAGATAACAACATGGTGGCGGTTGTGAACGCCGTAGTCACGAACGGTCGTCCACTTTTATGTTTAAGTGGATGAAGTTCCTCAGGTGGGCATTCACGAATGACGAGTTAAACCACCGCGTTCACGACACACACCGACGTACCAAATGGAGCCATTATTTTCCTTCAAGTACAAATGGACAATCATTTATAAATCTGTCTTTTCAAGTTTTGTTTTCACACATTCATCTTAAATCTCACTTCAATCATTATCAACCATGTCTCACTGACTGATTTAATCCTCAACACTCAAACCCATATAACAAAGCTAGCCTAATATAATACATTTTAAGACACAGGGATGTGTGTGTGTAAATAATACAGGTGGTAAAGCCTATAAAAAAAGAACAGGATAATGGAAATAACAAATATGAAAAAAAAAATAAAGAGACATGGACCTGATCTTTTTCAGACGCTCAAGATCATCTCTGAGCTTCATGTCCAGAGCATTGGACACAACTTGAGAGTACCTTCCATAAACTGCCGAGGATTTGCTACAATTGTCATCAAATTCTCAAGCTCTGCAGACGTTAGCTCTCCAGCTCTACAAATACATAAATCAGTCCCATGAGTATATATAAAACAATACAAAAAAAAAAACCAATAAATAACGTCACGTCACGCGTTAGTAAAAGAGAGAGAAATCATCATAGATTATCACACATATAGCTGAAGTTCTATCCGCATTGTAAATATTATAGTTCAGACGGAGATTTCTAAGGCTCTGTTTGACACTTCGGGCCGGCGGGAGGCCAGCCAGGAGAGAGGAAACGGCCGTTTAGAACGGTCGACTGGTGCTCCGCCTACCAGCCTCAAAACACCGGGCTGGTACCCTTTTACGCCGGCCGTTCTCGCCCGGAGCTCGCCAAACAACCTTTCTCCGGCTCGTTCAGGCCGGAACGGCGCCCCGCCGGAGTGTCAAACACAGCCTAGGAGACATTTGGAGAGATTTTGGATAGTAACAATCATGTTTTCGTTAATTATTGTGTTTGAATCCATTGTTAGCGCCAAATTCCAACCAAATAACGGAATCAAATGAGCCATAAACGAAAAACATGAGATGTTCAGAAGGTATGAAGTAAATTAAAGCCTCGAGGGAAGAAAGAAGTCTACACAAGGGGGGAAAGGTATCAAAGATGAGGCTCAATCCCTAACGAATCGACAATTGCAGAATCCACAATAGAACGAAACACATCATAATTGCTACAAGAAATAGTAAATCTCAGAGAAAGTTACCTTTTGTTCATGTCCATGTCTGCCTTTTTGCAAACAATGTTTACAAAACGGTGGCCTATACCTTTTATGGAGGTAAGGGAGAGCATGATCTTTTTCTTACCATCAACATTCGTGTTTAGGACACGGAGAATATGCTGAAAATCTTCATTCGCGATGAGAGACTGCGAGTAAGAAGAAGAAAAACTGATAACAAAAAGAAAAGAAAAATTTGTCATACAATAAAATCCATGAATGCCGAGAGAAAGAGATTGAAACACACCATGATTGCTAGATTTCTCGTGCAAGATGAAAATACAGCTGGGCTTCAGGAGAAGTTGCAGGAAATCAGGAACTTTTCACGATGATGCCGGTAAGGGTTCAGAAGATCGACAGAAACGATGGTGTTGGCAAGCTGCAAAAGTTCGACAAACACTCAGTAGTATCTGGAAACCGAAAAAAAGTAGAAAATAGGGGGGTAAAAAATCGTAGAGATGCACGGAGAAATCACGAATCGCAAGCCGATGGAGGTATTGGGGAGAATCATTCATAAATTACCTGAAATCGCTGTAAAAAACCATATCTAGGCAAGGCCTGGCGCAGCGGAAGAGGATCGAGAATGTAGAGAGGAGTTGAAACGAAGTTATACCTCCGGCCTTTTAAACCTCGATGAAGAAGAACAGTGCCGATCGGGACGGACGCCGGACGGGTGGGTGCTGCAGCGTGAACAGAGAAGAAGAACGACCACTTGCCGGAATGCGAAGACGCCGGAGGAAGAGGGCTCGGGACGGTGCTCCGGAAAGGCGATGCTCTGCTCTGCAGGAGATGTCGCGGGACGGCAACGAATCGGGATGACCCTAAACCCTAAATTAGGGCGTGCATGAAAAACCAAAAACTGTCCAAATCAAATTCAACCGTTCAAACCGAATCGATTTTACATTGAACCAACGTCTCGGTTTGATTTTGATTTTCCTCCCTGAAAAATCGAACCGTACCGACTAATAATACATTTAAAAATATTACCAATAATGATCTTTTAACTATTTTTATTAACTAAATAATGTACACTAATTATATCAACTTAATAATTTTTATATCATTTGAATCAAAATAATTATTTTTGATGCATATTTTATGTATTAAAAAAAATTAAACATTTTATTTAACTTCTTTTATTTATATCTTTTTATATTTTTAACTCGATTTCGCAATAAAAATATTCAGTCATAAATTTTATGTAATATGAGATATTAGTTGTAATATATCATATGTAAATAAAATTTGATGATGTTTATTTTTAATTATCATATATTTTTTAAATTTTCTTGAGATATTTAAATACACAATTATTTTAAATAGTATAACAGAAAAACCGAACCGAGTAAACAACCAAAAAATCGAACTGATAAACAACGGTTCGGTTTCGGTTTGGGTCCAAAACGGCCCAAGCCGAACCGCTTGCACCCCTAGATGAAACCCTAAAAACGCGAATGGTGTTTTCTTGCGGCTCCGGCTTATGGAGTTTGGGGCAGAGATGGGATAAATATCCCTATATATACCACAATTCTGGGCCTAAAACCCTGAACGATCTGGACCGTCCATCCTCTCATCTGGAGAATCTTAACTTAAAACCCAATCTAACTTAAACCACGCGTCACTATTGGACATAGCGAGTCACCACTTTATACTAATCACCCTACCGGACTCCTATGAGTTGAATCAAATAGGTAATCTAACAATCGCAGCTACTAGATGTGATCTAAACATGGGAGTTAGTGAGGATCCTCGTCGGTGATCTGGAGGAAACCAGGGATCTTCAACGATGGAACCAGGGATCGCCGTCGGTGGTCGTCGTCACGTGTGGAGAAGGTTGGAGGATCGTTTTCCCAAGAGGATCGTTCGTTGTCTTGTCGTCTGCTCACGCAAAAGGGAAGGTATCGGAATTAGGGCACAGTAGATTCACGGATTTAGGGCAATCCGCGATCACTTAAAAATTCAATTTAAGGGAGGGAGGCACACTTTCGTACGAGCAAGCCGGATCAAGAATATACGTAAAATTAAGTTAATACGTTTTTTGGGGTGATATATGACAGTGTAAATATAAGCATAAATAAAATATAACCACGGAACGTTCTTCGGATTTTCTAATGTCGTGCAATGAACAATAAACAAACACGAATTCTATGAGACTGGGAAAGGGATTCGTTACCCTCGACGATTTTCGCGGTGCCATGGAATCCAATGGAAATTGGATCTCCACTTCCTTTCCTCAACAAACAGCAACAAGATTTCTGAAGTCCAATACGAGTCCGAAGCTACCTCCTCTGTTTGACTGGAGCACAAAGACAACCGAGAATCTTGCAAAAGGGGAGGGGTCGACCTCCAATTTTTTAGGGCAAGAAGTCACAAACTTCTTCGATCATCCTTCAGAAACCAAGGACTAGCTCCGGCGAGCCACCTCCAACAACCTCCAGCAAGTATCCAATAAACCTCGACGATTTTGACCTAGGCGACAACACAGGCTCGAGCGCTCCTCGATTCCGTCGGCTTCAGCTTGGACTTCGATGATCCTTCCTCCCATCACCTCGGCGACACCAACAACGGCCTTTCCCAGCTACCTCCGGAGCATTCAGTCGAACGAACGAAATCATCCAGTTGAACGTCGGAATGATTCAGTCGAACGTCGGAATCATCCAGTTGAACGTCGGAATCATCCAGTTGAACGTCGTGATCATTAAGTCGTCTGAATTTCTTCAAGTCACCTGACATCATGATCAACAGGCCTATCATCGAGGCGATGGTGGCTATCATCGACGATATCCCTTCTTTCGGCGAGTGCCAAAAATAATGAAATTCGGGGGTGCAAAATGTCATATTTAAACTTTTAAGTTGCATAGTGTCAAAGTGGTGTATTTGGGGGTGTATTGTGCCCATTGCTATTGCCGTCACTGTTGCCTTCTTCCCCCGTCGCTAGCGTCGTTGTTGTTGCCTTCTTCCCCATCACAGTTGGCGTCGCTGGTGCCTTCTTCCCCATCGCAGTTGGCGTCGCTGCTGCCTTCTTCCCCATCGCAGTTGGCGTCGATGTTGCCTTCTTTCCCGTCGCAGTTGGCGTCGCTACTGAGGGATACCTTGGCAGTGCTTCCATCTTCAGTTCCGGTGACACCTCCGCAGACCTTGATCGACCTTTACCGGCTGCGCAGTGAGTCAACCAATTTGCTTGCTTATAATTCCTGGTTCAAGTGTTGGATCGTTGTGCCTTCTTTTTTTAACATTTTCTTGTTAATGTACTCCGTGGCTCCGCTCAATGCTACCGGTCGCAAGAAGACGATAGTTGTTATGTCTCACCGCACAGTCAGTAAATATTTGATTAAAGTCAATGGTGTACCGATAAAGCTTTTGAAGCTGGAGATCCTCAGCTACAGCCTTCGAACCCATGCTACTTGCTGGAAATCGTTCGAAGCCTTTGTATATAAGGATCTCTTGCTTCAAAAGCTCCATTGGGACGTCGTTTATCATATTCAAACCCTTTGATTGTGCAGTGAGTCACTTTCATTGTCGTGACTCATTGCACAACCTGTAGGGGCTTGATATTAAGGTCAGCGGCCTCCCGATCGAGCTTTTGAAGCCAGAGATCCTCAGCTACAAAATCTTTGAACCCATGCTACTTGCTAAAAATGAACGATTCCGGGGTGTAAACATGCGCATCTGCGTTAACGGCGAAGGTAAGACCTCTCAAATTTACGCCATCCACCATAGCATCGCCAAGTAAGTTCTCTCTTTATGTCGTGGTGAATGCATTCACGTGGATGCATTCACGTGAATGCATTCTGAATGCATTCAGGTGAATGATTTGGGTTTCTAATATCTTTTTTCAAGTGTTAATTTGAATCACTGTGTATTTATGGACTTATTTATTTGTTTGATTATTCAAAAAACTAGTAAAAAATCTAATTTCATATCTACAAAATCATATATATGCATGCAGAGTGCAAATAATTTAATACCGAACTTGCTCTTCAACCCTAACTATCCAATAATCCAAATCTTTTCAAGAACTCACGAAATCACATGAATAGCGAAGAAATCCCGTATCTGGGTTGGTGGACGCCGCGGAAAATTCCGTGCATGCCTCTACTCTATCATTTCTGAGAGAGTAGAGACGAGTTCGGGGTTGGTGCTCTCCGCCTCAATGAACTGATTCGCTCTCCCGATCAGTTCTTGGTAGGCCCGCGAGGGCTTCTTACTAATCTCAAATTTAAACAGGCCTTCCCTCAGGCCATTCTCCAAGTCAGCTTGGTATATGTTCTGGTCTACACCACGAACACATAGGGTCGCTTCTTGAAAGCGATCAATGATGCGTCGGCAAGTGCACCGGTCGCTGTCAAGTAATAATTTTTGGGAACAGCTTCCCCGAATGTCGATCTCGAGTGAAAGCAGGATGTATATCTTGATAGCGTCGTAGAAAGATCGTTACTAAGAGTTAAACGAAACAACAAATGTTGGTTTTTGATTTCTAATGCTACAAAAGACAAAAAAAAAACTAATGCGGGTCGTAAGCACCGCTTCGTTTGGTGGATGGAACTAGTGCATGCCGCTATGCCGTGCTTCGTTAGGCAAATGGACGGAGAGCAAGCGGATGGAGTGAACACACGTGCGGAGAGTGAGGGTCGTAATCACCTCTTCAACTACCAACACTAGTCTTTGCTAGAGTGGTTCTAGTGCGCGAGTGGAGTTGATGTGAATGGAGGCGAGTGCATCATAGCTAACAACAAATGATGTAACTACCCAAAACAAACTGTTCATAGACAAATAAAAGCAAGTTTAGGTTCATTACAAGCTTTAGAATACACTTCACTATGGAGGAGAGGTAGAGTAAACCGAAAGGGGGAAAGCCTAGCCGTGGTTCTTGGCCGGAGCGGTGGGTTATCAGTCCACTTCTCGACTCGAACCGTGGTTGCGTCCGGAGGTAAATGGGTTGTCAATCCACTTGTCTTCCTCCGTCTTCTTCCCTTGCCTTCAGTCTTTTCTCCCTTTTTGCCCAAGTGAGAAATACCGGAAGATCTCTGTTGCACACTGCTGGTGGCCGGAAACTCTTCGAAGGGTTGAAGATGACTTCGGATCGCTGGAGAAAGCTTCTCGGAGGGTGGAGATCAGTGGAGGACCTGTTGGGGAGAGAAATGGCGCTTTGCGCGCAGCAGCGGGGCGGAAAATGAAAAACGCGTTGACCTAATTCGCGGAGCACGGGCTTAAATACAGGCAGCAGAAAATCAAAGCGCACGATCAGTGGCGCACGACCGTTGGTGATTGTGCGCACTGCTCTAGAGAAACTGTAGTTGGATATAAAAAATTAATATATATACGCACGATCAGTGGCGCACGACCAGTGGTTGTGCGCACTGGATCCCATGATCGCGCGATTAGCAATGACAGAACTCCAGAAAAATGAGATAAACGTGCACGAGCAGTGGCGCACGACCATAGGTCGTACGCACCATGTCCAATGGTCGTGCAATTGCCTTAGACAAAACTTGGAAAAATGGAAAATAGTGCGCACGATCAGTGGCTCACAACCAATGGTCGTGCGTTATAGATCCAATGATCGTTCGCATTGTTCCTGTACCGTTTGGGAGCCGATGAACAGACCGCACACAACCAACGGTAGTGCGCGAAGGAGTCCACTGACCGTGCACATGTAAAAACGCACGATCAGTGGCCCTTAGGCGAAAAACATTCCAAAACAACCCCGGAACATACACACGACCTTTGTACCTGCAGCAAAAACAGAAGAGCCACTGAAATGGGCATTCCACATTATCCAGACACGGAAAAACACCAAGTAAAGGGCAAAAGTACAATAACTGCGAAATCACACTAAAACGGGGCAAAAGTGCACTTAACATGTAATGGACATAATAACAAATATGAACAATTATGGCTCTCAAGTGTAGTGCATCAACGAGAAAACTGGCCCAAATGAGTCCAAAAATAGGTATATAACTTGGACTCATCAATCAACATAACGGGCCAGCGACTCGTTAGCGTTTTACTTCAACTACAGAAGGGCACGAACCCCACTCTTCCTCTTTCGCGAGGTAGATAAATGGAGGAGGACCACCTTCTTCATCTCGGGGTAAGAATCGATGCTTCCCGGCGGTAAGTTATTGAACCAGTCTCTCGCCGCTCCCTCGAAAGTAATCAACAGTAGTTTACACTTGATGGGATCAGACAGTCCGCGGAGTGAGACAAAAGCTTCGTAAGTTGTCAGGTGATTGTGGGGGTCGCCGCGTCCACTATACTTGCTCATATGAGGTTCTGTGTTGAAGCCAGGAAAATTCCCCGACCTCAGAATTCGGATAAAGAAAGTCTAAGGTTACTGATTCTACGATCTGACATCACAATTCAAGTGGCTAGAGAGAGAGAGAGGAAACTATCTATAAGCACACCTCAAGTGCTCCAGCAGGGAGGTCCCACCACGTACCCGGAAGCTTAGAAGAAGCTTCCCCTCCGCAACCAAAAGGTTAGGCGAGGTACTAGGCATACATGGACTTGACGAGTATCCACTTGGGGGGGGGGACCTCGACCTCTTCCAAAAGGTATCATTTCCAGTACCCCCTGGGGGGCTATTTATAGAGAAATCATGGGGGGGGGTATAGGCGAGTATCAAGCCTCTGCGAGCGAGTATCTAGGGCTACTCGCCCAAACTCGCGAGATACTCGTCCATACTCGCCCATACTCGCCACAACTCGCCTCTGCTCGCCACAGCTCGCCTCTGCTCGCCACAGCTCGCCTCTGCTCGCCACAACTCGTCTCTGCTCGCCATAGCTCGCCCAAGCTCGCCTCTGCTCGCTACAGCTTGCCTCTGCTCGTCACTGCTCGCCTCTGCTCGCCACTGCTCGCCACTGCTTGCCTCTGCTTGCCCAAGCTCGTCTCTGCTCGCCATAGTTCGCATCTGCTCGCCACAGCTCGCATCTGCTCGCCACAGCTCGCATCTGCTCGCCACAGCTCGCATCTGCTCGCCACAGCTCGCATCTGCTCGCCACAGCTCGCATCTGCTCGCCACAGCTCGCATCTGCTCGCCACAGCTCGCATCTGCTCGCCACAGCTCGCATCTGCTCGCCACAGCTCGCATCTGCTCGCCACAGCTCGCATCTGCTCGCCCAAGCTCGCCTAATGGTCTGCGAATAACCGTCTGCTGGGGTACTTCTGATCTCGACGAATTACGGGTTATACACAATCCCCGCTTTTTTCGAGCTCGACACGAACTCGAAAAAACAATGTTGAACCCGAAGTTCAGAGAGATGGCACTAGACGATGCGCTGCAAGAAGTCTTTCCTAGGAGAGCAGCTCAACTGAAGGAGAAAAGAAAATGTCGACACCGCCCAGAGGTAGAACCCAATTGAAGGAGGTGGAGAAGAGTCGACACCTCCCAGGCCATTCGCTATGCGAGCGAGCTCAACTAGAAGAGGTGGAAATGGAGCGGACATCTCATATGTAAATCATACCTAGCTATGGATAGAAGGTTGATATCTCGTAAGAACCAAGTTCAACTGAATTGGAGAAGAAATCGACACCTCACAGGAGTCGAGCTCAACTGGAGGTAGAGAGAGAGGTTGACACCTAGCAGGAGCCGAGCTCAACTGAAGGTGGAGAGAGAGGTCGACACCTAATAGGAGCCGAGCTCAACTAAAGGTGGAGAAGAGTCGACACCTCTCAGGAGCCGAGCTCAACTGGAGGTGGAAATGGGGCGGATATCTCATATGTAAATCATACCTGGATGTGAAGAGAAGGTGGAAAGAAGAGGTCGACACCTCAGAGGAGCCGAGCTCAACTGGAGGTGGAGAGAGGAGGTCGACACCTCACAGGAGCCGAGCTCAACCGGAGGTTGAAAGAAGAGGTCGACACCTCACAAGAGCCGATCTCAACCGGAGGTGGAAAGAAGAGGTCGACACCTCACAGGATCCTAGCTCAACTAGAGGTGAAGAGAAGAGGTCGACACCTCACAGGAGCCGAGCTCAACTGGAGGTGGAGAGTATAGTCGACACCTGGTAGGAGCCGAGCTCAAATTGAGGTGGAAAAGAGGTCGACACCTAGCAGGTGGAAGCTCAACTGAAGGTGGAAAGAAGAGGTCGACACCTCACAGGAGCTGAGCTCAACTGGAGGTGGAGAGAGGAGGTGACACCTCACAGGAGCCGAGCTCAACCGAAGGTGAAAAGAAGAGGTCGACACCTCACAGGAGCCGAGCTCAACCGGATGTGGAAAGAAGAGGTCGACACCTCACAGAATCCTAGCTCAACTGGAGGTGGAGAGAAGAGATCGACACCTCACAGGAGTCGAGCTCAACTGGAGGTAGAGAGAGGTCGACACCTAGCAGGAGCCAAGCTCAACTGAAGGTGGAGAGAGAGGTCGACACCTAGCAGGAGTCGAGCTCAACTGAAGGTGGAGAAGAGTCGACACCTCTCAGGATCCGAGCACAACTGGAGGTGGAAATGGGGCGGACATCTCATATGTAAATCATACCTGGATATGAAGAGAAGGTGGAAAGAAGAGGTCGACACCTCAGAGGAGCCGAGCTCAACTGGAGGTGGAGAGAGGAGGTCTACACCTCACAGGAGCCTAGCTCAACTAGAGGTGAAGAGAAGAGGTCGACACCTCTCAGGAGCCGAGCTCAACTGGAGGTGGAGAGTATAGTCGACACATGGCAGGAGCCGAGCTCAACTGGAGGTGGAAAAGAGGTCGACACCTAACAGGTGGAAACTCAGCTGAATGTGGAAAGAAGAGGTCGACACCTCACAGCAGCCGAGCTCAACTGGAGGTGGAGAGAGGAGGTTGACACCTCACAGGAGCCGAGCTCAACCGAAGGTGGAAAGAAGAGGTTGACACCTCACAGGAGCCGAGCTCAACCGGAGGTGGAAAGAAGAGGTCGACACCTCACAGAAGCCTAGCTCAACTAGAGGTGGAGAGAAGAGATCGACACCTTACAGGAGTCGAGCTCAACTGGAGGTAGAGAGAGGTCGACACCTAGCAGGAACCGAGCTCAACTAAAGGTGGAGAGAGAGGTCGACACCTAGCAGAAGCCGAGCTCAACTGAAGGTGGAGAAGAGTCGACACCTCTCAGGAGCCGAGCTCAACTGGAGGTGGAAATGGGGCGGACATCTCATATATAAATCATACCTGGATGTGAAGAGAAGGTGGAAAGAAGAGGTCGACGCCTCAGAGGAGCCGAGCTCAACTGGAGGTGGAGAGAGGAGGTAGACACCTCACAGGAGCCGAGCTCATCCAAAGGTGGAAAGAAGAGGTCGACACCTCACAAGAGCCGAGCTCAACCGGAGGTGGAAAGAAGAGGTCGACACCTCACAGGAGCCTAGCTCAACTAGAAGTGAAGAGATGAGGTCGACACCTCACAGGAGCCGAGCTCAACTGGAGGTGGAGAGTATAGTCGACACCTGGTAGGAGCCGATCTCAACTGGAAGTGGAAAAGAGGTCGACGCCTAGCAGGAGGAAGCTCAACTGAAGGTGGAAAGAAGAGGTCGATACCTCACAGGAGCCGAGCTCAACTGGAGGTGGAGAGATGAGGTCGATACCTCACAGGAGCCTAGCTTAACTAGAGGTGGAGAGAAGAGGTCGACACCTCACAGAAGCCAAGCTCAACCGAAGGTGGAGAGAGGAGGTCGACACCTCACAGGAGCGGAGCTCAACCGGAGGTGGAAAGAGGAGGTCAACACCTCACAGGAGCCGAGCTTAACCAGAGGTGGAAAAAGGTGGTCGACACCTCACAGGAGCCGAGCTCAACCGGAGGTGGGAAGAAGAGGTCGACACCTCACTGGAGCCGAGCTCAACCGGAGGTGGGAAGAAGAGGTCGACACCTCAGAGGAGCCGAGCTCAACCGGAGGTGGAAAGAAGAGGTCGACACCTCACAGGAGCCGAGCTCAACCAGAGGTGGAAAGAAGAGGTCGACACCTTACAGGAGACGAGCTCAACTGGAGGTGGAGAGTATAGTCGACACCTAGCAGGAGCCGAGCTCAACTGGAGGTGGAAAAGAGGTCGACACCTAGCAGGAGGAAGCTCAACTGAAGGTGGAAAGAAGAGGTCGACACCTCATAGGAGTCGAGCTCAACTGGAGGTGGAGAGAGGAGGTCGACACTTCACAAGAGTCAAGCTCAACTAGAGGTGGATATAGGAGGTCGACGCCTTACAGGAGCCGAGCTCAACTAGAGGTGGAGAGCATAGTCGACACCTGACAGGAGCTGAGCTCAACTGGAGGTGGAGAGTATAGTCGACACCTGGCAGGAGCCGAGCTCAACTGGAAGTGGAGAGAATTGTCAACACCTAATCAGGAGGAAACTCAACTGAAGGTGAGAAGTAGTCGACTCTGGTGGCTAGTAGTCGGTCTGCAGGGGAGAAACCCGTATAGAGATCACGAACTACGACATCACTCCAACGAGGAACTTGGTTTCACCCGAGGAGGCCGTTGGACGATGTGCAGGAGAGGAGCTCGTGCAGGGACTTGTACTTATGATAACTCTATCACTCGAGGACTTTTTTTGGAGTCGACAGCTCTCAGGAGCCTTGCTCAGCTAGAGTGGTGTGAGCCAACTCGGGGAGGCAAGTAGTCGGTCTGCAGGAGAGGAGCTCGTACAGAGTTCACGGACTACGACATCACTCCAACGAGGAACTTGGTTTCACCCGAGGAGGTCGTTGGCCGATGTGCAGGAGAGGAACTCGTGCAGGGACTCGGACTTATGATAACTCTATCACTCGATGACTTTTTTGGAGTCGATAGCTCTCAGGAGCCTTGCTCAACTAGAGTGGTGTGAGTCGACTCAGGGAGGCAAGTAGTCGGTCTGTAGGAGAGGAGCTCGTATAGAATTCACGGACTACGTCATCACTCCAACGAGGAACTTGGTCTCACTCGAGGTCGTTGGCCGATGTGTAGGAGAGGAGCTCGTGCAGGGACTCGGACTTACGATAACTCTACCACTCAAGGACTTTTTTTTGGAGTCGACAGCTCTCAGGAGCCTTGCTCAACTAGAGTGGTGTGAGTCGACTCGGTGAGGCAAGTAATCGATCTGTAGGAGAGGAGCTCGTATAGAGTTCACGGACTACGACATCACTCCAACGAGGAACTTGGTCTCATAAGATCGTTGGCCGATGTGCAGGAGAGGAGCTCGCGCAGGGACTCAGACTTACGATAACTCTACCACTCGAGGACTCTTTTGGAGTCGACAGCTCTCAGGAGTCTTGCTCAACTAGAGTGGTGTGAGTCGACTCAGGGAGGAAAGTAGTCGGTCTAACGTCCCGATTCGCGCTAGGCCCCTCGTGCATGCTTCTGAGTCAGGAGAGCTGACTTGGGCACCGGGAGTGCAGGCGACAAGGCTTACACTCGTGTTGAAAAGAGAAATTGGTCTAGAATAGGACACGGGTAGAGACATGGGCGTGTCCCTACCCGTATGCATCGAGTAGAACTCGAGAGGCGTTGAGTGGAACTCGACTTGGCCTATCTCGAGAAGGACACGGGTAGAGACACGGGCGTGTCCCTACCCGTATCGAGAGGCGTTGAGTGGAACTCGACATGGCCTGTCCCGAGAAGTACACGGGTAAAGATACGGGCGTGTCCCTACCCGCGTCGAGAGGCGTTGAGTGGAACTCGAAAGTGCGTGTCCCGAGAAGGACACAGGTACAGACACAGGCGTGTCCCTACCCGTGTCGAGAGGCGTTGAGTAGGACTCAACAACGCATGTCTCGGAAGGATACGAGTAGAGACACAGGGTGTATGTACCCGTGTCGAGAGGCATTGAGTGGAATTCGACAGGGCCTGTCCCGAGCAGGACACGGGTAGAGACACGGGTGTGTCCCTACCCATGTGCATTGAGTGAAGATCAACGAACGTGTCTCCCGAGCAGGACACTGGTAAGAACACGGCCATGCACATGGCCGTGTCCCGTGACACAGGCAGTGGACACGGGCGTGTCCCTACCCGTGTCTGTGTCCATACGACGCTATAACCGTCGCCGCTGCTTCAGCCGAGCGGGACACGGGTAGGAACACGGGCGTGTTCCTACCCGTGTTGGTCCTATTTATATAGTATTTGGCAGTTTTTCATCCTCTTCCCAAGCCTTCTTTTCTGTGGAGAAACTGCTGGAAGAGGGAAGGAGTTGCTGGAATCAACTACACTTCGTGAAGAACCGCTGCCACCAAGGAGAAGAGAATGCCGCGAAGAGTCACGAGATCCATGGCCGGAAATAGCGGAAGCGCCGGAAACGAGGTGAGCTTCCTCCCCTCTCCCTTGGTGCTAGATCTGTAGTTAATCCTAGGCAAGATATCGACTCAAATTGGTATTGATGTGTGAGATGAAGATTTCTAGGAGAGGGCATGCTAGGACTTGTGTTCTAGGGTTTAGTCATCTTCAACCTCTCCTTCATTCAATGTGATGATGGGGGATGGTCTCGCGAAGAGGAATGGTCTGATGAGGGTGAAAAGTGGAGGAGGAATTTCTGATGTGAATTGGGAAGATCGGCCAGAGAAGGAAGACGAACTGATGCCGTTCGTTTCGCCTTAAGATGCGCGCAGAAATCTACTTTCTGCGCGCAACGATCTTCGTGGACATTTCCATGAATGACTTGACCAGATCTGGGCTTTAGACTAAACACGAAAGTCGTAGCCCTTGGAAATACCTTTCCAGTGAGTGGTTACACATCTTTAGGCAAAGTCTGTAGCCACGGGAAAGTCGTATCGAAGTAGAGGGTGACAGACTAAGCGTGTAGAAAATGTATTCAGTACGCAGTAGGCTTTGGAATCAATTTCATGTGTGATACAGTCTGATCTGTGTTGCAGACTAAACATAAAAGTTGTAACCCATGGAAAGACCTTTCCATCGAGGGGTTACACGCATTCACCGGATTCCTGTAGCCTTGGGAATCTCTGATCGAAGTTGCTGTCCAGAAGGTGTTCTGCACCTGAATTTCCTGGGTTGGTGTAGAATCGGGTTTGGACTCGGTGGAGATCTTGTAACAAATTGTTGTTGGGGTTTTGGCGAATTATAATATGTCTAACCGTGATAATTAAACGAGTGAGGAAATTGTTGCATAGACCCCACACAAATAAATGGTGAAATGAAATGTAATTGAACGAAGCGATTTGGTGGGAGTTAGTGAACGAATGGTAATTCGTCGATTAATAACAAGATTGTCTTGAACTTGTGTATTCGATCGCTGTTGATAGTTAGATGATTAACTCATGTGTGCACGAATGATTGAGTTTGGTGAAAGAGTTGTAATCGGAGATGTTAAAGTTAAGTGACCATAGCATAGACATAATCATGTGTTAGCCGAAAGAGTGATGCATGGTTTTGAGGCTTGTCATATAGGGAAGTCAAAGATGGTCCATTTGTATGAGGTGGTTCTCCACTTATGTTAGTGGTAAACCTTTAAGGTGCTTTGGGCATAGGATTGTGAAAGGGTGTGAGTGCGGGTGTCTGATCGCACTAGTTAGTTATGTTGAGAAGAGTTATAGATGGACGGTTGGGCTTGATCCTTGTGTTTGATCCGAGGCTCCTTCCATGCCACGATGATGTGGTATTGCATGTTGTATGAGTCGACACACAGTGTCGTAATCCTGGGTTAAGGATAGTGTGACAGGTCTACGGGCTCGTCAATCGTCACACCGATGAGAGTTGACAGTTAGACCTTGGGCGGTTGGGCTTGGTCCTCGGTGTTCACGTCCCGAGGCTCCTTCCGTGCCAAGTGAACGGTTGGGCTTGGTCCTCGTGCTCATTTTCGAGGCTCCTTCCGGGTCACATCATAGGCCAGTTCGGGGCTAGGTTCTCGGTGCACATCTACCCGAGACACCCGCTGAGCCGTAGTACGCATGTGAGCTCCGCTGTTGTGTTCTTAGCGTTGAGGCGTACGAAGGCCTATGCCAGGTAGTGTGGAGACCAGCCTAGTAGTGGAGATTCTCGCTCTACTGTCACCGTCTAGCCACGACGGTTGACGCCTGAGAGGTTAGCTACCTGCTCGAAAAGTGGGAACTTCAGAGTCTGTGTCGACACAGCAATTGCTTGTGCATGTTCATGGGTGAGTCATAGCATAGCATTCATTGCATCGCATTACATCGCATACACAAGATCCTCATCGTAAAAGTTTGTATGAGCACTCTTATACGATAAGTTACTTTTCTGTTGAGCCGACCCTCAACTTGTATGTCTGTATGGACATTCATATAAGTTGAGTTACTTTCTGTTGTAGCCTTATATTATCATACTGCTGTAGTTGATAGAACTGCTATAGTAATGATTATTCATTTATTGTGTTGTTATACAATTACAATGTTTACTGATCACATTATGCCACCTGCTTGTACTTATGCTTACATACTTTATATATATTGTCCCTTTGTCCATTTCTCCGCCCGGTGTCGAGGAGACGCCAGGGGAGCGGATGTGAAGCCACTTAGTCTTTATGACTAACAGTTGCTACGTCTTCCTTTTAAGGAAGAAACCCCGCATGCGGAGCAGCAACAGGTTTTGCAGCAGGACAGCCAGGCCAGGACGACATGGCCTGAGGGGACGGTACGGTCGTTACCGTCAGTGACTGATGTGAGTCTTTGAGAGACTTGATGTAGCCATTTTGGGCAAAATATTTTACGTACTCTGATTATAGAAGCTTGTTGTAGCTTCTTTACTTGTTGTGTTTGGACTAATATATGCTTTGTGTGGATTTTGACTTCTAATTTTATAACTCTGGTTGGGTTGACATGTTGATATTAGCAAAGAACGGCAGAATAGATGTCTTGTAGTACAGGCTAGCCCGAGTGCTAGTGCTACCGCAAGACGGCTGTTCTGGGCATAAGACCCCTCTCGTGCCATGGTCTGTGTTCCGGGAGGGGGGTCTTACAATCAGTCTGCAGGAAAGGAGCTCGTACAGAGTTCACGGACTACGACATCACTCCAACGAGGAACTTGGTCTCACTCGAGGAGGTCGTTGGCCAATGTGCCACTCGAGGACCTTAATCATTGTTGGAGTCGACAGCTCTCAGGAGCCGAGCTCAACTAGAGTGGTGTGAGTCGACTCGGGGAGGCAAGTTGTCGGTCAGCAGGAGGGGAGTTCGTACAGAGTTCACGAACTACAATATCACTTCAACGAGGAACTTGATCTCACCCAAGGAGGTCGTTGGTTGATGTGCAGGAGAGGAGCTCGTATAGGGACTCAGACTTGTGATAACACTACCACTCGAGGACTTCAATCATTGTTGGAGAGATTTCATCCTGTTACTTGAGAGGCGACAGATGGGTTAGCTGCACCGAAGTTTTGTAAATGACTGACAGCTTTTAAAAGAGATGATCTTGAAACTGTCAAATCGGGAAGTTGGCATCCAGACCTGTTCCTAAAAATTCCTCCAGTCGGAGGAGAGATGTAATCGGGGAGACATAGACCGACATGCAAGGGGGGAGCTGATCTCGACCGTCAATGCAGAGGCTCGGTCTTACAAAAGCGCTTAAGTCCCGATACATCGTCCTATCATCCGCACTGGGTTATTTAGGAGGAATGAGTTGAAGGCTCGTATCCCGATCTAATAGTGGAGATCGCTTTCGACCATACCACCTGGCTGCGAGTGCCAGTGCACGGGCGAAGGGTAATGTTCCTTCGAGGGTCCGTCAGGACGCACTCGAGGCCAACATCTTCCCTCTGGCTTGTTCTTGCCCCTTCTTCGACAGGTTATCCTGCTTAGAGAATAACTGAGATGCCTAGATTAGCGATTGCTTGGTGAGATCGGGCCCTTATCGAGTCCAGGAGGTTAGCGTCTAAGCTTGTTCCTGATAGTTCCTCCAGTCGGAGGAGAGATGCAATCGGGGAGACATAGGCCGACATGCAAGGGGGGAGCTGATCTTGACCGTCAATGCAGAGGCTCGGTCTTACAAGAGCGCTTAAGTCCCGAGGCATCGTCCTATCATCCGCACTGGGCTATTTAGGAGAAACAGGCCGACCGTTGGTTTCCGGAGTCGATCGCGGGGCTGGCCCTTGAAGCCTTCAGAATTCTTGAGATAGATTAGCACACAGAGAGAAACAAGCTTGCCGCAATTATTATATTCATATCAACGTGATTACAAAGAAGACACAGGTTACCGCTAGGGATAAAACCTTTTCAGGTCATCCTTGCTCCAGGTACCTCTCAGCTGCTCTCCTACTTGATCTTGCAGATACTAGCCTCCAGTGGCTAGGGCTTCCTGGACGATGAAGGGACCTTCCCAATTTGGATATAGCTTGCCAACAGTTGCTCCCCTTCCCGTGGCATCTACCTTCTTCATGACTAGATCTCCTGCACGGAAATTCTTGAGGCAGATGTTTTTGTCGAAGTGCTTTGCCATGCGCTTTTTGATTTCCTCTTGGCGAATGGAGGCCAAGTTGCGAAGTTCTTCAATGTAATCCAGTGAGAGCATATGAGCGTCTTCATTCTCTAAGCGTCATTCTTCGCTGCCATCTCCTGCATTCCCTCCTCGCGAGTATGGAGCTCGCGGAATTATAAGAGAGCATCCCAGCTGCTGAAGAGATCACCTCGCGAGTATGGAGCTCGCGGAATTATAAGAGAGCATCCTAGTTGTTGAAGAGATCGCCTCGCGAGTATGGAGCTCGCGGAATTTAAAGGAGAGCATCCCAGCAGTTGAAGAGATCACCTCGCGAGTATGAAACTCGCGGAATTGAAGGAGAGCACCTATTAAGCATGAAGAGCATCACAAGTAGGAGCTTGTAGAATACTAGCTTGAAGATGTCATGAGTAGGTTGTCTCCTGGAATGCAGGTTGTCGGAGAAGATCATCGCAAGTAGGAGGAGATCATCACAGATCATCTCTTATATTTATCCTCAGTGGTGAACTCGTCGTCATTTACCCTGCTTGTCAGTCATACAAAAAATACTCACGAGCTTTACCAAGACACCCGTAAGTATGAACATATACGAAAGCATCACTATCAAAAAAGGAGACGAACTAGGCGGAGGATAAGAGTAATTTCTGACATTAGAACCCCATACACAGAGTTTTCGGGGGTACTCCCAACTCGCCCAGATCCTGAGCCATCCCGGCCTTGCGAGTAAGTCACCAACATTACTCGCCTATGGGCGAGATCACTTGATACTCGCCTCTTCATCTTGATACTCGCCTCTGCAACTTGATACTCGCCTATGGGCGAGATCATCTAATACTCGCCTTTTCACTTGATGCTCGCCTCTGCAACTTGATACTCGCCTCTTCACTTGATGCTCTCCTCTGCAACTTGATATTCGCTTATGGGCAAGGTCATCTGATACTCCCCTCTTCACTTGATGCTCGCCTCTGGGAGAGTGTCATTCCTGCCTATGCTCACCGGTATGTCGCCGTCATCAATTCGCCTCCATGAACTCGCCTATAGAACTCGCCTATGAGCGATCTGTCAGGGAAGCTCGCCTCACGAAACCGCCGAGCTTGAAAGTCGCCATCGCGAAGTCGCCTATGGGCGAGAAACCAGAAAACTCGCCCACTTTGCCGAGCCGAGTGCTCGCGAGTTGCTGTCTTGGGTCTCTAGCTCGCCATCTTAAGCCATGAAGCCTTCTCGTAAAAATTTCTTCCTCGGTTACTATCCACGCTCACCGCACCAAGTGTTGAAGCCAGGAAAATTCTCTGACCTCAGAATTCGGATCAAGGCAGCCTAAGGTTACTGATTCTACGATCTGACATCACAATTCAAGTGGCTAGCGAGGGAGAGAGGAAACTATCTATAAGCACACCCCAAGTGCTCAAGCAGGGAGGTCCCACCACATACCCGGAAACTTATAAGAAGCTTCCCCTCCACAACCAAAAGGCTGGATGAGGTACTAGGCAGACATGGACTTGGCGAGTATCCACTTGGGGGGGACCTCAGCCTCTTCCAAAATGTGTCATTTCCAGTACCCCTGTTGGGCTATTTATAGAGAAATCCTGGTGGGGGGGGGGGGGTATAGGCGAGCATCCAGCCTCTGCGAGCGAGTATCTAGGGCTACTCGCCCAAACTCGCCCCAACTCGCCATAGCTCGCCACAGCTCGCCTCTGCTCGCCACAGCTCGCCTCTGCTCGCCCAAGCTCGCCTCTGCTCGCCCAAGCTCGCCTCTGCTTGCATAAGCTCGCCTTTGCTCGCCACAGCTCGTCTCTGCTCGCCACAACTCGCCACAGCTCGCCCAAGCTCGCCACAGCTCGCCTCTGCTCGTCACAACTCGCCTCTGCTCGCCCAAGCTCGTCTCTGCTCGCCCAAGCTCGCCTATGCTCGCCTCTGTTCGCCACAGCTCGCCTCTGCTCGCCCACAACTCCCCTCTGCTCGCCCACAACTCCCCTCTGCTCGCCCAAGCTCGCATCTGCTCGCCACAGCTCGCCTCTGCTCGCCACAGCTCGCCTCTGCTCGCCACAGCTCGCCTCTGCTCGCCACAGCTCGCCTATGCTCGCCACAACTCGCCACAGCTCGCCTCTGCTCGCCTCTGCTCGCCTCTACTCGCCACAGCTTGCCTCTGCTCGCCTAATGGTCTGCGAATAGCCATCTGCTGGGGTACTTCTGATCTCGACGAATTACAGGTTATACACTCTGAACCCAACGGGTACCTCAGAGTACAGAATTTCGTCATAAAAAGGTGACTGGTTGTCCTCATCGAACTCTTCATCAAAATAACCTTCATAATCCTCCTCAAAATGAATGTTTCGGGCTGGACTAAACGTTGTTGTGGCACGATACAGGTTCTTCCGGCGGGAAGTGCTCTCCCGCTCGCGCCTCTGCAGCGAGGGTGCCGTTGGTGGCTCTGGTAACCTGTCTGCCGGAGTAGCGGTCTCCCCGATCAGTTGATCCAGCTTCTGAGAAACCCCGTCGAATGATTGCAGAAGCATTCCCATCCTCTAGTCGAACTCTGCCCTGGAAACTAAGCCCTCTGCCTGCTAGCCCTCCATCTGATTAGTGGTTTTCACCAAACTGTGCAAATATGAAGGTCGCGTGTTCTGTAGTTTCGTATGAAGATTTGATCGACCGGGCAAACCGGTTCATCGAGGCGGATGCTTCTGCTACAAAATGATGCTCTTCGGGCTGAAAAACGTCAGCACCACTTTTCAGAGGATGATGGACCGCATCTTCAGAGAGCAGAAGGGGCGCAATCTAGAGATATATGTGGATGACCTCCTCATAAAAAACAAGACCATTGGTGCGCATTCACCTAAGGAACTTCATCCACTTGAACATAAAAGCATATATTTCCTCAAATGACATTCACGCATATATTTCATAACAATTTTGGACTCCATGCTGAGCGTTATTTCACTCCCGCCTTCCCAATCTCCCTCCCTGCGCTGCCCAGTTCCCGCCTGCAGCAGCAAGCAGTCCCACCGCCTGCTCTCCTCCCTATCCGCCGCCCCCGATACTTCCTCCGCCTCCCGCCTCCTCCGCAAATTCGTCGCCTCCTCCTCAAAATCCACCGCCCTGCAAGCCCTATCCTTCCTCATCTCCCACTCCTCCCCGTTCTCCCTCCACCTCTACCAATCCCTTTCCGAATGCCCATGGTTCCAGTGGAACTCCAAGCTAACCGCCTCCCTCATTTCCTTCCTCGAGGAGCACCATCGCCCTCTCGATGCCCTGACCCTAATCTCTCAATCGTCCTCCATCCTTCGCTCCCCGCGCGACCTCGTTTTTTTCTACTGCGACCTCATCGACGCCTTCTCAGATCGACGATTGAAGTTCTCCGCGCTCCGAACCTACGCCATGTTGAAGGAGATTCCCTTCTCCGGGAGGAGACCGTACGAGACCATGGTTAGAGGATTGTGCTTGATGGGAATGCCTGCCGATGCGGAGAAATTTCTCCATGAAATGAGGTTGTCAGGTTTCACGCCATCTCCTTTCGAGTTTCGATTGCTGTTCCAAGCTTATGGGCGCTCTGCAGCATTCGGAGACATGACCAGGGTTCTTGAATTGATGCAGGAGAATGGGATATCACTAGACACTATCTGTGCTAATATCGTGCTTTCTTGTTATGGGGATGCAGGAAAATTTTCAGAGATGGTTTCGTGGATTCATAAAATGAGGGAATCGGATATAGAATTCTCCATTCGGACTTACAATTCTGTCCTGAATTCGTCTCCCACTCTTATTACCCTAACAAATGATGTTCGTTTTCTGCCCCTTTCAATTGACGCCCTTCTAAGAAAAATGGAAGACGAATCCGGTTATCTGGATGAGCCATTACTGCTCGGAGAGCTGACTAAGTTGCCTCTACTGGATGCTATTGTGGAGTGGTCGGATTCAGAAGTCAAACTAGATTTACATGGCCTTCACGTAACGACAGCATATGTGATCCTCTTACAGTGGATGGAAGTGGTGGGAAGTCGTTTGGCCAGAGGAATGAAGGCACCTTTGGAATTCTCTATTATTTGTGGGTCAGGCAAACATAGTAGAATGAGAGGGGAGTCCCCTGTGAAAAAGCTGGTATCAGTGATGATGTTTCAGTTGAAGAGCCCTTTGAAGATTGATAGGAAAAATATTGGCAAGTTTGTTGCAAAGGGGAAGCCCGTTAGAGATTGGTTGTGCCGAGGGGTTTTTTGATCCACACCTTTCATGATTTGTCACTTTGAGGTAAAATTCTTCATCTCTCTTTCTCTCTGATTTCATTTCTTTTCCCCAGACAACATCTTACTTGCAAAATTATATCATGTGAATCGTGGGATGGAGATGGCTTGGGGAAGTTCATTCTTTTCTTGTATGTTTGTTTAGTAGTTGTATTCCTTTTGGAAGAAAATATGTCAAGGAAAAATGCAATCTTCAATCTTAATAAGTTATGAGCACATTTTGTGTGTGTTTAGAGATGAAAATAACTGAAATCTTGATGCAATATGGAACTAATTTTGGAGTTCTTGCCATTGTATTTAGAAGTTATATATCAATTAAAAAAACTCTTTGTCGATGAAATTCATATTGCGATTTGGAAGGTTATGAGAACATTATAGTGAAATGGTTCAGGTATCTTTTTAGTGATGTTTTGAAGACTAAGAGGATGCTAAAAGAATGGAGAAGAAGTATCTTGATGCCAGTATTTAATAGCAAATTAGATGTTCAAAATTATGCTAATTATACATAAATCAAAGTTATGAGTAAAAAAGGAAGTTATGAGTAAAAAAAGGAAGTTATGAGAAAGAGTGTTGGAACATAAGATTAGCGATGCAGATTGGGTCCAACAGAGTATAGGTTAACTCTATGAATATTTAAATTATTTATAGAATTTGTCTGACACTAGACGTTGTTTGCAATTAAGGATTTATAAACAATAAGGCAACAATCACAATCAAATACATATGTGAGTGTAAAATAACAAATATGTAAGCAAACAAAGTCCGACAAATTAGGAATTCAGGATGCAAACATTACGAGGTAAAATCTAGAAAAACTGAGAATTAATACAATATTCAACAATGTAAATAAGACAAATATAAAGCGAACTGATGCTGATTATAAGGACTTCTTGCTAGAAGGCTTTGTGGATGCCCAATGAGAAACCAGTGTCTGAAGTAGCAGAAGTTGGAGTGAATATGGATTTCTGTGGGTAGTCAGGAGGCTGGACGGGTCTGTTTAGTACTTGAACATGGTTTCAGTGGGTTGTTTGGACTGGTATAGTTGGTGTTGGGGCTGTTTGGAGATGATCGGGAATTGTGGATTCCTCGGGTAGATTGGGAGAGGGCTGTTAGAGGCTTCGTGCTTACTGGAAAGGAGATTGGGAGGTTGGAATGAGGTTTTGGGGGAGGGGGGTGGGGTGGGGAGTAGGTGGTTGTGGAGCTGCAGGGACAGAAGGGTGTTTTCCAGCGGTAGGTGGGGGTTTCTATTGGTTTGGATTGAGGTTCCTGGATTTGTTCAGAGCAGAAACATGGGTGGGATTGCTGAGAGATGTGAACAGGATGCAGTGGTGTTGTTAGTGGCTTGGAACTGATATGGCATGGATAAATCCGGTTCTGGGATTGTGTTTACACGTGAGTGGTTAGTGGGCTGTTTTATTTAGTGGAGATAATGGGATGGCGGTGGTTTTCTGGATGGGGGGGGGGAATGGGGGTAGTTACCCGGCGTGTATGGGGAGGAGTTTAAGGAGTTTAGAGTGAGGGCTGGTTATGTGGTAGCGGGAAGAGTTAAATGCTGTTAATTTTTAATGGAGACTGGGGTAGTTATAGGAGAGTTGGGTAGTTATATGGCTAGAGGGCAGTTATGGGTTACTGGTAGGGGGTAGTTATGGAGGTTAACAATGAGTGAGGTGGAGTGTGGGTGAGAGAGGAAGCAGGCTGACTGGTTGTGGGTGGTTCGAAACTGGAAATGGGCGAGGAGGGGCTGGCCAAAGCTATGTGGAGGAGATTTTCCAAGGCTTTGGCTTCAACATCTAGCCTTAGGCTTCGGCACTTAGGCTCCTACTTGGGCACCGAGTGATGAAAAGGAGGAATTTCACTCTCAAATTTTCAATCATTCATAATGAAGTCTCCTATTTATAGAGTTCGGAACCATCATGAATGATTACAATTTTAATTCTGATCAGTACGGTGTTACAAATAAGCTTAAAATTAGGAAAAATGCAATAAAATAATTAAAAGTCTTAGATTGTTGATCCGCTTAAAATAAACGGCTCCGATCGTCATTTAGAACATTGTGTGATATCGTTCCTATCAATTTAGGAAAGAATGGTTCTTGATAAATGTATTTTAAACATCTATATGATAAAACACAAACTCATATTGGAAATAGTGGAGTGACCAAAGAATTTCATTAAGGATCAACATTAAGCCCTCATCTTTTTGTAATGGTAATTTCGATGCTCATAAAAGATATCCCAAAATGACATGCTTGGTGTAAGTTTTTCTGACAACATATTTGTAACACACGAGACGTCTGCTGAAATAAGTGATAATTAGAACTGTGAAGCATTACTTAGACGATGAAAGACTTCAAATTAGCATAACAAAAACCAAATATAATTTACAATTTTAGTGGAGTGATATTAATAATTATTAACTTAACTATATCAAAGATAGATATATGCATATGGGTGATATGTTTAAGTACCTTGGATTGATTATTCAATAGTACAATGAAGATATAGAGATATGTGACCAACGGACAGATTTCCAAATATTCTCTCTTTAAGAGATTTAACTCAAGAAATATTTGTGTGAAATTTCATCACCTATTGCCACAAGAAGTTGCTATTGCTTGATTTCAGATATTCACTGTTATTTGTTCCATCGGAGCTTCTCTATAAAATGTTAGAGGACCTCATGATTTTTCCAAATCCAGTATTTAAACACCTAAACACACGATAATGCGAAATACTGTGATTTCCTTTATTTTATATATTATGCACATGCATAAGCATGCCTATTAGATTTATCACTTATACATGGTAGTCACCATTCTTTATACAAATCACACAGACTTGGAAGAAGACAAACAATGAAACAAACATATAGATCACACATCTTTTAAGATGAAATATGCAAGTCATGTTCAAACAAATCCCTGAATGGGTATTAGTTGTCTTTAGTAGCCTTTTCAGTAGTCTCTTCTACCACATTCTTTCCATAGACAGGAAGCTTCTCCATTATTTTCCCTAATATTCCTTTTTTCTTTTCCTTTATAGTTGCGGTATTTCCATTGTTGTATCCGCTTGTTGCCTCAATTTCTTGTTTAGCTTCTGTGAGCTTATTCTGATCTGCCACTTTATTCTGTTCAATGGAACTTTCTTCTTTCTTTAGTTCCAAACTCTCTTTTTTCCCTTTATTTTTCTGTCCTCCCTGTTGAGTTGAATGCTAGTTAGTTCTTCTAAGTTCATCGCATAAAAGATGAAGATAAATATATTAGAAATATATGTATGTTGGTTTTTTGTTAGTTATACACGCATTTGTGCATTGAGGATACTTCTGTTACTTAAGGGCTCGTTTGACTTGGTTGCGGCGGTCGTGAACACCCGATCCGCTTTTAGGTTCAAAATGATATTTTTTTTGTGGTGGTAACGCACCAGCTATTGTGCGAGATGAATGTTTATGACAGTGATGTTTTTATCCGAATACATCGAAACAAAAACACTACCCCAAACGGACCCCAAATCTTTCACATCAGTTGCATGTTAGCAATACCTCAAACAGAATTGTAAGAAGAATAAAATGCCTGTTTGTGGTTGGTAAATGTCGAAGGTCTGTTTAATTACTTCTAATGTCAAAGTATACTTTTTACATATATATATATATATTCTTTTTCTATTAGATTCATTTAGAAAGTAATGTGAATTTAAACTTCATAAAATTTCAAATATAAAAATTTTAGTTCCACAGACAAACCAGTGAAAGTAAGTCTTATTGAGATTGTTGTGCCGAAAAGTCAATTTCAGGCATCAACTAGTCTCTAAGGAGCTCTTTCCAGTTTTTGATGAACTTTGATGAGGCTCTAGCATCCTTAAATTACTCACTACCTATGTTGCTAACTAATATAGAAAGTGCTCTGAATTACCGAATTTGATCCAGAGTTAGATTTGATGCTTGAAGCCAATTTCAAACTGGAATTAGACTTGGCGCTCGAGTCTGATTTAGAACCTGAGTCAGATTTAGAGCCCGAGTCTGATTTAGAGCCCGAGTCTGATTTAGAGCCCGAGTCTGACTTAGAGCCAGATTTCGAACCCGAGGAGTCATCACCGGAATTGGACTTGGAATCGCTGCTATGACATTCAAGCCTGTCTTCAGGACTAATCTCCAGTGTTCCTTGAATTTTTGGCTCCCTTGCTTTGTTTGCCAACTTCCCTTTAAGCGGCCTTTTCTTTAGGTTCTTTCTATGAACCTTCTTAGATTTGTTCTTATCACCTTCCTGTATATAAGAGGAGTAGGATCTGAATACATTTGTCTGTTAACTGTAATTTTTCTCAGGTATTCTGAAGGTAAAATTATGTACATAATTGAAAATTTGAGATATTTTTATGATAAAAGATACTTCTGTTTTGATAACGCAACATATTCAAGTTGCTGCATTAAATATTTATTAATCTGAGTCAATGCTATCAATTTACCTATATCTACACTAAAGAGACTATAAGGAAAAAACACCCATGGGTGAATTTTACCCCCTTTTTATTATAATTTTTACAACTTTATATAATTGGATTGAGTTTGTATGTTTTTTATTTTCTTTTAAAAAGTATACCCTTGTCCCTTAATTTTTATTAAAATTTGTATTTTGCAAGATAAATTTTTATACAGGGATGACGAATGACCCAATGCACGACTACTTGCATATATATATATATTAAAAATGATACAAAGCAAAATATTCAAATATTTTTAATTAAATGAATTTTGGATGATCACACACACACACACACACACACATTATAGCCATGTTATGTCCTTACATATATATTTTAGAAAACTGATATACATTTCATATTACTACTAATAATTTTTTTTTCATTTTTGTATGATTCAGTTTAGCCGCACTTTAACAGTAAAAACTTTTGGGTCATTATGGGATTCTATTTTTTTCTAAAGCTTGCTATTTCAGCTTTATTGTTTTGGACCTGTATTCAACAGAACTTGTTCTATTGAATTTAATGAATTTGGGATGACTATGTTTATATATATATTACAGCCATGCTTATATTCTTACATATCTATAAAAAAACTGTTATGCATTTGATATATTGCTATTAGTCATTTTACTTTTTTTTATCATTCGTTTAAATGCTTTAACAGCAAAAACTTTTGGGTATTATGTGGTTCTAATTTTTTTCCTAAAGCTTGCTATTCAGTACTCAAAAAAATTCGTTCTATTGAATTTATTCAAACTAGTTTTTTGTTCATAGGATTAACTAGAACAATTAAGTATGATTGAAAATAAATAGCCCCTTATAATAGGAGAAAGATTAAAATAATCTAGTGCAATACTTACCAGTCTAGAACCTGATTTATGACTTTTGTCAGAGTCATTTCCTGAACCAGATTTTGAATTAGAGTCAGTGTTTGAACCAGAACTATCATGGCACTGGAGTTTATCATCTTCTTCATGTTTCACAGCATTGTCGGTGTTCTCTTTCTTTTCCTTTTCCTTCTCATCTCCCACAACATTCTCAGGGCTCTTGGCTTCATTTATTAGTTCAACTGTTCTTGAATTTGAGCTCAAGTTTATAATGTCCTGTATTTGTAAAAACAAATCACTTTTAGACACTATAATACATTCTTTTTTTGACTGCAAAATCTAATATATATGTGTATATATATATATATATATATATATATAAATACTCCTCAAATTTAATATGCAAGTACCTTTCATATTCTAAAAACTTTCAACTACATATGAATATTATAACCTTCATGTATAAAGTAATGAATAATGCCTAATAATAATCATGATTTTAATATTTTTAATAGTGCCCTAATTCAATTAGTACTCACTTTAAAGTGTCTAAATATATATTTTTTGTTTTCTGATAGATTTTTAAACATTTTTTTCTTATTTTGTGATCAATGCTTGTCTGACTAAAGAGAGTATGCTCAATTTTATTTGGTTATTAGAATTGTCATGATATTTATGTTGTTCAAGTTACAATTATATTTATTGAGTACATGTTTGATTTTGTGCTGTTTACTTAAATGTTCAACAATGATTATGATTGTATGTTGGATATATGAATCACTAAAATTTGATGAGTCTCATGTCTTCAAAATATCAGAGGAACATAATTCATGAAGAAAGAGTATAGCTTAATAATTAATAGAAATTTTACATCAATCCAAACAATAATAAACTACTAGTAGAAATACACTTGAAGTACCGATGATATGGGAGAGACGAGAAGTAGAATAAAGTTAGCGAAGTTCATACCAAACGAACGAATCTTTGTGTGTGGTGTCTTTCTTCTCGATTTCCCCTGGCTGGAGTGGAGGAGAGAAAGGAATCTTGCCGCTAGATAGTAGGAAGGGAGGGAATCCGGCGACTGCAGGGGAAGAGGGGAGGGAATCCGTCGGCTGGAAGGGTTTCCCGTGGACGAGAAAGTGGCAGAAGGCGTTGAGGAGGACATGGAAGATGACAAGAGGCTTGGAACTGCGGGACAAGGACTGAGGAAGTCTCTTCAAAGGCTATCCAGGCAATGGGTGACAGCGGACAGGGGGTGACGGCGGACGGGGGTGACGGCGGACGGGGGTGACGGCGGACGGGGGTGACGGCGGACGGGGGTGACGGCGGACGGGGGTGTGCTTCATATGACATGGTGGATATGAGAAGTTGGTCGATCTTTTGATCCATGCTAGAGGAGTTGACCGACGGTTTAGGAAGATTAATGGCTCGTCAAAACCTTGATAAGGCGGAGGTTGATGTGGAAGTTCGTGGTGAGGTATCGCTATCCAAGATGCCATGGAAGTCTAAGAGTAGGGCTGCAAACTTGCTGAGCGTGGCAAAATTCTCGAGCTCGAGCTAACAGTTTCGAGCTCGAGCTCAACGAGTTCATTTTGCGTGGCTCGAGCTCAAGATCAATATATTGAGCTCGAGCTCGAGCTGCTCACGAGTTTTTCTTCTTATGACGCATATATTTTCATCATATTTATAATTAAAAAAAATATTCAAAGAAAAGTTCGCGAGTTGAGGAACAAGAGTATATGAGCTCAAGCTCGACTCACAATCGAGCTCGAGCTCAACAGACTCGAGCTTGAGTTGAGCTTTTTTGAGCCGTCTCGTCAAGATCACGAGCCGGCACAACTCAATTTGCACTTCTACATAAGAGTGGTACTTAGAGCAAAGTTAGATCTTATGAGGTGCGAACCTTAACTTCTAGTAGGGTTCTATCACCAAATAACTTTTTAGATTGTAAACTTCTCTATTAGAGCACTACTCACCAGAACGAGACTTCAAAGAAGTTTAGAGTTTGATTTCCTGTTTTTGTTTTTCTTGAAGTTAATTATCATTACTTCATATTTTAAATATATATAGTTTAGCTACTAAATAAATCTTAGTTACAGGAACTTTATGAACATATGCAGAATCTGTTCAAAAACTGCCAAAATAATTATCGAGTTAACGGAAAATGAATTAATGTTTAGAAAGTTATTGTATTACCTCTTCTTCCGCCTCTGCCTTCTGCACCGTCTCCCAGCCAATCACCTGGGCAGCCATGATGGGCGATATTAAAAAAACAGCTTGTATAAGTTGCAGTTAGAGGGATGCCTTAAGTTTTTGAAGCTCTCTTCTCCAGCCATGGATATTTGTAGTTGTGGGAATGGCAAAAGTTAGAGCATGCTATGGGCATTGGGTGGGCCGTGTGGGGCCGGGCCAGATAATTGAGTTGGATTTTTCTCGATCTATTATTGTTCATTCTTGATCCAACACCTAGACCCAAGTTCAAAGTTGTACCTGGTTTGTTTAGTAGACTATTTTCATGTCATTAATAGAACGCTGAATTATGATAATGCTATTGCTCCTCACATAGGTCCCTTCGAAACATAAATTAGAAGCAGTTCCAAAAGAGCACAAAATGTATTAAGAGGATTGACCAATAGAGTCGACTTTTCTCGTGCTATTTTTATCAGTGTTCCCGACTTCCCGTCATCTTCTTAAAACTTCTGGCCTGATTGCGTTGGTGTTCGAATAAACACCCATTCTCCCTATTTTATTCCATTGTGGAGCAAAAGAGAGAACACACCAAGATATTGAAAGAGGGAGTGGGAGATCAGAAGGTGTTAAATGCACTGTCTTCACACTTCACAAGATAACAACTAAAAAATACAAATTTGATAATAGTGGACACCATGATTTTGGCTTCGTTTGGGAGGTCGGCGGGACACCGGTGAGGGAGCAGACGCCACCAGAAGGCAGAAAAACAAACGCGCATGCATAGGGTGTGTGCGTGCGCGCGCGCGTGTGTGTGTGTGTGGGGGGGGGGGGTACACCAGTTTCTGTTAGCAAAATGAAGAAAAGGCTCCGTTTCGGAACCCATCCCTCTCCCTCCAGTCCCAATCGCCGGGTGGCTCCCGCTCTCTTCCCTGTCACTGCCGGAGAGGCAAACGAAGCCTCTGTTCGGCATGGAATTTATGATTGGCCTGGGGAACTGCAAACCACAGAATGTGCTGCGTATTTCAAAAATGGTTGAGATAGTGAGATCGCGGAAGTCACAAAAATATTGTTCTTACTCTTGTGATATCATGGATCACTGAACTCTGGTGCCTCCGCCGAACACCAGACCTGAACATGTCGACTGATCTACTAAAGGCCGCCACGTTGGCACAAATACCTGTCTAGGTTTGTCCCCCATGGGTCCTAAATAGAGGCTTCTCTTTTGTACTTGTAAACATTTTCATTTAAAAATTAGGACATTCTACTTTTTTATATTAGTAATTTGTTTTAAATTAGGGCATTGTTATATATAGAACATGTTTGGTTATATACAAACCATTGTTATATACAAACCATATTAATTCAAAACCGGCTATATGTAGACCACATTGTTTTATGCAAACCAACGTAAAATTAAAAAAAAAATTCAAAATTAATTTTCTTATAAGCAATCAACTACTATTATATTAGGAGAACATGCATGACATATTATATTAGCAAACATTACAAAAAATAGATAATTCAAGACATAAAAATTCTAAATCCTTCAAAAAAATCATGTCGTTTGTCATCTTCGCCAAATGAAGCGAACCTGTAATCAATGAATAAATTTTAGATATCCGATTGAATGAAATTATTTATTACATAAAAATTTATACTTCAAAAAGCTAAAAAATAATTTATATCTTAGAAGACACCCAAATCTACTATCTCACATATTGTGGATATTTGTTGATTTGGATTTTGCACTCGTGCAATGTATTTGTCCTCCCATGTGCTTGCAATTGGATCACAAAATATTTTCCAAGAGGAGATAATACGAGGTGGTGGACATCCTTCATGCATCACCAAATGTACAAAATTATTTCCATCTATGTAACCCATTGCAACTAGCCTTTGTGTTGGCGGCGGCGGTGAATTCAACGGTAGAAAAGTGAGGCTTTGAAACTGTGAAAGTTGGATAAAAGCTATATTATAACATGAAGCTACTTGAAACTCCGATGCAATATCATATGAAAAATACACCTCAATGATAAATGCTTCTAATGAGGATGTATCATGCATAAAGGAAAAGAAGTTGATTGAGTAATATATGAGACTAACTCATGGGCACAAGACAATCCCATAAAATACCTTTTTTTGCGTGCACACTCCCATGCTTGACAATAGTTTGAGGACATCACTTTATCTTCTTCCTCTTTTATGAATTTAAGTGCACTAACTGATACAAAACCAAGAAAATTTGTGTATAGAGGGCCCGTATATAAAGTGCTAATTTGAATCGCACTATGCCCAAATGACCTCTTTATTTCAGTATGTTGCAAGTTAATCATTTGATAAAACTTTTTTCAAACAGTTGTTAAGTTGCCAATAGATTTCTCTACATATTTTTTTAGTTGCGAGTGTCCACTTTTCACTCTATTTGTAGTAGCATTCCCTAAGTGTAGGAATTTGTCTATTCCAAGTGGAAACAAAGTGCTCCTTATAGGGTTCAATCCATGTGCTAACAACATAGGAGAATACCTTTGGGTATTTTTCTTCATTGCTAATGAGCAGTTGATTGAACTCTATGTTGAACTGTATCTCAGTTGTAACATTCATTAACATTTGCCATTTACCCAAAAAATGATCGCTGTCAACACCCTTGGTAAATAACTTCCTGCAATGTGCCAAGATATTTCTGTGAATGTGAACCTGACATAATAAATATTTGGAATGTGGGAAAATGATCTTGATAGCATTCATAAGTGACAACTCTCTATCAGTGATCATAACAAGTGGTAAAGAGCATGATTCCAAAATTGATTTGAAACAGTCCAGTGCCCAACGATAGTTATATTCTGTCTCATCTGACATATAAAAAAAGGCTCCAAAAAATGATTGACTTGTAAACGTGACTCCAACGATCGATAATAAATGCATCCGATATCGATTCGTTTTGTTGGTGTAATCAAATTGAAACACAGATGGAAACATACAACATAGCCTAATAGACATAGGATGTGCAAAAAATAAGCTCTCTAGTTGTTTCCCATCCGCCTTCACTCTAGTATAACAGACATAACCAACATTTGTAACACATTGGAAGATAAATTGAATGGGGGTCCTACCTCCCAACTCTTGCTTATGAACCATTGCTCTGTGATTGTATATGGTTCTAATTGTCGTAGTATTCTCTGGATTGTTTTTCTTTATAAAAGAAAGTATTTTACGTGGTTTAACCCCGATGACATACATATTCTCAACAATCTTCTCCTCATTTTTATCTAACCGACCTGCATATGAATGTGCCTCCAAATGTCCAGATTCATGATTGTGCCGTCCGCACACCACTTCAACTCTCCATTCATCTACAAGCGTATCCTTTTGACCTCTTACTTGAAACGAGCAATCACACTTTTTTGAAGTGCTCTTACGCTTATTTTGCCTAACTTGTTTAGGGTTTTCACGAAATTGACCGGCCCTATCGCAACCCAGTAAAACACGTGGGCATGGTCTAGCAGTAACTTTATCAGAACTTAACATCGTTAAAACATAACAATAGACTCCTTTCAACCTTACGTGCCCACTCAATCAAATCTTCCTTGACGAAAACACACTGTTTGTTTGAAAAAACGAAGTCACATCTACATGAGAAATTTAACAACAATACGAAAATAATTACCGGGAGCGCAAGCAATACAATGCACATGATTGAATATTTTCGAATAGAATACAATACCATATTCCGGCATAGACGAATGGAACCTCCACATTATCCGACTCCATTGCTCCAAGTGCTAATGATTGATCCGGCACACGAAGTGGGAGGTTCACAATGACAACAGATCTGGACTCCAAGAGGAGTTCAAACAACACCTGGAGGATTAATGCGGCTGGACCTGCAAGTAAACATGAATTCCAGACGGGAAGCAGCCTGCAGCGAGCGATCAATAGCGACACACAGAAAACTGGCTGAAAAACTGAAGAACGGCGCTGCCCTAGATCCAGGTAGCGAGACCTCCTTGCGATCTATCTCCAGGCGGCGAGATCTCAGCGGCGGAAACGCGAGGCACCTCCTACTTGCGATTGGCGGCGACACGGAATCAAAAAATCCCGAGCGGGATCTGCGTTTGCGGAAGAATCGCGACGGGCTTACAACGAGAACAAAGACACAGATTTAGGGTTTCACCTCTTGCAAGTTGCGAAAGGCGGACGGCGACCGGTTCCCTCCATCGGCCACTGGAGACGGGGTTGTGGGAGTCGAGCTTGTCGCACGGGAGCGGGGAGACGGGAGCGGCTAGGGCAGGAATCACAAAATAAAAATGAGGAAAGTGATTTTTTTTTTGGGGGGGGGGAGGGAGGTATTTATTTGGTTTGTATATAATAGGAAAAAAAGGTAAAAAAACTAAATTTTAGGTCTGTATATATCCAAACATGGTCTATGTATAACAATGCCCTTAAATTAAGGTTAATATTAGCTGGGGTCATGATGCTATGAAAATTAATTAGTTATTTTTCATTCTAATTAATTATTTTATCATACACTTTTTGTAATACGTTTTTTTTTTTTTCAAAATATAGGATAATATTTTCACATTATCTATATGCATTCTGCTTGGCGGAGCTACTTGGAATCAGACTCATAACCAGGCCACACCAGACCATTATGGATTTGGGGTTGGTCCGGTTATGGATTTAAGGTAGGTCAGGTTTGACTCGCCTCAGAAATCACCGGGCAGGTCTATCTTAAGGACCTTTATAGAGGCTAGACATTAATAATTGAAAATGGGCTGTCAAATTATTTATTCTGAAGAAGACAAAACCTTGTCCTTGGGCCCACTTTGGGCCCACAGGCCTCGGATTCTTGAATTGAAGTTGTGGGAATCCCCAATGTACGTTTTTACTTTCATATTAAAATTTGAATTTCTTCCAGAGCAGGATTTTGAATTAGAATCCTCTCATGCTATCTTAGGATTCTTTGCATAGGATCCTGCTTGGATCCCATCCATCAGTGTGCTCTCCTTAACATTTGAATCCTCTCATCCTATCATAGGATTCTTTGCATAGTATCCTGCTTGGAGCCCATCCATCAGCATACTCTATTAACATGATTGAACATGGGTCGCTAATGGACGGTTATTATCTTTATCAACAATCACTCGTGCCGGACGGAGATTGGTGTATATTACCGTCAACTGGTTATCACTGCTCACAATTACTCGGACATCTCAAGATAATGACTAATGTAGTTGAATTAAAAGATAACTCTTGGCGATCATATTGTCTAACATGACTCATATGTTATGGTATCCGAGAGAAATAAATCTTTTTATGTTATAATACAAAAAATAGGCCTTAATCAGCAGGTCTTGAAGGTAACTTAAAAATTGTGGTATCCTAGAGATACACAGCTTTTTTATGTTATACATTCAAAAAATAGGCCTTAATCAGCAGGTCTTGAAGGTAACTTAAAAATTGTGGTATCCTAGAGATACACAGCTTTTTTATGTTATACATGCAAAAAATAGGCCTTAATCAACAGGCTTTGGAGGTAACTTCAAAAACATGGTTGGATAGTAATCATGTTTAGTATAAGTAGGCTCTGTTAAATGAGTTAAAAGAGTATTTTTTATTCCAGTTCTACTTTCTCCCGATAATTCTCATGTAAAGTGTAGATTTTTTACCACTATTTATGTAGTTTGTTTTAGTTCAACGTAAATCTTGTTGGGATTCCAATGTTTCTCATATGTTAATATCAAAAGCCACTAATTACACACAATTCTTGAAATTACTTAATCTACCTTGAAATCACCCATCTAATTATAGCTGTAGAAAAGAGCACAAACACTTGGAAAAAACTGTAAAACTTTGTATATGCTTCTTGTGTGTGTAAATACAAGTATGAGTACATATATATAGGTAGAGAAGAGAGAGGAAGAATACCTTTTTCAAGATGTGAGACTATTACACAGAGGAAGAAGACCTATGATGGGCCATTATCTGGGTCTTTACATGTTCTTTTTCTAACACTCCCTCACAAGATGGAGCATACAAGTCGTAGGCACCTATCTTGGATAAGAACTGATAAAATAGAGCACTTGGTACGGCCTTAGTGAAAAGATCAGTAACTTGGTTAGTAGCCGAAAAATGTTTCAATTCTAGCTTCTTCATTTAAACTTTTTCCCGAATGATGTGACAGTTAACTTCAACGTGTTTTGTTCTTTCATGTAAGATATGATTCTTAGCTATGTGTATATCAGCTTGACTGTCACAAAGTAAAATAGCTGGTGAGGAAAGTTTTATTCCCATATCACCTAGGAGATTCTCAAGCCATGTGAGCTCAAATACAACAGATGTCATCGAACGGTACTCAGCTTCGGTCGAAGATCGAGCAACCACAGACTGTTTTTTTCTGCGCCAGGTAACAAGGTGACCTCCGAAGTAAGTACAAAATCCGCTGGTGGAACGCCGATCATCCAGGGAATCAGCATAATCAATATCTGAATACGCAACCAATGTTGATGTAGACGAGGAAGGAGTTTTGTATACCAGCCCTTGACCAGGAGATGTTTTCAGGTATCGCAGATTACGTTCGACAGTCTGTAGATGGGACATTCGAGGAGAATGCATAAACCGGTTGGTAACCCCAACAACAAAAGATATGTCTGGTCTTGTAACTGTTAGATAAATTAGTTTTCCAACCAGACGTCGATAGTATTCTGGATTTGGAAAAAGAAGATCTGCATCAGAAGCATTGTAATTGACATTCATAGGAGTATTAACCGACTTGCATCCAGAATATCCAGCATCTTGAAAAAGGTCGAGACAGTACTTCCGTTGAGATAGGACAAGGCCATCAGGACGTCTTGCAATCTCAAGGCCAAAGAAACATCGAAGGTTCCCCAGATCTTTTGTTTGAAAAACAGAACATAGTTGCTGTTTGACCACTTGTATTTCCTTTGAATCATCTCATGTGATTAGGATGTCATCGACATACACCAAAAGAAGAATCGTTCCTGTTGTTCTATGTCGAGTGAGCAGATAGAAATCTGCCGAGCTCCGAGTAAAACCAACCTCCCGAACAGCCCTACTGAACTTATCGAACCATGCCCGAGGAGATTGTTTGAGACCATAAATCGACTTCTTAAGGTGACAAACTCGTGACTCTCCTGTGGTCTCAAACCTTGGAGGCTGTTGTATATTAATAGTTTCTTGGAGATCACCATTGAGAAAACATTCTTGATATCCAGTTGATGTAGGGGCCATTGACGATGCACAACTACGAAGAGGAGGACACGAACCGTGTTTAGCTTGACCATTGAAGAGAATGTTTCTTTATAATCGAGATCTTGTTGTTAAGTAAATCCACGAGCCACTAAACGCGCCTTAAGACGATCAATCGTCCCATCAGGGGCATGCTTGATGACAAATACCATTTACATCCAACATTAGTCTGTCCCAGAGGAAGAGAAACCAGATCCCACATCTGATTAGCCCAGAGAGCCGTCATTTCTTTGTCCATGACCGCCAGCCAGCCCGGATGTTGGAGAGCCTCCAGCACAGAATTAGAGACAGAAATAAAGGATAATGATGTTGCAAATGTTTGAAGCGTCGGGGTTAGGCGATGTAAGGATACATAATTTGCCATAAGATGAGTTGTGGAGGTAGAGGCCGGGTTGACAGGTCGCAGAGTGTTAGAGGTTGAAGCCGACTGCAACGAGGCGGTACAGCTGGGAGGTCGACGAGTATAAACACGAAGAAGGGGGGGGGGTATTTATGGAGAACCAAAGCTGGGGAGGGGAGGAGTGGAGGTGGTGGTGGTGGAGACGTAACTGGGATTACATGTCTTGGTAATGATGGTGGTGGAAGAGATGCCGTTGGAATGGAGACAAATGGTTGATCTTCCAGAAAGGTAACATCTGCCGAAACTTTCACCTTGCGGGTTGTGGGAGAGTAGCAAACATATCCTTTTTGAGTGTGAGAATAACCAACGAACATATGTTTGACTGCCAGAGGATCGAACTTTTCGGTGGAGGGACATAGTAAATGAACATAGCAGGTACAACCAAATATTCGAGGTGTGAGAGAGAATGGATGCGTGGAAGGGAAGAGGAGGCTGAACGGGTGGTGTTGTTGAGGACGGAGGAGGGAAAACGGTTAATGAGATAACACGCCATCGAAATCGCAAAGTGCCAATAAGTCTCGAGAACGTGCATTTGAATCATGAGAGAGCGTGCAACATCAAAAAGATGTCTATTTTTGCGCTCAACCACACAGTTTTGTTGAGAAGTATATGCACATGAAGTCTGATGAATAATCCCAAACTCAAAGTAGAGGTTATCAAACTCATGACTAGTGTATTCTCGAGCATTATCCGTCCTGAGTTTTTGGTTTTGTCTAGAGTGTCTTCTCAAGAACAAAAGTACGAAATACACGAGGAAGCTCAGAGCGATCACGAAGTATAACCATGTCATTCGAGAATGATTATCAATAAAAGTTATACAATAACGATAACCAGACACACTTGTTATTTTGTACGGGCCCCAAACATCAGAATGTACTAACATAAAAGGAGCAGAGCTACAGATACAATGAGAAAAAGAAGAACGATGTTGTTTCCCCAAAATACGAGAATCACATGAGGAAGATGAACATAAGGAAGAAACTTCTTGAGAACCGGAAGAGGAGCATGCCCAAGACGCCGATGCCAGTTGTTGAAACCGAGATTCGGTTCCATTTAGAGTTCAGACCTAGGGGTGCAGCTCACACCTACTTCTCCCAAGCCGTCCCTTGGTGAGAGACCTGGATTTGGAAAATGACCATTGACTCTAGCGTGGAGGTCCCACCTCATACCCGAAAGACCTTTGAGATCTCCCCCTCCGTAGCCAATGCTGGGCTAGGTGCCTTGGAGGATGAAGGAAGAAGATGAAGATTGGTGAAAACAGATCTCTCTCCAAGGCACCCAAAGGGTCTATTTATAAATTTTTTGGGGATGACCTGCCAATAGCACAATCCCGTTGCTCTAAAATTACTGGAATACCCTGGGCTGGTCTGCTAACAGCCAAACTTCGTTATTTTGAACAGCTATTTGCAGCCCACCAGGGGCAAAATAGCAGACCCTCAAGCCGGGCAAGATCCTCGAGCCGGGCAAGACCCTCAAGTCGGGCGAGCTGCTTAAGCCGGGAGAGACCCTGGCTGGGCGAAAGCTCCATGGTGTCGCCAGGCGACAGTGCCGTCGCCGGGCAACACCCTAAAGGTAAGGGCGGGTGTTGGCTTGCCACCACACCCGCCCCTCCTGATTAACAAGGGCCGGGGGCGGGTGCCGGCCTCCTACCGCACCCGCCCCCTGATTTACTGGGGCCGGGGAGGGTGCCGGCCTCCCGCCGCACCCGCCCCCTGAAGATAGGGCGGGGGCGGGTGTCGGCCTCCCGCCACACCCACCCCCTGAAGAAGGTCCGGGGCGGGTGTCGGCCTCCCGCCGCCCCTCCCCCTGAAGATAGGGCCGGGGCGGGTGCCGGCCTCCCGCCGCACCCACCCACCCCCTGAAGATAGGGCCGGGGCGGGTGCTGGTCTCCCGCTGCACCTGCCCCCTGAAAATAGGGCCGGGGTTGGTGCCGGCCTCCCGCCGCCCCCGCCCCCTGAAGATAGGGCCGGTGCGGGTGCCGGCCTCCCGCCACACCCGCCCCCTGAAGATAGGGCCGGGGCTGGTGCCGACCTCCATCCGCACCCGTCCCCTGAAATAGGGCCGGGGCGGGTGCCGGCCTCCCACTGCACCCACCCCGCTGAAATAGGGCCGGGGCGGGTGTCGGCCTCCCGCCGCCCCCTAAGATAGGGCCGGGGCAGGTGCCGGCCTCTCGCCGCACTCGACCCTTTGCCCCCTTAGCCTTTGGGCTCACTTGTCCCGGACCATTCTCTGGATTATACCTTGCGCTTGCTTGGGGACCCCACTCCGCAAATACGGGGTTGTACACAATCCCCGCTCTTTTCGAGCAAGTTCCACGCTCGGAAAGAAACGTCCAACTCAACGTATTCACTGAGTGTAGCACTCTTGGAGTCGAAAATACTTGGCCTCTCCGAGGGGTCAACCTGGCATGCCAGCTAACGGGAGCCTGGGTGGCGAGACCCCCTCCGGGTAGAATTCACTTAACCTCCCCGAGGGGTCAACCTGCCATGCCAGCTAATGGGAGCCTGAGTGGCGAGATCCCCTGAGGGTAGGATTTGTCTCAGGACTTTACCCCCGAGGCACATTCGACCCATCCAACCAGTGGGGGCCTGGACGAGGAGATTCTCTCGGGGTTGGAACTCATCGCCGAGGCACATTCAACTCATCCTGCTAGTGGGAGCCTGAATGAGATCCTCTCGGGGTTGGAACCTTCTCTCCACCGAGGAACATTCAACCCATCCAGCTAGTGGGAGCCTGAATGAGGAGATCCTCTCGGGACGAGAACTTACTACCGAGACACATTCGACCCATCCAGCTAGTGGGAGTCTGGATGAGGAGATCCTCTCGGGGTTGGAACCTTCTCTCCACTAAGGCACATTCAACCCATCCAGCTAGTGGGAGCTTGGATGAGGAGATCCTCTCGGGGTTGGAACCTTCTCTCCACCGAGGCACATTCGACTCATCCAGCTAGTGAGAGCCTGGGTGAGGAGATCCTCTCGGGGGTCGGTTCCTTCTCGTCACCGAGGCACATTCGACCCATCCAGCTAGTGGGAGCCTGGATGAGGAGATCTTCTCGGGGTTGGAACCTTCTCTCCACCGAGGCACATTCGACTCATCCAGCTAGTGAGAGCCTGAGTGAGGAGATCCTCTCGGGGGTCGGTTCCTTCTCGCCACCGAGATACATTCGACTCATCCAGCTAGTGGGAGCCTGGATGAGGAGATCCTCTCGGGGTTGGAAACTTCTCTCCACCGAGGCATATTCGACCCATCCAGCTAGTGGGAGCCTGGATGAGGAGATCCTCTCGAGCTTGGAACCAATCTTGTCATGGCGTCGCCTTGGCGCCCAAATGTAAATAAGGCGTTTGGCGTTTTTTTTAATTAAAAAATGGGAATAGACTACGGTTTATATATAAACCGCAGTCTATTCAAAAATAAACCCGAGCTAGGGTTTATGGTAGAATAGACTGCGGTTTATATATAAACCGCGGTCTATTCTAGGGTTCATTGTAGAATAGACTTCGGTTTATATATAAACCGCAGTCTAATCTAGAATAGATTGCGGTTTTTATATAAACCGCAGTCTATTCCAAGGTTCAGAGGTAGAATAGACTGCGGTTTTTGCATAAACTGCAGTCTATCCTACATCTGAACCTTGGAATAGACTGCGGTTTATGTAAAAACCGCAGTCTATACTATCTATTTTACCCGTGAACCGTAAAAATCTAGTTTTACCCCGAGTTTTTGGTTCTTCTTTTTACAGTCGCTGCTCTTCCTTCTCTTTGCGAGAAACCCTAAAGGCGATACGGTCGCTGCTCTTTGCGATAATCCCTAAAGACGATTTTGTTCAAGTTTCTGCTCTCCTTTGCTTCGATTTGACGATTCTTCTTCGGCAAATCTAATCTTCTCACTTAGGTATACTATTTCTTAATACCTTTCTCGCCTTGCGACTTGCTCGCCTTGTGGTCTCCTAGGTGTCTGCCTTGTCGCCTAAGCGTCAAGGCGCCCGACGCTCGCCTTGGTTCGCCTTGACGCCGTGACAAGAATGGTTGGAACCTTCTCTCCACCGAGGTACATTCGACCCATCCAGCTAGTGGGAGCCTGGAGGAAGAGATCCTCTCGGGGTTGGAACTTTCTCTCCATCGAGGCACATTCGACTCATCCAGTTAGTGAGAGCCTGGATGAGGAGATCCTCTCGGGGTTGGAACCTTCTCTCCACCGAGGCACATTCGACCCATCCAGCTAGTGGGAGCCTGGATGAGGAGATCCTCTCGGGGTTGGAATCTTTTCTCCACCGAGGCATATTCGACTCATCCAACTAGTGAGAGCCTGGATGAGGAGATCCTCTCGGGGTTGGAACCTTCTCTCCATCGAGACACATTCGACTCATCCAGCTAGTTAGAGCCTGGGTGAGGAGATTCTTTCGGGGGGGGGGGGGTCGGTTCCTTCTCTCCACCGAGGCACATTCGACTCATTCAGCTAGTGAGAGCCTGAGTGAGGAGATCCTCTCGGGGGTCGGTTCCTTCTCGCCACCGAGGCACATTCGATCCATCCATCTAGTGGGAGCCTGGATGAGGAGATCCTCTCGGGGTTGGAATCTTCTCTCTGCCGAGGCACATTCGACCCATCCAGCTAGTGGGAGCCTGGATGAGGACATCCTCTCGGGGTTGGAACCTTCTCTCCACCGAGGCACATTCGACCCATCCAGCTAGTGGGAGCCTGGATGAGAAGATCCTTTCGGGGTTGGAACCTTCTCTCCACCGAGGCACATTCGACCCATCCAGCTAGTGAGAGCCTGAATGAAGAGATCCTCTCGGGGTTGGAACCTTCTCTCCAACGAGGCACATTCGACTCATCCAGCTAGTGAGAGCCTGGGTGAGGAGATCGTCTTGGGGGTCGGTTCCTTCTCGCCACCGAGGTACATTCGACCCATCCAGCTAGTGGGAGCTTGGATGAGGAGATCCTCTCGGGGTTGGAACCTTCTCTCCACCGAGGCACATTCGACCCATCCAGCTAGTGGGAGCCTGGATGAGGAGATCTTCTCGGGGTTGGAACCTTCTCTCCACCGAGGCACATTTGACCCATCCAACTAGTGGGAGCCTGAATGAGGAGATCCTCTCAGAGTTGGAACCTTCTCTCCACAAAGACACATTCGACTCATCCAGCTAGTGAGAGTCTGAGTGAGGAGATTCTCTCGGGGGTCGGTTCCTACTTACTACCGAAGCACATTCGACCCATCCAGCTAGTGGGAGCCTGGATGAGGAGATCCTCTCGGGGTGAGATTAAGCACGTCATTCGAACCATACTAAATTCAACATCCTCAAAGGGGGAAATTTTTAGGATACATGACCTCCTGACTCAGCTAGTCAGGGGTAGGGCTCATTACAAAAACATAAAAGGAAAAAGACTTCACCAAAGCAAGGTTTCTTCAGGCTGATTGGGTATGATGACCGTCATTCGCCTCCTTCTCCTCTGATACCTCCATCCTGCTCAAGCTCTCTATGATCTTCTCCATCTCCCCTGCCCTGGCTAGCCAGAAGATGGTGTTGACGACCGTGACGTAGCACTGCCTTGCCATCCTGGGGTCTCCTCTGATCCTGACTTGGATCCCTCCAGTGTCAAACTTGAGGCACTGGTGAAATGACGATGACACACAACAGAAGGCGTTGATGAGGGGTCTTCCGAAGATGGCGTTGTAACTGCTCGGAGTGTCAACAATGACGAACCGGCAGTTCCTTGAGGTCCCCCCCAACTTCACCTAGAGTCCGACTCCACCTTCTACCTCATTCCTTTCCCCTTTAAATCCGAACAGGGGTCCGTCCGAGGCCAACACCCTCCTTGGTTCCATCTTCATCTCGTCAAACGCCTTCTTGAAAACGTCGTTGACGGAGCTCCCGTTGTCAACCAAGATCCGGGAGACGGTGTAGCCTTCGATGACTGTCTGGATGACCAGCGCATCGCAGAACGGATCCTCATGATCCGACATGTCCTTCATTGAGAAGATGATCTTCTCCTCTGGGGGTGGGGTCTGGGATGTCGAAGCGACGCTCCGACGGTATACGACATGAAGGCTTGCCTTTCGAGTGGCCTCGATCCCCACTCCACCGTGGATCACTCCTATACCTCCTCGGGGTTCTACATCGACCCGGTCCTCACATACGTCATCTCCCCCTACTCTGGGTAGAACTTCTTCAATCCGTACTGGCGGCTGCTGCTGGGCTAGGCCTCTCGCCTCTCTCACTTCCAGGAATTCGGGACAGGTAGCTGTGGAGTGACCCTTTACCTGGTGGAAGTCACAGTATGACAACACTCTTCCTCCCCTTCTTCGACAGGCTTGGTGATCTCTCCCATTACCTCTTCCCCCTCTTCCTATCGCCATGGCTTGCTGCGGTGGGGGTAGGAGCTGCCTAGGGGCTTGCCTCTGGAAGTTGAACCTCCCTTGGCCTCCATGAAAGTTCCCCCCACCCTGAACGAGACCTCTTCCTGGACCTTCAAATATTAGAGGCTCCTTTTCAAAGCATGTGGAATTATTTTAGGAACCCTGAAGTTAAATGTGTTGCGGGTAGGAGTAGTATTGGGATGGGTGACTTCCCGCGAAAGTCCTCGTAGGTCGCTCTGGAAAAGGATAAAACTTTGAGGTTTATCTTAGTATGGGTTGAGCTGAACCAAAGCAGACAATACCTTAAATATTGTGAGTTGGGTCATTACATCTAGTGACATTTCGTTCTGTGGTACCAACCAGTAGAGATCAATTTGGCATTCAAAAAAGAGGATTTTGCCCAATCAAAAATATTAAGTGATCTTGTTATTGTTAGTTCACTGGTCTGTTGAAGTCATAATATACGGATACATCTCAAGACCATCTTGCTGCAAAAATCTAGATGGAGGAAACATTATTAAGTGGATGATGAGGGGATAATGAGGTCTTTCCTTGATAGTGATTGGATGTCCATCTCGGGATATTAATTGATATATTTCGAAGAAGACCATCACTAAAAATTTAAGAGGAAAGCGTTAAAGTGCGTAATTGTTCGTACATGAATTTGGTCAAAGTTGCTTAAATGCGAAAATCCCTGAAATTGAATCATCAGTTGGATCCCAAGATTGAATTGTTCATACATGAATTTTGTCAAAGTTGCATAAATGAGAGAATCCCTGAAATTGAATCATCAGTTGGATCCGAAGATTGAATCAGATTGACACTGTACAAAATTCACATAACAAATGAAATCCCACAGGTTCTTTCCTAAACTCATAGGACTATTTGTTGCATGCGAAGGTCATCCATTGGCAAAGTAGGTGCCATACACCGACAATTAGAAATGGAAACAAGTGCTGCTCTCTCAATTTCCATGGGAACTGGAAATTTGAGAAGTGATAAGAGGTACTCCAGGAATGAAGCATCAAAAGGCAGAGTGATGGGTCCGCTGGTCGGCAGCCCGAAATCCTCCTCTGACATTCTCAAAAGCTCTCTGAAGATGTCGCTGCTCAGATATGCTAGAGGAATCTTGAATCGTCTTTTGTCGGCGCTGTAAACGAACACATGGCCTCTGCTTGCAACCACAATTCGTGTTGCTGACGAGATCCTTTTCCTCCCCAAGACGGACATCTTCTTCCACTTTCTAGCCATCTCGATGAGCCTCTTCGAGCAAACCATTATGCCTTTTTGTGAGATTGAGAGAGTTTCTCTAAAGGAATTGGCAGATGAGAGGTTGGTAAATTACTTCAGACAAGTGAGAACTGGTGGATATATATAGGAAGGTACTTGAAGACATGCCATATGTGAAGAAAATGGAGTGTCTTAAAATTATTGGAACCTTTATGGCTGAGGTCGCGGCAACTCCATGTGCTGAATTGGTTTTTCAAGATTGCTTGTCCATGCTTTGTTACTCAGTCATCTCTGTGTGTCTGTGGGTCCCCTAATTAATGCAACCACAATATTTGTCTCACATTTGCATTATTATTATTGTTATGTACTATTAATTACCTGAATCTTCTATGGGAGTTAGCATAATTACAGGTTGCACCATTCTATGTTTTGAAATTACAAAAACCTTTCATGTAAGTTTAAGTTTCATAATATGCATGCGCAAAACTTTCCCCGGGCGCTTTATCCCTGCATGATATGAAGTGTAAATTGAAACATGAGATGGTGAAAGATAAAATTGATATTTAGCCTTTATTATTTTTTGTACTTTGAAATATATGATTCTCACATGGAAATATACCCTATAATCAATGGAGAGAATCATATTGGTTCATCTTATCCTATTTTATAATATGCCTAATCTAGTTTGTGTTGTCCTTGTGGGTAAAGGGAGGTAAGCTTGGTTGTTTAGTGAAATTTTGGTTAGTTGTTGGGCAAGTGTGCCAATTGCAATGGTGTCTTGTCCTTCATTGTTGGTGCTTCGGTAGGAGTACCCTGCAAATTTTTGGACCAAGGAATGTTGTTTTTGGTATCACTTCTCGTATAAGTGAGCTAGCTCCATTAAGAGGAGTTACGAGAGAGATACTACTTGAGAAAAATTCAATATGTTCTACCCAAATGCCAACAGAGATGTTTTTGCCAAAAATGATTATAAGGTCATTCTAATAATTATAAGAAAAGAATGGCGCCACTATTCTAACAATACTATTTAGCATCGAGTCTTAGGCAAGGTGTCATTGTGGTGTGCCATGTGGGTGTTGTTGTGAAGTAATAGCCGATGAGATTGAGGGAATTGTGTGAGTATTATCTAGTTGTAGTCGTGGCAAGCATTGTATATGCTATTGTGGAGTAATCACATGATATTCTATTGTGTGAAGCACATTTATTCTTCTATTGTGTAATTTTGTGATTTGTGTATTTCTTTTCTCTTGCGTTCTCTATGCAAACTGTGCAGAGGAAAACATCTTTTTAAGAGGAAACTGAAAGAAAGAGCTTCTTCCATAAAAAAATTCTTTCAAGAATCCCAAAACTAATCTTCGTATAAAAGTGTGTATTGTACTTTTATGTTTGCGAGCCAAAGTCCTAGCACACAAAAGTCGAAGTATATACGATACAATTGATAATCCAATGTGCTAATGACAAATATTTCTACTGGAGTGTTGTCTTTGTAACAAAGGAGAGGCCCTAGGACTAAGGGATGCCCATCTAAAGAGGTTTATCCATCTAGACCACCTTAATATGTTCTTGTAGTAATTTCAGTTCTGCTTCTACATAGTTTTGACTATTCTAATATTATGTATATACGAATAATCCAAAAACAAGGGAAGATGGATTTCCTCAATCTTTGTGAAATAAATTCTTTTTAACAAGCGTATCTTTACAAAATTTGCAATGACAAATTAAATCCTACAAGATCATTCAAAAACTAATAGGACTATGTTACGAATCCTCATTGGGGGATCACACACAAGCGCCGCGAGTCGCGAGTGGCGTGCGCCTGAACCCTTTTATCTTGCATTAGTATTTCACGTATGTTTTGATATTCTAACCTCACCTCTTGTTAAGCCTTGTGAGGGGGCATTTGGGTCTTTTGGTTGAACTTGTCTTTATGTTGTGGTTTGGCTGAGAGACAAGGCAACAAGGAAATTAAATTTAATATTTCTCTCTCTAATTCTCTCTCTCTATACCCCTTGATCTCCGCTCGTAAACTCTACCGGATGCACGCAACGAAGACCCAATCCCGTTGCTCTACCGCCTGCCGCTTCCCCGTAGCCTCTCAACCGTCGGCGCTCTCCCTCCTCATCATAGCTCCCAAGGGTTCTAAGATGAGATCCGTCTCTCTCCTCCAGGACTTACCTCTCCATCCTCCTTGCACAAGATCACAATCTAGAGCACACATCAACTTGGTATCAGAGCCAACGGACCTTCCATCCGCCGACAAGCCCGCTTCTGCACCGCCGACTAATCCCGTGGCCGACCGCGACGACTCCCTCGCCTGCCACGCCAGACCCCGCTGCAACCTAGCCTTTTTGCGTACGATCCAACCAACCCCACTGCCACGTCCCTCCGCCACAGCCCCGCAGGCAGTCCTGGGCTCTTCTGTCGCCGAAGGTCCCGTGTTCGCCGCCTCTGTCAGGCTGCTACCTCCGTCGGCCCTCCCTCCACTACGGCCTTCATCTATCATGGACGAAGGAAATTTGGGCGGTCCTACCTTGATGATGACAGACAACCCAGACACTCATTGCCTCACTCCGCCCGAACGGCACTCCGCCACCCCCATGCACCGCCTCCGCCTCCTCTCCATCCGTCCCCGAGCCGCCGCACCAAAACCAGCCAACCGATCTCTCAGCACATTCAGACTATTCCATAGTGCCGCGCTTTGTGAAGTTGGATTTTCCGATCTTTGAGGGTCACAAAGATCCCCTGACGCGGTTGACTCAAAGTGAGCAATTCTTTGCCGCATAATGCACTCTGTAGGAGGATTGGCAAGGTGTGGCCTCCTTTCACCTCATGGGTTCGACACAACTCTGGTTCTCTCAGCTTCAACGCGGGAAGACCCACCTTACATGGGACGACTTCAAGATCCAGTGCAATCTACGTTTTGGCCCACCACTCCGCAGTCACACCATCAACGACTTGATCTCCTTGAAGCAGTTGGGCTCTATCGATGACTACTTAGAGCAGTTCAAGGTGCTCCTTGCTCGCGCTCCGTCGGTTCCGACGGCTTATTAGGTGACCTTCTTCAGTGCGGGATTATATGAGCGCCTCTGCATGGACGTTGAGTTCCAGAACCCTACAGATCTTACTACCACTATGAGTTTGGCGTGCATCTGCGAGAAGCGCATCTTGATGGACCACCCCCACTTGGCGCGCCACAACAATGATAGCTCCTTTCGGTATTACGATAAGCCCCAGCCGCCCCCGGGCGGTGGCCTGACCAAGACTAAGGACAGGGAGCGCCTGCCCACATCCGGCGCCTGTCGAACCAGGAGATGGCAGAGTGACGAGCGAAGGGCCTTTGCTTCAATTGTGATAAGACTTTCACTCGTAGACACCCGTGTAAGTGTCTTTTTTGGCTTGAGGTCAACGATCCTTCAGATACGGAAGTCGGGGATGACGAGCCAGGGGACCCCACAATCTCTTTGCATGCCATGCCGTGCCCTCACTCTGGGGACACAGTGCAGATGCCCATCACTGTGGGCCACCAGCTCCTTACCCTCATGAACACAGGCAGTACACACAGTTTCATCAGAGACCTCACTGCCCAGAGCCTCCAGCTTCCCATTACCATTCGTTTGCGCGTGGCCGTGCCAAATGGCGTAGCCATGGCCTGCACCGGGGTTTGCCGAGACGTCCCTATCATTGTGGAGGACTACCATTCTCATGCTGACTTCTTCGTCATCGCTTTACGAGGGTTCGAGGTCGTCTTAGGGACACGCTGGGTTCATTCCCTCTGCCCTACATTGTGGGATTTGGAGGGCCTGACGATGTCTTGGGCCCAAGGACCCCATTTACGGTTTGGCACGGCCATCCGACGGCGGACGTTGGCCGTGTTCTCCCTTCAACCTGATCCCTAAGTGCAGCCAGATCTCCTGGCCCTTCTTCACGAATACCGCGACACCATGGCCGCGCCTACAGGGCTTCCTCCCTCGCGCCGCCAGGACCACCACATTTTCCTCCTTTCGAACACTGCCCCAGTAGTCGTCCGCCCCTACCGCTATCCATTTCTATAAAAGGATGAGATCGAGCGGCAGTGCGCTGATATTCTTCGCTATGACATCATTTTCTATAGCATCTCCCCCTTCTCCTCCCCGGTCCTTTTGGTCCATGAGAAGGATGGATCCTGACGTTTCTGTGTGGACTACCGTGTCTTGAACGCGTAAACGGTGAAAGATAACTTTCCCATTTCGGCGGTCGAAGAGTTATTGGACGAGTTGCATTGGGCCACTACTTTTCCAAGCTCGATATTTGCTCGGGGTACCACCAGGTCCATATGTTTTTGACCGACGTGGAGAAGACGACCTTCCACACTCATCATGGTAACTTTGAGTTCCTCGTGATGCCCTTCGGGCTCACGAATGCCCCGTCTACTTTTCAGGCACTCATGAATGAGGTATTTCATGCTCTCCTTCGTCCATGCGTACTTATTTTCTTCGATGATATTTTGGTGTACAACAAGACTTGAGAAGCACACCTCGACCAACTCGACCAGGTCCTCTAGTTAGCACGCTCTCACCGACTCTTACTAAAGCGGGCCAAGTGCTCCTTCGGCACTGACAGGCTGACCTACTTGGGGCATATTGTCGACCACTCAGGCGTCTATGTGGTTCCATTCAAGATTCATGGGGTTCTCGATTGGATCTTTCCACAGACTCAGCGGGAACTTCGCGGATTCCTCAGGTTGACCGGCTACTACCGCAGATTTATCTAAGGATACACGGTGATCACAACCCTCTTGCTGCCCCTTTTGCATCGTCAGTGTTTTGCTTGGGACGACTCCGCCACGATAGCCTTTCGAGCCTTGTAGCAAGCCTTTGTATCGACTCCCGTCCTCTAGCTTACAGATTTCGAGAAGGAATTCTAGGTGGAATGCAACTCCTCCAAGCACGGGTGTGGGGCGGTGCTTCAGCGGGAGGGACACCCGATTGCATATTTCAGCCGCACAACGACCCTCCACCATCGGAATCTTCCATCCTATGAGCTGTAGCTCATCGGGCCGACAAAGGCCGTCCACCACTGATGACCATACTTGTGGGGACGTTCCTTTGTGATCCGCATGAACCATTACAGCCTCAAATACTTATCAATAAAGGTGATAAAATAACGATAACCAAACACACTTGTTATTTTGTACATGCCCCAAACATCAGAATGTACTAACATAAAAGGAGCAGAGATCTGAGTACAATGAGGAAAAGAGGAACGATGCTGTTTCCCCAAAATACAAGAATTACATGAGGAAGACGAACATCAGGAAGAACCTTCTTGAGAACCGGAAGAGGAACATGCCCAAGACGCCGATGCCAGTCAACAGAGGAGACAAAGGAGAGAACGGTAGGGGATACATCAACAAGGTAGAGCCCGTTGTGCAGTCGTCCTTTACTAATGATAATTTGTGTCTGTCGGTCATGCATCAAAAATGAAGAAGAGGTGAATGTGATAGAGCAATCCAAATCAGTAGTAAGACGACTAAAAAAAAGTAAATTAAACGGAGAGCTCGGGACATGAAGAGCCGAGCGAAGAGAAATAGAGGGATTGAGAGGTATATCAGCACAGCCGGAGACAGGAGCGGTGTTGCCATTGACTATGGTGATAAACTTTGGATGTGGAGAATCCAAGTATTGAGGTGGCTTCAAGGAGATGATATGGTGAGTAATACCTGAATCCACTATCCAGCACGAACTAATGGAGAGTCAAGCGATACCTTCATGAGAGACGGAGGCAACAACCATGTTGTCATGGCGTCGCCGACGCCTACGCGTCCAGGCGCTCGAATGTGTATAAGGTGTTGGACGTCTTGTAATAAATTTTTTTTTTAAATTTTTTTTTTTGAATAGACAACAGTTTTTATAAAAAACGCTTTCTATACATACTTTAGACTGCGGTTTTTATAAAAACCGCAGTCAAAAGTATTATTATTTTTTTAAAAATGACTTTAGACCGCTGTCTAAAGTCATTAAAAAAAATATATAATAATTTTACGTTAAAAAAAAAGTTAACGACTTTAGACAGCGGTTTTGTATAAAAACTGCTGTCTAAAGTCATTAAATTATTATTATTAATTTTTTTACGTTAAAAAAATGTTTTTTTAATGACTTTAGATTGCGATTTTTATAGAAACCGCAGTCTAAAGTCATTTAAATTTTTTTTTTAACCTTTTTTAATGACTTTAGACAACGGTTTTTATAAAGTCATTAAAATAAATTTTTTAAAATATTTTTTTTAACCCCAAAAAAAAAGAAAAAAAGACTTTAGACTGCGGTTTTTATAAAAATCGTTGTCTAATGTCATTTAAAAAAAAAAATTTAAGCCACATTGTCGCTTCGGGTTGCTCGCCTTATTGTCGCCTAGGCGTCCGGCTTATCGCCTAAGCGTCCAGGCGCCTGACGCTCGCCTTGGTTCGCCTTGACGCCGTGACAAGCATGGGCAACAGAGGCATGCGAGTTGTGGAGCAACCCATGAAATTGTTGGAGCTGGAGGCGGGCTTCATCAAGATCAGCACGAGTGACAGAAGGGCTGAGGGCAGCAACAGAAGCATTAGGACGAGGAGGGAGACCATGTTTGCGATAACAGGTCGCCTCAAGGTGTCCATACTTACCACAAAAAGAACACTTAGGCCTCGACCGGCCACCTCGATCCCTCCCCCGAGAGCCTGTACGTCCCCCACGGGTGGGGGGAGGATGAGGGAGTAACGGTGCAAAAGATTACTGGAGAAGAGCCGGTGAAGGAGGGCCGATAACATCAAGAGGTGTTCAAACCTTTAACAGCATGGAACACACATCAGAGAATAAGGGAATAGTAGCAGATGTGAGGATTTGAGCCCGAACACTATGAAGATGAGGCGGAACACAAGCCATCATCATAACAATACCAACAACTTCCTTTTGAGCACGCTGGGCAGCTAGATTTGTAGTCGGGGGCTGATGCTGAATCCAGACCTCAACCAGCGTCTTGGACCGAGCAACAAAGGAGGTTAAGTCAGCAGCAGTGCCTGAGTTAAGGGACTGAAGATTGGTGATGATGTTGTACAGGTGTTGAAGACTATCCTTGCCAGAGTACAGAGAATGAAGCTCATCCCACATCGCCTTGGCTGTCTCATGATACATGATCATATGGTAAGGTTCGCCATCAAGGGAGTTGAGAAGCCAAGTCTGAACAATACCATCGTCACACATCCAGTCATCAGTAGGTGCAAAAGGAGTATCTTTAGCTAGATGATGTAGAAGTCCCTTGGACTGAAGTACCCGACGGACAGAATGCACCCACTCAACAAAGTTTTTCTTCCCTGTAAGAGAGATGATGGTGATTCTCAACTCATCACGAAGTTTAAGAGCAGGGACCAAGCGGGCTGGAGGAGAAGAATCAGTGGAGGAATCCATGACTACACGACCAAATGACTAGGCGAAGCGACTGACCGTCAAGTAGGGTAAGCGACTAAGCAAGCATAACGGACAGACTATCGCGAACAGGGACAGAGGCAACATCAACTAATCTGGCGGGCTGGCAATATACAGGCGGCAAGAGCAACATCGGCTAGGCAAGACTGCAGCGAGCAGGAGTCAACACCGCCAACGAGCAGTGAACTGAGAGGCAGCGAGCAGGAGATAAGACCACAACGAGAAGATAACACGACAACGCGGTTTGAAGCTGGCTAACCGGCAAGGCCACGACGGTCTGAGGAGAAAACAAGAGCCTGACCGAAGTAAGCAGTCAGCAGGAGTGCGGTCAGAACGGTCAAGCACTGAGTGCGGACTGAGAAGAGGGCGCGAACAGGAACATAGGGCTGCGGTTAAGACGCAGAAGCTAACAAGCAAAGAAAAGAGGGAACTTCGGGCGAACACAGAAAGCAGACCGCAAGTCCTGGCGAACACAATCCAGCGATAGGACACGAAGAAGAACCGCGGTTAGCAGTAACACGAACCAAATCACGCGGCAAGGGCAGATCGTGGCGAACAGAGACCAGACCCGATCGCAGCAGTTAAAGAGACAGACCGCACGATCAAGGAAGAACTGCATGTGAGATGAGGCCAAACCGGGCAGACCGCGGCAGACACAGAGCGGACCGCAGGATGGCAGCACGGTGGGACCCAACCGTGAAGTTATAAAATCAGGAGGAGATCCGAAACCAGAAGGTGGGAAGTGGGAACATCATACCGAGTATCCCACAGACAAAAACGGTATGTCCGCCAGAGTCTGGAGATAAAGAAATCACAGGAGGGGTGCGGTTAGACAGAACCGCTAACCGCCTAAAGACAGGAGACCGCAGAGAGGGTTGCGGTTAGAAATTCAGAGACCGCCCAGAGGGATTGATCCCTCTGATACCGTGTAGAAAAGAGCACAAACACTTGAGAAAAAACTGTGAAACTCTGTATATGCTTCTTGTGTGTGTAAATAAAAGTATGAGTATACATAGATATGGAGAGAAGAGAGAGAAGACTCTCTTTTTCAAGATGTGAGACTATTAAACAAAGAGGAAGAAGGCCTATTGATGGGGATCCATCAGATCGTGCACCTGGAGGGGTTCGCCGCAAGGCGGGACCAACGCTCATTTATTCGCGCAGGAAGCCTTGATCGGATGGCCGATCCGACTCCGCGGTTGCATCCGACACGTCGCCGCGAGTCAAAATCATATATTAGTTTATTTTTTTTGAGTTTATTTTCATGTATTTAGTGGCCGACCCCACCGACCAATCATAACCGTTGATGGAGAAGCCCTAGGTTCTCTTCTTATAAATAGATGTTGTAGGGGCTGAATTGAGATCATTGCAGAATTTTGGAGAAGTATTCCCGGATTCCAGCGATTATCTCTCGATGTCGACGGCGTGGAGCCCTAGTTGACGACTCCTAAGTTGGTTTGTCCTACCCTAACCCTTGACATCATTTTCCGCCTCTCAAACCTCAAATCCACCCGCTGCAGCCCTTCATTCCAGCCCCCGACGCCGCCGGCCTGCTGCCCTCCTGCAGCCGCCCAACCCGCCGCCGACTTCCTTCTCCTCTCCCCACTAGCCGACCAGCCCTCCACCCTTCCCTACCGCCAGCCACCCCTTAAGGCTGCCCTAACAGCCCGCTGGCCTCCACCTCCCCCTCCTCCCCAATCCGCTAACTCCCCTTCGTGGATCCACCGTCCTAACAACCCTAAAATTCTAGATTAGTCCAGATCTAGGGTTATAGCTCCCGATCCGTTATTTCCACCACTCATACTTTCCTTTTTAGCCCGGATCCGCTCCTAAACAGCGGATCCACCGTCTATGCGTCCAGATTCAGTCCCTCGTGCCCAGATCTTTTTATTTCCGGTCCAATTTCGCCATTCATTGTCGAGGACAACCACCACCATCATTTCCACGCCGCCGGTTCCACCTCCGATCGCCGATCTACACATCCAGACCCAAAGTTTTCAGTGTCTCGGTTCAACCCGCTACTTTGTGAGTTTCTTGTGGTATTTGCTTATATGATTGGACATTTTTCATTGGTTGATTAATATATGTGCCGTAATTCTTGCTAGTAGAAAATTGTGTTCGATACGCTACTAATTTGCAGGAGTCATTCGCCGCGCGCTTTGCTTTGGCTCTCCGAGCGGAGGAAAACCGTTATAAAATTGCCGAATTAAATAATTGTTTTTAATTTTGAATATTTGCGTGGTGTTAGAAAATTTCATTGCTCAAAGTTATTTGTCACCGTAATTGACTACCGCATTGCATTTAGGATCATACTAGAGAGTCACCTTTGCATTTATACCTAGAGCCCTAGGTTTTGTGCACCCCTTAGCCTACCCTACATCATTTTGGTATCAGATTGAGGTTAGACCATTTGTATGCTCCGTAGTGGTAGGATATTTAGGGCAAGCATGTCAGAACCGTTAATCATCGACGATCGAGCGGCAAGCTAGAATTCAGGTGTCGCTTTCGCCGAGTTCCAACGCCTTATCCTTGATCATTTTGACACCTTAGATGCCCAGTTCAACGATGTGCGTCATGATCTTGCCGAGGTGAATCTTCGTTTGGACCACTTAGAGAACGTCAGGGACACTCCAACACAGCGTGATGATTCACTTGAGGACGACCCTGATGCTCCCCCACGTTTCGACCAGCGCCCGAGAGTCGGTCAATCCCCAGTAGACCGCCACCGTCGTGATATTCCTCAACGAGCCCCAATAGGCCGACGGGGTTTTCAACATGCTATTGACCTGGTCCCGGGGGCTTCCCTCCCGAACTTGCCCCATTATCGTATGCCCCCGGATGAGCACGCCGAGCTCAAGAGGTAGGTTGATGAGCTTCTTCGAAAGCAGTTCATTCGCGAGAGTATGAGTCCGTGTGCAGTTCCCGCCCTTCTGACCCCTAATAAGGACAGCAGTTGGCGTATGTCCATCGATAGCCGCGCCATTAACAAGATTACGGTCAAGTATCGTTTCCCGATCCCACGACTCGACGACCTACTGGATACTATGTTCGGTGCCCAGATCTTCTCCAAGATCGATATCCATAGTGGGTACCATCAGATACATGTTCGTGAGGGCGATGAGTGGAAGACCGCATTCAAAACCAAAGATGGTCTTTATGAGTGGCTAGTCATGCCATTTGGGTTATTTAATGCCCCGAACACGTTCTTGTGAGTTATGACACAGGTGTTGCGGCCCTACATGGGCAAGTTTCTGGTCGTGTATTTCAATGACATACTGATCTATAGCCAGACACATGCTGCCCACCTCGATCACTTGAGGTTTCTCTTTGGCATCCTCTGCCAAGAAAAATTGTATGTGAATCTGAAGAAGTGCTCATTCCTCTCCGAGTTTGTTCATTTTCTAGGATTTATTATATCATCGACAAGAGTTTCTGTTGACCCCCAGAAGGTCAAATCCATTTGCGAATGGCCTGTGCCAGCGAACATCCACGAGGCCCACAATTTTCACAGACTTGCCACCTTCTATAGGAGGTTCGTCTCGGGGTTTAGTACGATTATTACCCCCTTCACGAGTTGTCTCAAAAAGGGAGAGTTCCAGTGGACCCCCGCAACCACTAGAGCCTTCAAGGAGATTAAGGCTTCATTTGGTGCGGCGGTGGCGTTTGCTCCCGGCGGGTCGAAACGGAGAGTTGGAACCGGGGGGGAGGAGGCGGGGTTGGAAAAGCAGCGTTTGAGGCACTTTTCCTCCTTGCGGCGGGTGCAAACGGAGCAAACGCCACCGGAGTCCCGTTTGTTTACCCTCCGTCCGGTGGCGTTTGCTCCAAACGCTCGTCAAAAACGCCTAAACAAACGAAGCCTAAGGAGAGGCTGACAACGACTCCTGTTTTGAGATTGCCGGACTTTAGCCGTGCTTTCGAGGTCGCGTGTGATGCGTCTGGTGTAGGCATCAGTGGCATATTGAACCAGGAGGGACACCCAGTTTCTTACTTTAATGAGAAATTGAACGAGGCCAAACAGAAATACTCGAATTATGATCGAGAATTTTATGCTATTGTCCAGTCTTTATGCTACTGGAGACACTATCTCCTTCCCCGGGAGTTTGTGTTGTATTCCTACCACTAGGCCTTACGTTACTTCCACTCGCAGCGCAAGCTGGGACACTGATGCAACCCGAGTTTGCATCTTTATTTTATCTGCATCATTTTTAATTTTTGTAGTGCACGTCTTCGCGCATTTTAGTTTTCGCTTATGATGTATCACGCTCGTTCGCGCACTTTCGTTCGGCTTATTGGTGTGACCGGCCGATAAGACCTTAAATGAATAGGTCCGTCAAATTAGGAGTAGAGTTGATCTAGGCAAGCAAGTGAGGTGTCATAACAATTAAGCTATTATTCTATTCACAAAATTATAAATCTGAAATTATTTTTGTATTAGCTTAATAATTTCTGATTTCTTATTTGAGGAGTTACCTCAATTTGACTCTTCGTGGACCTTTCGGGAGTTAGCCTAAATTTATTCACTATTAAGCTTATTTAAATTCCTATTTTTCACTGGCCCACACTGTCTTTATTTCCTCCTAAAGCCAGTTGTGGAAATTTGAACCCCCCTCTTAAATATCATTGATTACAATTAAGCCTAAATCACTTTTAAAACCAGCCCGTAACAACCTTGTGTTAAATCTGCCTTTGCCAACTATTCATTTATTTCTCCCTTCTACAGTTATAGTTTCTATGTTTTAAAAGCCAATGTCATCCCTTTGTTCAGGGCAGCCTGGGTAAAAACGAAACAGAGAATTTCATTTCTCTGTTCTATCTTCCCAGGGCACGCGACCTACCCGCGACTCCACTTCCGAACCCCGACGCCTTCCTCCCAGCCCTCGCCAGCCTGCGCCTCCGCCGCCGGAGGCCTACCAAGGCTCCGGCGAACTGTCCTCCACTGACCGCCGACTGGAATCCCGACTCAAAGTCTTCCTCCGCCGTTGGGATCGGCGGATTTACTCCACCCGAATCGCCTTCAGCCCACCTGCCTTCGACGGAGCCTCCTGAGGGCTTGTTCACCTCCGACGAGTGTTCGTCCAACACCCTCAGGCACTGCCGAGCCTGCAGCAACCGTGCGGCCATCCCACAAACCTCCTGTGCAACTTCCTATCAGTTCTTCAGAGCCCGATCCTTCACCCAGTTGCTGTCCGAAGAAAACCTGTCAGCCTTTGGCATACCTCTTTACCCCATCTCGCTCAGATTCGCTAGTATATTATTATGCTTAAATTGTATTTGATCTTAAGTCAGAGCTTGCTTGCCTAGGACTTCGTTACTCCTGTTTGCCGTTAATTTTCTACATTATTGTTTTTTTCTCTCTTGGAGCGCTTGTGGAAGAATTAATTTCGATCGCGGTTTGTGAACAAATGTTAGTTTACCAACGTGCGAGTACGAACCATAGGTCGGTCTACATTTGAAAACACTTGTGTTATTTTTGGCTTGCGCAGCGTTGTTTGAAACCCAAACATGAATTTTACTTTTTAAAATAAAAAAGGACTTCCAGGAATGCATCAATTTGGTATCAGAGGAATTCGAATCACTCCCATCGTGATTCGGCGATCCTGAACTTTTATAGAGTTTTTTGTTTTTTCTTTAAAAAAAATTATTTTTTATTAGTCTTTAAAAAAAATTAATTGAGTTTTTTTTTTTTTTAATATATATGGAGGGACGCATAGACGCTAACATTGACGACTTAGCCAACCGAATGGGTGAGTTGATGAAGATCATGGAGGCACTCACTGCCAACGTGAGAGACACGAACCACATAGTCAACAACCTGAGAACCTACGTCAATAACCTAGAAGCTGAACGACATCTAGGATTAAATCAACCACCCCACCAAAACCCTAGGCAAGAGGAACAAAATCCTAGACCCGCAGAGCCTGCACAACCCGAACTTGGACTCCGTTGCCAACCCCGTTGGGAAGATGAAGTAAAGCTTGATGTAGGTGATTTTGAGGGTCACGTAAAACCCGAAAAGTGCCTCAATTGGTGTGAGTGCGTAGAGCGATTCATGGCGTGAAAACAAATGCCTGTGAATCGACAAGTCGAGTATGCCGTTCTTAGGCTAAAAGGACCCGCACTAGTTTGGTGGGTTCAACTTGAGCGTACCCGGTACACTTTAGGCCTAACACCTATCACCACGTGGGTAGAATTTAAGTTTCAACTGCGGAAACGATGTCCCCCCGGACTATCTGCAAACTCTTTATCGAAGGTTCCACAACCTTCGATAGGATAAGCTTTCTGTGGATGAGTATACCCATTAGTTTTTAGTGTTGCAGTCTAGGTTAGACCTGCACGAGGAGGACGATATGACGGTGTCCCGTTATCTGAACGGGCTCAGATATGCTATTAGGGATGAACTAGAGTTGCACGACTTTTGAGATTTGGGTGAAGTGTCTAGTCGAGCCCGTAGAGTTGAGACCTCCCTTCAAAAGAGAACATTTGGGCATAGGTCTACTGATAGGCCTTCCTCGAACACCACCACCACTGCACCCATCCCTAAGAATTCTGATTCCCCTCCTCATGTCACTGCTGGGAACCCATCACCTCCGACTGGCCTCACTCGAGGTAAGGAGCCCATGGGTTCCAAGCCCAACACCGGAGTATTTCGATGCTTCAAGTGTATGGAGCCTGTGTACAAATCTTTTGAGTGCCCGCGACGCCACTTCGTCGCAATTACTGATTCCTCTGATGGGCGTGAGCCAGAATATGGAGTCTTCCTTAGTGATTCCAAGCCCGAGCCCGAGCCCGAGTCTGATAGTGTTATCGAGGTCGAGGGAGGACAAGCTGAGCACTTAGTTTGCATCTTTCGATATAGTTTGATTTCCCCTAGAGAGACCACTGAGCGTGATTTTCAGAGACACGAGATTTTTCGCACTACTGTGCGCATTCAGAGACATTTTTGTTCCATCATCATTGATAGCGGTAGTATGAAAAATTTCGTTTCCCAACGTATGGTTGAGAAACTAGGACTCGAGACGCACCCCTTGGAGCAATCCTACCACTTATCTGGGGTTAATAGTCACATGACTAAGACCATTACTCACCGTTGTCTCGTAGAGTTCTCTATCGGGGATGTGTATCAGGATTCTGTTCTATGTGATGTCGCCCCCATCGATGTCTGTCACATCTTGTTAGGAAGAGCATGGCAGTACGATAGGCGCGTCATGCATGATGGCGTAAGAAACTCCCATTCATTCGATCATCATGGGCGCAAGATTGTTCTTCTTCCCCAAAAGAATAGTCTTGTTCCTAGGGCTCCTGGGAGGACCTCGTCACCATCTCCCTCACCTTCTTTAGTTACCGCACCACTCCTATTTAGTGCCACTCTTCTGTCTGGACCCCCGCTCCAGGAAGAAGCGCTTGATTTTAGTGAGACATTCGACCTAGATGATGCACGCACTTTTGGTGATTCCACTTTTGTTTCACCTTATATAGATTTTGTTTTTGGTGACTACACCTTTATTTCACCGCACTACCCAATGGTTATGAGAGTGCTTGATTTTGGACTTTCTGAGCTTCGTAGTAGGAAAATTGATTCGATCCCTAGACTTTTACTCCCTACTAGGGACACGCGATTTAAAGGATTCCTCTGGTTAGTTTTACATAGTGAATTTGTGAACGGTTTTGAAATTTGTCGTGCTAGTCAGATTCTCGCGAGTGCTCTCATTACGATGATTGATCTAGGCTTAGTATACACACAAAGGTGTCTAGCAGGAGTGTGTATGCCGCTGTATGGATTAATGATTCCACATGGTGCTCTTGCTTGTTTCCTCTTTTGTTTCTCATTCTGCTCTGTCATTTCACCTTCTTCCTCACTTTCTGATGCTCTCCTACTTGTTGCTATGACTTTTACCGATTATTTACATATTTTGCATGATATTATAGCTAACGGTTTGCAAGCAACATTGGAAAACTACAACTTCATGTCTGATTTCATTGCCAGGAGTTGTCTTTTTCTAATGGAGATTGGTTTCCTGTGTCTTTCAGGAGAGATGTTATATCATCAGTTGATGCGCAACGACATGACCTTCCTTTGTTCCACTTATTTCGACATTATGGCCGCGACAAAGTTCTTTCACAGCTTGACGCCAGGATGTTACAGTGGCAGGTTTTGTCAAATTTTCGACGGGGTTGAGCTCTCTCAACCCCGGGAGAATTGATACAACCCGAGTTTGCATCTTTATTTTATTTGTAGTATTTTTAATTTTTGTAGCGCACGTCTTCGCGCATTTTAGTTTTCGCTTATGATGTTTCACGCTCGTTCGCGCATTTTCGTTCGGCTTATTGGTGTGACCGGCCGATAAGACCTTAAATGAATAGGTCCGTCAAATTAGGAGTAGAGTTGATCTAGGCAAGCAAGTGAGGTGTCATAACAATTAAGCTATTATTCTATTCACAAAATTATAAATCTGAAATTATTTTTGTATTAGCTTAATAATTTCTGATTTCTTATTTGAGGAGTTACCTCAATTTGACTCTTTATGGATCTTTGGGAGTTAGCCTAAATTTATTCACCATTAAGCTTATTTAAATTCTTACCTTTCACTGGCCCACACTGTCTTTATTTCCTCCTAAAGCCGGTTGTGGAAATTTGAACCCCCCTCTTAAATATCATTGATTACAATTAAGCCTAAATCCCTTTTAAAATCAGCCCGTAACAACCTTGTGTTAAATCTGCCTCTGCCAACTATTCATTTATTTCTCCCTTCTACAGTTATAATTTTTATGTTTTAAAAGCCAATGCCATCCCTTTGTTCAGGGCAGCCTGGGTAAAAACGAAACAGAGAATTTCATTTCTCTGTTCCGTCTTCCCAGGGCACGCGACCTACCCGCGACTCCACTTCCGAACCCCGACGCCTACCTCCCATCCCTCACCAGCCTGCGCCGCCGCCGCCGGAGGCCTACCAAGGCTCCGACGAACTGTCCTCCACTGACTGCCGGCTGGAATCCCGACTCAAAGTCTTCCTCCGTCGTTGGGATCGGCGGATCCACTCCTCCTGAATCGCCTTCAGCCCACCTGCCTTCGACGGAGCCTCCTGAGGGCTTGTTCACCTCCGGCGAGTGTTCCTCCAACACCCTCGGGCACTGCCAATCCCGCAGCAACCGTGCGGCCATCCCGCAAACCTCATGTGCAACTTCCTATCAGTTCTCCAGAGCCCGATCCTTCACCCAGTTGCTGCCCGAAGCAAACCTGTCAGCCTTTGGTATACCTCTTTACCCCATCTCGCTCAGATTCGCTAGTATATTATTATGCTTAAATTGTATTTGATCTTAAGTCAGAGCTTGCTTGCCTAGGACTTTGTTACTCTTGTTTGCCGTTAATTTTCCACATTATTGTTTTTTTCTCTCTTGGAGCGCTTGTGGAAGAATTAATTTCGATCGCGGTTTGTGAACAAATGTTAGTTTACCAACGTGCGAGTACGAACCATAGGTCAGTCTACATTTGAAAACACTCGTGTTATTTTTGGCTTGTGCAACGTTGTTTGAAACCCAAACATGAATTTTACTTTTTAAAATTAAAAATGAATTCCAGGAATGCATCAGACACCGACATGCCAAGTGGGTCGAGTACCTGCATGACTTTCAATATGTTCTCAAGCACCGAGCTGGTGTTGAGAACAAACCGGCTGATGCGTTGAGTCGCCGCCTCTCTGTTGCAGACGATGATCGCTAGCGTGGACGGGCTTGAGCGATTGATTCCGGATTATCCGACATGCCCAGACTTTGGCGAGATTTACACCGCCCTGTCCCGAGACCCACCAGACCCTGTTGAGGGATATCAGATCTTTGAGAGATACCTTTACCGGGGCTTACGCCTATGCATTCCCCAGACGTCATACCGTGATTATTTGATTTGAGAGTTGCACGCGGGCGGAGCCGCAGGTCACTTTGGGCGAGATAAGTCCATATCCATTGTCGAGGACCGGCTCTACCGGCCCAACCTTAAGAAGGACATGACTCGCGTTGTCCGCCACTGCCGTATCTGCCAAACGACAATGGGTACCAAACAGAACACGGGTCTGTACACGCCCTTACCTGTTCTCCACCGCCCTTGGGAGGACATTAACATGGATTTTGTTCTCAGACTTCCCCGCACCCTGCGGAAACACGATTCCATCTTCGTGGTAGTCGATCGGTTTTTAAAGATGACACACTTCATTGCTTGTCGTAAGACGGCATATGCGACTCACGTAGCGTCTATCTTTATGAGGGATGTCTTTCGATTACATGGCCTACCCAAGTCGATCGTGTCAGACCGCGATGTGAGGTTCATGAGTTACTTCTGGAAGACCCTGTGGCATAAGACTGACACCATCCTTAGATTCTCCTCGGCTTATCATCCCCAAACGGACGGACAGACCGAAGTAGTGAACAGGAGCTTAGGAAATCTATTACGGTGTCTAGTAGGAAAGCATGCGGGTAGCTGGGACTTAGATCTTCAAATTGCAGAGTTCGCCTACAATAGCTTAGTCAATAGGTCCACTGGGTTGAGTCCATTTCATGTAGTATCAGGATACGATCCTAGGAAGCCCATCGGCCTCGTCCCGAGTCCTTTAGAGTCGCGCCCTAGTGAGTCAGCTGAGTCATTTGCACAACATTTGCATGAGTTGCATGAGTTGGTTCGCCGACAAATAATAATGCGCAATGAAAGTTATAAAATCTATGCGAATAAGCGAATGCGAGAACAAGTATTTAGTGAAGGTGAGAAAGTAATGGTACGAGTCCGCCCAGAGAGGCTCCCCTCGGGGCCTGCCAAAAAGTTAAGCGCCATGCGAATGAGTCCGTACTTTATTATTAGTCGTATTGGGACAAATACCTACCGGCTCGATATCCCGACTAGTATGAGAATTCATCCAGTGTTTAATGTTGATGATCTGATGTCGTACTATGAACCTCACGAGTATGTGGATCCGAACAGTGGAGATGCCCAACCGTCACCACCCCCACTCTCGTTGCCTTACCACTCTCGTACTCTACCTACGTCTGATGGCCACCACAGTCCACCCTATGCTGCCACCCACCCGCCCGGGGATTCGTCTCCTCTGGTTTCACCACTGGCACCACCGATCGCACCGGGATCCACCTTTCGAGAGATGAGAGATGAGTGCATCACAGAAGTCAGATCCCATCAGTTTGTTCCCAACACGGATCACCATGATGTCGCTATTTGGTACATTGGCAGGGCCGCCCCGACGCAGACGACACTTGGATATTACCGGTAGAGCTTGATCGACTCGCCCCTGAACTTCGACTTCAGTACGATCATCTCCATTCATCGGAGATGAAGACTTTTCAGTCGGGGGGAGTTAATGGGGATCCATCAGATCGTGCACCTGGAGGGGTTCGCCCCAAGGCGGGACCCACACTCATTTATTCGCGCAGGAAGGCTTGATCGGATCGTCGATCCGACTCCGCGGTTGCATCTGACACGTCGCTGCGAGTCAAAAACATATATTAGTTTATTTTCATGTATTTAGTGGCCGACCCCACCGGCCAATCGTAGCCGTTGATGGAGAAGCTCTAGGTTCTCTTCTTATAAATAAATGTTGTAGGGGCTGAATTGAGATCATTGCAGAATTTTGGAGAAGTATTCCCGGATTCCAGCGGTCACCCCTCTGTGCTGACGCCGTGGAGCCCTAGGTGATGACTCCTAGGTTGGTTTTTCCTTCCCTAACCCTTCCCCTAACCCTTCCCATCATTTTCCACCTCTCAAACCTCAAATCCACCCGCTGCAGCCCTTCATTCCAGCCCCCGACGCCGCCGGCCTGCTGCCCTCCTGCAGCTGCCCAACCCGCCACCTCCCCTCCGGTCCGCCGCCCCTCCACCTCCGCTACAGGGCCTCCGACCTCCTTCCCTTCTCCCCACTGCTCAGCCGACCAGTCCTCCACCCTTCCCTACCGCCAGCCACCCCCTAAGGCTGCCCTAACAGCCCGCCGGCCTCCACCTCCCCCTCCTCCCCAATCCCCCAACTCCCCTTCGTGGATCCACAGTCCTAACAACCCTAAAATTCTAGATTAGTCCAGATCTAGGGTTATAGCCTCCTGATCCGTTATTTCCACCACTCATACTTACCTTTTTAGCCCAGATCCGCTACTAAATAGCGGATCCACCCTCTCTCCGCCCGGATCCACTCCCTCGTGCCCGGATCTATTTATTTCTGGTCCGATTTCGCCATTCACCGCCGAGGACAATCACCACCATCATTTCCACGCCGCCGGTTCCACCTCCATCGCCGATCTACACATCCGGATCCAAAGTCTTCAGTGTCTCGGTTCAGCCCGCTACTTTGTGAGTTTCTTGTGGTATTTGCTTATTTGATTTGATATTTTCATTGGTGGATTAATATATGTGCTGTGATTATTGCTAGTAGAAAATTATGTTCGATACGCTATTAATTTGTAGGAGTCATTCGACACGCGCTTTGCTTTGGCCCTCCGAGCGGAGGAAAGCCAAAACTGCCAAATTAAATAATTGTTTCCAATTTTGAATATTTGCGTGGTGTTAGAAAATTTCATTGCTCAAATTTATTTGTCACCGTCTGACGGCCGCATTGCACTTAGGATCATACTAGAGAGTCACCTTTGCATTTATACCTAGAGTCCTAGGTTTTGTGCACCCCTTAGCCTACCCTACATCACTTATGATGGACCATTATATGAGACTTTACATGTTCTTTATCTAACAATAACAAAGAAGAGAAAATAGAGCATTTTATTTGGAGGTTCCTCCGCAAATTTAGGAGTTTAAATTACTTCTTTCTCAGAACAAAGTACTGACCTCATGAGAGGTCAGAGAGAGCTCTTCAAACCAGTCCCCTTTCCTCTTATTAAGCCTTATTTCTATTGCAAGCCTCCCGCCCAACAGGAAGCTTACAACTACAATCATCCTAATGACAATGAGTAGATCTACTCGAGACATCAGAGCCCTTCGTGAGACCACGTGGGGGTGTGGGGGGGGGGGGATAGGAGAAGACACCCTAGGGATCTGCAAGGTGTTCCGAATTTTCACCCTGGCCAACCTTCCGAGGGAGGAATGCATGGGTCTTCTGTGAGGTTGTTCCCACATTCAATGATGTGCGTCATAACTTTTCACCGACCTTTCCCGACACTCACCATGTGTTGACCCCCAGGCTATGACACGTGGTCTTAAGCGTTGATGTTTGTGGGATTCCAACTCCAGGGCAAATAGAATTCCTACTTTTTCCAAGTTTTATGGGAACTTTAGTCAAATAATGATGCTTCCAGAAGTTGGTGGCCCCCGACCCAACAACAAAAACACCAACACTCAAGCCTTTATCCCACTATAGCAGGGTCGGGATATATGGATCCTTTGTCGCCATTGGTAGCCCCCGACCGATTAAAAAAAAATTTGGCCGAGGCCTCTTTTTTGGACTACTCTTCTAATCATCCTTGTCTTGCTCTGCTCTTGTTCATGGTTTAGTTGGGGAAGCACTTCCAACAGGAGGCGAGGAAGCACACTGGGAGGCCATATTTTGCGGTTTCTCAAGTGGGCTAGGAACCCACTGTGAAAAGGGCTTCATGTGACTTCGGGTCTTGCCAATATCTCTCTACATTAATCATATAAACAACATAATTTTTATATTGCAACAAAAGTTAGTGTTTACAATTGTTAATCTGAATCGCATTTGACATAATATTATATTTCGATGATTCAAATATTTCCAAAGTTTATGAAAAAAAGATATTCATTTTGATTTCTTATGAAGTTTAAATAAAATAATAAATATTGGACAATATATATTAAGGATTAACTATTAATTATTAACAGTTGATTTGCATTATATACTAAATATTAAGTCCTACCTAAATTACTAATTAAATGTCAATATTTTACAATTCAATTTTTGGGTTGGTTCTTAGGTACTTGACCTCAAGAACCGAGAACTGACTCAAAGGATAGGTTCTAAGCTTTTTTGGAACCAAAATCAAACCGCGAACCACCAAAACCTATCCTAATTAATCGGTTCAGTTCGACTTTGAGTCAGTTCTCGGTTCTCTGGTTGTTCCTGCACACCCTTAGTTTTCACCAAAATGTTTTTGATCGTGAAGTTTTAGATATTAAATTTTTTGCATCGAAACTAAAATTAATTGGTTGTAGGTGGAAGGCTCAAGATCTTTAGTAAGCGCGCATGACTACACGATTTTATTGATGTGTGCTATATTTTTAGCATTCCCACTCATGTGTAGGGTTTTGGCCTATATCACCTGTACTATTATTTTAATTAGATCATGCAAGAGTAGGTGTTTGCAGAGTGTACTCTGATATCATATTAGAAACTATGTATTTAAACCTAAAATAGTTCGTTGTAGGTGGAGAGACCCATGATCTATTGAGAGTGCAACACTACTTGGCTTTCGCTATGTGGGACTATATTGTCAACAATAAATAATCAAAAGACTATTTAAGTGGAATTAAAAGTTTTTTTTGGGGTCAATGATTCTATACAAAATTACAACAACAGAACATGTCATAGGCAATTGAGTTCTTGCGGTATACTTCTGTTTTTGCATATTTAAAGTCTTTTATAGATAAATGAGTAAACACTATTTGCATACAGATTATTGAAATCCTTACAAAATGATTTTTTTTCTTCACAAAAAATTTGTATAGATGGACAAAGAAGTGGAACAAAAAGAACATAAGTTACAACTTGACGGGATAACCTCGGCCGACCTTTGGTTAACTCCTGTCCAAAAGAGAGTACCTGAAAAGTAGATGATTCAAAATTTTCTCATCTGTTAAATAAATCTCCCTTTTATAGACTTCAAGGAATCTAATTAAGGACATACTATTTCCTTAACTTACTAAAAGGCTTTAATAATACTCCCCAAGAAAGACAATAATATTCTAGTAATATTATAATTATTCTCCGTGTCTTTGTGCTAGTGATGCGGGACATGCGTCACAATACAGGTGAAAGTCGGGTCGGTTCGGATCGGTTCTACCCAAAACCATGAACCGACCCATGTAGGTTCGGTTCTGATTTTTGGGAACCGAAACCGATCCATGTAACCAAGATATAGAACCGAATTCGAACCACAAAGCTTGGTTCGGTTCCTGTTCGGTTCTTAGTTCGACTCAGGCTTCATAATTTATTTTGCATAACCTTATACATGTAAGCATTACTAATGATTAAATAAAAAATTTATAAAATCAAATACTTTATCTTAAAGAAATTGTTCAAATGTTATATAGTTGCAAATAAATTCAATCATTACGAAAGTACTTACAAACTAGTGAATCACACAAAATAATAATTTAATTGAATTAAAATTTTTTTTTTGATAACTCTAGAAATTCATAAGTGTAGTTTCAATAATCGGTTCCGGATCGATTATTGGGTACTCGAGCATAAGAAGCGAGAATCGAGCCGAATTACTCGATTCTAAATTTTGTGCATCCAGAAACGAACCGAGATCCATGAGAATCGACCCAAACCGCTCGGTTCGGTTTTGGTCCGGTTCTCGGTTCTTCGATTATTTTTGCACACCTCTACGTCACACCTGCCTGCTGCCCTGGAGTCCCACTAGACCATTTTATTGTAAAATTCAAGTATGAGAGATAAATAATGCTCTAAAGAAGATGAAAAAATGGAAATGCGGTTGAGCCAGATGATATATCCATTTAAGTATGAAAATGTCTAGGAAAAGAAGAAATTTTGTGACTTGCATGTTTTTTCAATAAGATACTGAAGTCAAAAATGATGTTAGACCAATGAAGTGAAAGTATCTTGGTATTTTTGTGTAAGAACAAACGAGATATACAAAATTGTGTTAATTACAGAAGAATTAAATTAATGAGTCATACCATGAAACTATGTGAACGAGTAATATAAAGAAGAGTAAGATGAAAGACTAGCAACTCGAAGGATCAATTTGAATTCATGCCAGAGCGGTTGACCATGGAAGCTATACATCTCTTGAGGAGAGTCATTGGCAACTATCGAGAAAGAAAACAAGATTTGCATATGTTGTTTATTGATCTTGTGAAGACTTATGATAGAGTTTTAAGAGACATCTTTTGGAGAGTCTTAGAAAAGAAAAGTGTAAATAAATCATACACTGACATAATCAAAGATATGCATACAAATTCAGTGATGAGGGAGAGGACATCTGGAGGATTAACTCAGGAATTCCGTATTACTGTTGGCTTACATCAATGTTCAAATTTAAGGTCTTATCTCTTTACTCTTATCTTAGATGAACTCACCAGACATATCCAACAAGCAATACCTTGATGTTTATTGCTTGCGAATGATATCATTTTGGTCGATGAGATGCGCGAAACTGTAAATACGAAACTTGAATCTTGGCGAGACACTTTAGAAAAGAAGGGTTTTAGGTTGAGCAGGGCAAATACAGAGTATATGGAGCTTAAATTTAACAGTGCAAGACGGACGGATGACTTCTTTATTAACGTTGCTGATAAAGATATTTTCCGCAGTAGGTGCTTTAAATATATTGGATTGATAGTTTAAAAAGATGGAGGTGTTGATAAAGATGTGATACATAGAATCCAAGCAGGTTGGTTGAAGTGGAGAGGCACATCAGGGATCTTATGTGATTGTAAAGTACCATTAAAACTTAAAGACAAGTTTTTCCGTATTGCAATTAGACCAGCGACGCTCTATGGTTTTTGAGTGTTGGGCAGCGGATTGTGTACATGAGCGAAAAATGGGAGTTGCGGAGATGAGAATGCTTAGGTGGATGTGTGGACACACGAGACTGGATAAAATTAGGAATGAATGTATCAGGGATAAGATAGGAGTGACACCAATTGCAGAGAAGATGCGAGAAGCTCGACTAATATAGTTTGGACACGTACAACGTGAACCATTAGAGGCATCTGTTCGGCGTAGTGAGAGTTTAGTTGCTAGGCATGTTAAACGGGGGAGGGGTGAACCAATAAAAACCTGGAATGAAACTATAAGAAAAGACATGATGTACTTAGACATTAGTGAGATTATAACTAAAGATATGACACAATGGCGACAAAGGATCCATATAGCTGAACCCACTATAGTGGGATAAAGGATTAAGTGTTGTTGTAATAAAATTAATTAATATTCAAATTAAGAGATACAAGTATGAGAAAAATACTGTAATTAGTACTATTCATATTGAAGAGTTTTGATTACAAAGTCCGTAGGAGTGATAATAACTTAGGGTCAGGATGATGCGGAGCAGAGACGAGGATGCGCTTTGGGCCCGTTCGGGGCTGATTTGACAACTTTCCATATATGGCGTGCCCGGATCGACGATCGGGCTCCACGATTGCGTCCGGAGCGTCGCCGCGAGTCAAAATACTATATTACTTTATTTTTGTCAGTTTATTTTTGATATATTTTAAGGGCGAACCCACCGACCAATCATAGCCGTTGATGGAGAAACCCTAATGTGTCTTTTCTTATAAATAGGAGATATGAGGGCTGATCTAAGGTATTGCAGAATTTTGAGAGTTCATTTCGGATTCCTGCGATCCTTTCCCGGTGCCGACGCCGTGGAGCCCTAGGTGACGACTCCTAGGTAGTTTTCTTCATCCCCAAGGTAATACCCATCCATAGCCTTCTCCTCTCCCCGTCCGAAACCCTCATCCGCATTCCCTATAACCCCCAAATCCCAATCCCCACCACTGATCACTGTCCACGGGTACTGTTCATTGCTACTGTTCACCCGCGCTGTTCATATGCCTTACTGTTCACACGCACTGTTCATCCGCCGGCACTGTTCATCCGCCGGCCCTATACCAATCCCGCAGCCTCCTTCCCCTCCGTGGATCCACTTCCCATCGCTCAGAAAACCCTAGATCTATTTTGATTTAGTGCTACCACCCTCCGATCCATCATTTTCATCCGTATTCCCCTTCCCATATCCCGGATCCGCCGTCAAAACACCGGATCTATCCACCTACACCCGGATCTATTTCCTAGCGGCCGGATCTCTCTGTTTCCGGCCCGTCTCCCCTCTTTTCCACCGTGGGCAGCCACCTCGCCGTCACCGTGCCACCGTTCTCACCTCCGATCGCCCGTCTTTACATCCGGCCTTCAAATTCTCCAGTGACTCGGTTCGGCCCTCTACGTTGTGAGCATTTGTGGTATTGCATTCTGTGACTTGACATTTTTCATTTGGTATTTTATCATATTGTGCTGAGATTATTGTTGCTTAGAAATTGGTTCTCTTATACTAATAATTGCAGGAGGAATTATTCGCCGCACGCTTGCTTAGGCCCTCAGAGCGGAGGAAGCCGGTGCCTAATTGCTAAAAATTAATTATTTGTTTCTTTATTTCAATTATTTGCGTGACGTTATTAATTTCATTGCTTATAGTAATTGTCGTTGCCGACCCACGGCCACCTTGCATGTAGCATTGCATTAGTGTGTCATCACTGCACCTGCACGTAGAGTTGTAGTTTTTTAGTACCACTAGCCTACCCTACATCAAATTGGTATCAGAGGGAGGTCGCCATTTGCATGCTTTGTAGTGGTAGGTCATATACAGTCCTTAGGTTCATCCATGACTAATTATTATTGTCGTTCCTCTCCTCACTTTGGGGATTCTGAGTCCGCCTATGCCCAATCTCATAGAGCGACTTCAGAGAAATCCTCACGTTATCATGATGATTATTATCGTCTGTGGCACACCACTTCCCGAGATCGTGCCGACCCACTGACACAACCTCACTATGCCAGCGACAATCAGTATGATGATTGTCGTCGTTCATATCCTTGCACGCGAGCGGATCGTGTTGACCCTTCGACTCGACCTGATTACCTTAGGGATGACTATTATGAGGATCGTCACTTTGAGAGAGATCTTGAGAGTCAGTTTCGTACAGTTTCCCCTTCCTTTGACTGCTCATCAAGTCCCGAGTCTTTCAGTTATTGGCTCGTGGATATTGAGTATTATTTTGATCATTTTGAGTTATTCGGTGAGCGTTGCGTTAAGTTTGCAAAACTTAGACTTTTAAATCATGCGAGGGCATATTGGGCTAGCGTTGAGAGGACCCGCGAGCGAGACCGTCTTCGTCGCATCACTAGTTGGGTGGACATGAAGCGTACATTGTGTCAGAGGTACCTGCCTTCATCATATCGGAGTCGCTTGCTCGACCAATTATTTTCCCTTCAGCAAGAATCCATGTCGGTCGCTGAGTACAGGGATTGCTTTGATGAGTTAGTTGTGAGGAGCGATATCCGAGAGGACTCAGACATGACCACTTGCCGATTTCGGTCTGGGCTTCGATCTGACATCCATACTAAGGTGGTTTATCATAGCTCGAAGTCCCTCGAGCAGACGTATCAGCTTGCCCTTTATTACGAACAGTCTTTGAGATCCGCCAGAGCTGGTCGGTTTGACCTTCACCTTGACCTACGCAATACGAGTCCTTCTCATACTGAGATCACCACGATGTCTACTACTGTCCTGTCACCCACAACGGAAGTGATACCTGATACAGATTGCTTTCACCCCAACGAGATGCTTAGCCCCGTGAGTGACTTATCTCTTATTTCTGACCCATCTCTTGTGACTCCGACGGAGGGTGAGCCTGAGCGACCTATTGAGTTTGTAGTGTTGTGCCCCTCATCCACACCTCCACTTTTGGCATGTTCGGGGATGATTGACACTCATACCCTAGACTCATGTCTTGACACCGCACCCACAGACCCATTCTTGAGCGTAGGTCTATGTCACTTTTCCCTTGGCATTACCCTGAGCCACGTTACTACCGAGAGCTCAGAGCTTAGTGTTGATCTCGTAGTGGCTATGTCACCCATGTACAGGGACACTTCCCCTTTCGATGGTACTCATCGGGAGGACCTTGACCTTAGTGACGAGCCCTATGACGAGCCCCCTGTTGAGCCTCCTGATGATCCGCCACATCTTGGTGAGGTTGAGACTTGGGTGAGCCACTCAGGTATGACGCCTCTTTCATTATCATATCTGGCCTTGCCCCAGAGAAGGGACCTTTAGTGGAGCATGACATATATAGGGCCTACCTTGAGTCCACTTGAGCATACTCATATTGTGAGGACCTACCTTATGACACATTGGCATCTCACACACTGGATGAGTTTTGGGACATGCCACCCGCTGAACCACCCGATCAGTTCTTTCTTGTCTGGGACGCTTACCATATTTTAGAGTCACGACTTCTAGTCGGTGTACACGATTTTCACTCAGGTGGTCGTCTCCTTCGTGATGACTTTTCTTACACACCTCCTGGGGAGCCACCTGATGCGCTACGTTCTCCGAGAGACATTTGACTCTTTACGAACCCGTATTTGACTATAGTTGTCTCTCACGGTCATCTGAGCACTCGTCACACACGAGATGAGTTTGTCTACATTCCACCGAAAGAGCCTCCTGATAGGCCATCCCATGTTAGCAATATCCAAGTCATTGCCAGGTCTTCCCTTAGGAAGTGTGTCGAGTATGTTGTGCTCTATGTGCATCGTTCGCTTCATTTGCATGAGTCAGTTGGGTCACTTGTTCATCATTTGCATGCATTACATGAGTCGGTTCGCCGACGAATAATAACAAGCAATGAAAATTATAAAGCCCATGCAGATAAGCGAAGGCGAGAGCAAATATTTAATGTAGGCGAGAAGGTAATGGTGTGAGTCCGCCCTGAGAGGCTCCCTTTGGGGCCTGCCAAGAAGTTAAGCGCGAGGCGAATGGTTCCGTACTCCATTATTAGTCGTATTGTGACCAACGCCTACCGACTTGATATCCCGGCCAGTATGAGAATTCACCATGTGTTTAATGTTGAGGATTTGACTCCATACTATGAGTCTCATGAGTATGTGGACCCGATCAGTGGAGATACCCAACCACCCCCACCCCTACTCTTGTTGCCTTACCACTCTCTTACCCCACCTACGTCTGATGACCACCACAGTCCACCCTGTGCTACCACCCACCCACCTGGGGATTCGTCTTCTTTAGTTTCACCACCGACACCGCTGATCGCACCGGGTTATACCCTTCGAGAGATGAGCGATGAGAGCATCACAGAGTTCAGATTCCACCAGTTTGTTCCTACTTCAGATGGGCCGCGCTGTCGCTACTTGGTACATTGGCGGGACCGCCCCGATGCAGTTGACGCTTGGATATTTGCAGCAGAGCTTCATCGATTCGTTCCTGGACTTCGACTTCAGCACAACCGTCTCCTTTCACCGGAGATGACAACTTTTCAGTCAGGGGAAATTGATTGGCGAGGACACCCTTCCCCCGACGACACTTGGACGACTTCCGGTGGATCTCTTCGAGTTGTACCTAGCGATCAGCGAGAGAATTCCGATCCCAATTCATCGGGAGATGAATTCTTTCAAGTCGGGGAGATTGATGCGGAGCAGAGACGAGGACGCGCTTTGGGCCCGTTCGGGGTTGATTTGACAACTTTCCATATATGACATGCCCGGATCGACGATCGGGCTCCACGGTTGCTTCCGGAGCGTCGCCGCGAGTCAAAAATACTATATTACTTTATTTTTGTCAGTTTATTTTTGATATATTTTAAGGGCGAACCCACCGACCAATCATAGCTGTTGATGGGGAAACCCTAATGTGTCTTTTCTTATAAATATGAGATATGAGGGCTGATCTAAGGTATTGCAGAATTTGGAGAGTTCATTTTCGGATTCCTGCGATCCTTCCCCGGTGCCGATGCCGTGGAGCCCTAGGTGACGACTCCTAGGTGGTTTTCTTCATCCCCAAGGTAATACCCATCCATAGCCTTCTCCTCCCCCCCTCCGAAACCCTCATCCGCATCCCCTACAACCCCCAAATCTCAATCCCCACCACAGATCACTGTTCAAGATTACTGTTTACGGTCAATGGTAACGACCGCTGTTCTCACGAACTATGCATCCGCCGGCCCTATACCAATCCCGCAGCCTCCTTTCCCTCCGTGGATCCACTTCTCATCGCTCCGAAAACCCTAGATCTATTTTGATCTAGTGCTACCACCCTCTGATCCATCATTTTCATCCGTATTCCCCTTCCCGTATCCCGGATCCGCCTTCAAAACACCGGATCTATCCACCTACATTCGGATCTATTTCGTAGTGGCCTGATCTCTCCGTTTCCGGCCCGTTTCCCCTCTTTTCCACCGTGGGCAGCCACCTCGCCGTCATCGTGCCACCGTTCTCACCTCCGATCGCCCGTCTTTACATCCGACCTTCAAATTCTCCAGTGCCTCGGTTCAGCCCTCTACGTTGTAAGCATTTGTGGTATTGTATTCCGTGACTTGACATTTTTCATTTGGTATTTATCATATTGTGCTGAGATTATTGTTGCTTAGAAATTTGTACTTTTATACTAATAATTGCAGGATGAATTATTCGCCGCACGCTTGCTTAGGCTCTCAGAGCGGAGGAAGCCGGTGCCTAATTGCTAAAAATTAATTATTTGTTTCTTTATTTCAAATATTTGCGTGGTGTTATTAATTTCATTGCTTATAGTAATTGTCGTTGCTGACCCACGGCCACCTTGCATGTAGCATTGCATTAGTGTGTCACCACTGCACCTGCACGTAAAGTTGTAGTTTCCGCACACCACTAGCCTACACTACATCTCAAGATAATTAAAATAGCCCTCTGCAATCCGTAGAAAAATGGACGCTCAACAATCACTCATAGAAGAGATTCACCGTCAATCATATAATTGTTCGTCACTCGCACCAGCATCACCATCGCCGCCGCCGGAGAAGTCGACACAAAATAATGCACAACCTTTGTGGTGGGATCTTTGGTAAAGATAAATTCAGATTTTTGTGCAATTTGTTTTTATGTTAAAAGTGTGGTGATCCAGCAACCCCGCTAATCACTTGACAAACAACGCGGCTATGAGGCTTTAACACGACATACCTTGGTCACATTGTCATTGGAGGAGTCATTTTGGAAGAGTTGTTTAGACTGGAGGAGACCTCATTACAACAACTCAGCAGAAGGGGATTTTGGCAGTGAGATCCCGGGCTCGATAGAAGCTCTATTGGTAGATCCCAGGGAGCTAGCCTGAAATTCAGGATCTCCCGATTGTGTCATTATTGTAGAATTTAGCCACATCAATAAGTGAAACAATTGAAGTTCTCGGTACACTGACAAGAAAAATGTATTTTCTTTCTAGAAAATCCAACTTCACAGTGCAATCATTACAACCATAGCACTCTGGCAATTAGATAGCACTGATTAAATCACTCAGGTTAGTAGCCAGCGATAACTACATTAGCAAACATCCAGTAAGGCGTTGGAAAAAATCAGCCAGAGTTTTCTCAGTCTCATAAGGAGGTAGTAGGCCTAAGGGTATGCCCCTCTTAGTAAAGGTGGTTTATTCATCTCAACCACCTAAATAAATTCCGGCGGTAGCTTCAGTTCTCCTCATACAAAGTTTTGAATTTTCAAGAAATCTGTATTTATATATAATCCTATAGAAACGAAGGCAAAAAGATTGACACAATTTTCACAAAATAGATACTTTAAAAAAATATAATTTACAAAATTCACAATAGTCAATGAATTCATATCAAATTTTGTCATAAATTCATAGGACTACTTGCTGCTTGTGAAGCTCCCCTAATAGTAATGTGGGTGTATGACACCGACAATTAGAAATGGAAACAAGTGCAGCTCTCTCAACTTCCATGGGAATTGGAAACTTGAGAAGCGATAAGAGGTACTCTAGGAATGAAGCATCAAAAGGCAAAGTGACTGGTCCATTGGTCGGCAAGCCGAACTCCTCCTCAGACATTTTCAAAAGCTCTTTGAAGATGTCGCTGCTGAGATATGTAAGTGGAATTTTGAATCGCCGTTTGTCGGCACTGTAAACGAATACATGGCCTCTGCTTGCTACCACAATTCGCGTTGATGACAAAATCCTTTTCTTTTCCAAGATAGCCATCTTCTTCCACTTTCTAGCCATCTCTAGGAGCCTCTTTGAGCTGACCATTTTAGCGTCTTGTGCGATTGAAATATAGTTTCTCTTAAAGAATAGGCTGATAAGAGGATGGTAAATTCAAACAACTGGATATTAGAGTCCACAATATGCTGGGGGTTATATAGAACAGATTGTGTGGAGACAGGCCACATGTGAAAAAATGGATTGTCTGATAATTATTAGGATAGTGAAGTCTGATGCGGAAACAGTTCCATGTGCTGAATTGATTTGAGATGTTGCAAGTTGAATGACCATGGTTTGGTGCTCAGTCATTTCATGGGTTTGTGGGTCCCCAAAGCAAAGCAGCCACATCTGCTGTCTCACACTTGCATTATATTTTAAAAAATTCACCAATCCAGAAACAAAATGATAAAAAAGATGATAAAAAAAACAAAGCAGAGTAGTCTGTGACCATAAGATAAAATCAATACTATATATGGCTCTGTACCATAAAAATAGCTTCAACAATGGATACTATTTCTTACTATTTGAATAATAGATATCAAGCCCCTATATTGCTCTGTAATACAAATAACTTTGACAATGCATAACGTGTCTTTGCCTGCTTAGCTATTTTGATGATTTCTTTTGTTAAAATAATTTGTAATGAATGTCATGCTAATTTTAGGAAAACTTGTTGCTTATTATTCTGCGCTATTTCCCTTCCTTTATTCTCTTTAATTGTTGATGAGTTTTATTTCTTTCCTTTAATATTCCCTTATTATGCCATTTGCTGTCTGTTCAAAGCTGAGAAGAAAAAGAAATGCATTACATAGATGAAACATCACTAGGCAATATGATTTATCAACATTTATAATTATGAATATATATATATATATATATATCTTATATATATGAGGGAATATAGATATTTGGAGGCACACCAAAGATTAAATATTGACCATTGGATCATGAGAGAGAGAGTATGGGAGGAGAATTGGGAGAGAGAAAGGAGGGAGAGAGAGGGGGCGGGAGGGAAGGGGAGAGAGAGGGGGTGATTTTAATGAGGAAAGAGAGAGGGAGAGAGAGAGGGGGCGGGAGAGAGAAGGAGAGAGAGAGGGGGAGTGATAAGGAGAGAGAGGGGGAGAGAGAGAGGGAGAGATAAATTAATTTTTTTAGATTAAAATTTGCAAAATTTTATAACATAAAAATAAGAATAGTACTTCATATTTTTTGCGGTCATTTTAAGTACTCATATGTATATGTTTTGAAAAAAAAGATTTCGGGTGCGTGCGCAGCCCGCAACGACGCATCAAGCACGGGCAAAGCCCGTGCGAAGGCGGGCGAAGCTCGCCTGCATGCGGGCGAAGGCCGCCCATGAGCATCGAGCACGAGCGTAGCCCGTGCGAAGATACTCGTGTGTGTGTATATATATATAATTACCAAAACTTCCCCTGGAAGATAGCATAATTACAGCTTGCACCCCTCTTATTATGAAAATTACAAAAATCTCCACTAAATGTTACAAAACATAACAGTTACGAAGTTTACATTTCATAACATCCATGCATAAAATACCCCCCTTGGAAATGTACTCCGAGGGGGGTATTTTTGTGCATTGATGTTATGCAATGTGTATTTCAGGGGAGGTAAATGTTATGTTTTGTAACATTGAAGGAAGGTTTTTGTAATTTCTATAATAAGAGGGGTGTAATCTGTAATTTTTCAAAGTTAGAGGGGAGGTCCCGGTAAATGCCCCTATATATATATCTATAAAGAAAAGCATTTTGGACCAAGTGAGGCCAGATTACTTCCATAGATTTAGGCTTCATTTGGTTCGGCGGTGGCGGATCGATCCGGCGGGTGGAAACGGAGTGTTCGAACCGGAGGGGGGAGGTGGCTGCTCCAAACGGAGTTTTTTGGGCCGTTTCTCAAGGTGGGCGGGTGGAAACGGAGCAAACGCCGCCGGAGGTTCATTTGTTTACCCTCCTTCCGGCGGCGTTTGCCCAAAACGGAGTACCAAAACGCTCAAACAAATAGAGCCTTAATCTCAACCGTCCGATCAAACTCTTCATGACTGCAGATAACGATATCTCCCAAAAAAATACCTCAGTCCAGGCAATTTCCCGACGTTTCGAAAAAACAATAAATTATATTAGAAAAAATAAATAAATAATTTAATAAAAAAATTTAGAATAAGAAAATATATAAATATAATATTTCTAAATTAAATTTTTTTTAAAAAAGATGAAAAATATTAAAAAGCGGGAAGCTCGCCCGCCACTGGGGCGGGCGATTCCCACCGCGGGCGGGCCGGGTATTCTCGCTCGGGGCACGGGGGCCCGTGCATGGTCACTCGTGCGCGCGCGCACACACACAAATATATATATAAGTAGAGGCTAGTTTCTTGGCGGTGAGGATATAAATTTTATAATTATGATATTTTTGAGCTTGGAAGAGTAGAAACCAATTTCGTCTTAAATTTGGATTTTGCAGGATTAGTTAGAGGGAAAGAAGAAACAGACCATTTGCGAAGTTGAACATTATCCTCTTGTGATGGGAGGTTGAGGCTTGAATGTGCAACTTGATCTACATTAATGCATTTTTGAACCTGTCTGTGTCTTCAACACAAATATGGATATTTTAAATAATTTACAAAAGTCACAGCCAGTAAAGCAAGAAATGAATATTGCAATCAAACAAAACCTACTCCTTGGATGGTTTCTGTCCTAGACTAACGTGCATAAGTACAGATTGGTTAAGCCTTGCTTAATGACCACTGACCACACAACCAGGAAGTGGAGAAAAGATGGCTTCCTGACGGTGCGCCACGACCGACTCGCGTGTATACCCGCAGGAGGTGGTGATCTGTTGCCCGGGCGGACGATCGGAGTCCGTGGTCGTGTCCGGTTGATCGTTTTGAGTCACTTTCATATTTTGCGTTTTTTATTTTGTGATGTATTTAGCCCCAATCGGCCCGAACAGTATTAGCCGTCTGATCGGGGCGGTTTATTTTCTGATTTTGATTGCAGTTATTAGGCGGTTCTCTTACTAGGGTTATATATAACCCCGACAGTTCGGGTTGGAGGCATCGTGAGTTTCATTACAGAAATTGGAACCGCCGGTCATCTCAACAGGAGTGATTCTTGTGCTTCCTTGCTTGGTGCGATGCTAGGCCATCCCTTCCCCTCTCCTCCACCGCCGGACAGCCCCCGTAAGCAAGCAAGCCTAGCGCCAACACCGCGGTGATGCACTCAGTTGGTGATGAAGAGTGGTATCAAGGCTCCTTATCAAGGGTTGCGGGTTCAAAACCTAGCGCCAACACCGCGCCGTGCTGATAAACAGGCCAATAATGCGTTGGGGTGTACGACCTGCATGCCTTGTAATTACGGCTGAACCACCGGATGCAAGCAAGCTCCGTGTGGGCTGGCGACTTCGGGTTGTATCCCCGGGTCGTTACAAAAACGTGCGGCTCAGTTGGTGATGAGGAGTGGTATTAAGACTCTTTATCAAGGGTTGTGGGTTCGAAACCTAGCGCCAACACCGCGCCGTGCTGATAAACAGGCCGGAAATGCGTTAAGGGTGTATGGCTTGCAGGCCTTGTAATTACGGCTGAATCGCCGGATGCAAGCAAGCTCTGTGTGGGCCGGCGACTTCGGGTTGTATCCCCGGGTTTTACATTGGATACCCCACTATCGACCTATTATGTCGCCGCCTGCACATGTAAGTTGTTGCTTGGAGTTTTGTTCTTCTATTATTGTATTTTTTGATCATGTTTTGTTGGATATAATCTTGTATGTGTTAGTACTATTAAATACTTATAGCCTCGTTGTTTTGTCGCGCAATTTCAATTTTCAAAAAATATTTTGGAGGCTAATATCTTTGGTAATAAAGTACTCCCAAAGATGTTTCTTGGTTTTCACTATTCCAGGGGAGTCATTTTTGGTAAGAAAATAACCAGGCGATGGTTGATTTTTCGTATAAAGAGAGCGAGAGCGAGTGATCAACATTACTTTTGGTGAAACCAATGGTAAAGATGAAATGACTAAATTTGTCAAACCATACAAGAGAGCTTTGTTTGAGACCATGGATGGTCTTTCAAAACTTACGCACATGAGACTTTCCTTGAGCAACATAACCAAAAAGTTGTTCCATATAGACTTCTTCATGTAAGTCACCATAAAGAAAGAAATTTTGACATCAAGCTGAGACATTTGCCAATTTCGGTTGACATCAGTGGCGAAGAGGACGCTGATAGTACTAATATGGGCAACCAGAGAGAATGTGCCAAAGAAATAAAAACCATATGTCTGGGTGAACCCCTTGGCGACTACCCGAGCCTTGCATCGATCCACAATGCCATATGGGAGAAACTTGATGACAAAGACCCAACAACAACCGATAACATCTCCCCAAGTGGGGTTAAAGACAAGAGTCCAAGTAATCCTTGATTTTAATGCAGAGATTTCCTCATCCATGTCTGATTTCTAGCACGGTATATGGAGAGTTTCCTCATGCGTAGTAGGAACAGTGGTGACAGAAAGTGCTCATGCAATCTTCTGCTAGAGGACTGAGATTGACATAGGAGACAACATTAGTAAGAGGATGTTGGGTGCCCTCCCTTGCCCCTTTGCAAAAAACAAAGGGAAAATCCAGGTCCGTTTCTTCCGAAGTGTTGGAACCTTCCGAAGAGGAGAGTGCTGGCCTGGGAGCTGTCGACGGGGAATTTGGAGTGAAAGAGCAAGGATAGGTGGGGAAGCAGAATGCTGATGATAATGATATGTAGAGGAGAAATTCGAGGGACACGTGCCAGAGCTTTGGTTGGTTGCGAGATATCATGGGAAGGGGCATGAATGATAGGGAGCAATGAAACTGAGATTTGAGGAGGAGGCGGTAGAGAGAGGAGGATTGTTTTTAAGAGTAAGAGTCCCACCGTCCTTGGAAAAGTAGGAGTTGACTCAAAAAAGGTGACGTTAGTAGTGACGTATTGACGTTTGGAGATAAGGTAGAAACAATGATATCCCTTCTGAGTTGGAGATTACCGAGTACCCCACAAAGATACATTTGGTGGCATAGGGGGAGAGTTTGTCGCAACCAGATACACGAGTGTAGATGAGGATGGTACAACCAATGACACGAGGGGTGAAAGGAAAAGGTATGTCATCTAGGTAAAGAAGAAAAAATAATGTCTTACCCTGAAGAGTGGAAGAAGGTAGACAGTTAATGATAAAACAAGAAATGAGAATCGCATGACCCCAATAAGAGCATGAAACATCGAAGAGATGACGATTTTTTTCCGTCACTCCATTTTCTTGTTAGAGGTACAGAAAGAGAAAAATTATTCACTCATATATTCCTTCGCATTATTGGTGCGAATAATTTTGAGGGGTAATCAAACTGTGTGCAAATTTCATTATAAAATTGAGAGAGTACATAAAGCACTTCAGAGAGTCCTTCAAAAGATACACCCAAGTACATTGACAAAAATCATCAATTCAAGTTACAAAGTACATACTTCCTCGATCAACAGATTTGGTGGGACTCTGACCCCAAGATGTCCGAGTGAAAAGGTCAAACAGACGAACAAAACTCTTACATAACCTAACAAAGAAAGAGGTTTGGTGACGCTTGCCATATCGACAAGCCTCACATTCTAAAGTGGAGTTTTTCAACTTCAAAGATGACAAAAGCTGGTGAAGGAGAGACACTTCAGAGGATGTACAAGTCGATGATGCCGCTGGAGCAGAGAAGTGGAGACTGCGGATACGGAGAAAAAGCCAGATCGTTGTGGTAGTAGAAACCACCTGCTCTAACCGACTCAAAAGAAGAGTTTGATTGGCAGCACAACTTCTTATATTTGCTACTCCTTTAGGAATATATTTACTCACTTGCTCGTGATCATAACTTCAATAGTTTTATTTATTATGAACCAGTGGAAATTATTAGTTATGACAATAAATATAATTTAGTATTTGTGAAACATTTAATTACTCGAATATATCAACGCAAACTTTTTTTATCCATGAAACAACGATCTGGAATCTTTTTCCTGCGTTAAGTTCCAGTAGCAATCGTCCTCTTTATGTGAAGGTCCTGAAAATAACAAGTAATGAGAGAAAATGAGATAGAACATTGCAATTGTCGTGAAAGAGCATTGACAAACAACAAATTGTACAAGGAAAATTTGGGACGAAAAGAGTGTCATCCAACTAGAGAAGAGTGGTGGTAGTCAGAATGCTAGATCCGCAAACTGGAGCAGGAGAGTCATCCACCGCAAAGACCTGTGTTAATCAGTTATGATTCTCGAGGTGAGAGAAGAGGATAGAGTTTTCTGTCCTATGATTGGTGGAACTAAAGTCGATTTGCCACTGACCTTGAGTAACAACATGCGTGCGACTTGCAGAATTGGTAATGGAGGCAATTGTAGGATGTAGCGGTGGAGCCACCGTATGCCAAATTCAGTGTGCGTGGAGAAGCAAGATGAAGTTGCGAGTTGTCGTAGGAAGAGCTCACAGTCTCAAGAAGCAGTTGGGATGCAAAGACGGAGAGCACAAAGAAGTTATGGACTTTCTCCAGATGGATAACTCATAGGCCCATACTGAGAGCATGAAAGGGGATCTCTGGAAGGAATGCGCAGGTAGTCGCAGAAAGCACTTAGAGAAGGCAATCGTAGATCTCAGGAAATCGAAGTGGCTCAGGTTGGAGAGAGCTCAAATACTGTTGGCAAGCATGCAGAAGTCGAAGGAAGCCTTGGAGTGAATGATCAGGGAGGGTGGCACCGAGCACAATACTCATGGGATCTCTAAATCAGATGCGATGGAAGTGCGTTAGAGGAACTCGCGGATCAAAGATTGGGAGAAGTCGCTGCACGAGCGAGCTATTATTGGGAGCAGGTCATTGAGGGGCTGCGAGAAGTTGCTCAGGGCAAGGATGCACCTGCAAGGATGAGGAAGTCGCAGGAAGCACTCACACAATTGACGACAACGGGAATCGTTTGTGTCGATTGTTTTTGGGATGAGCTGAGGAAGCAATTACACTGATTAGAAGCTACAAGCTTTGCTTGGGAGGGAACACGAGCTTGACTGGGCGAGAGTCTCAGATACGTGCTTGATTGGGCGAGTTTGACTTGGAAGGAATTGCGGGCTCAACTGGACAATAGTCGCAGACGCGCGCGGAAGAAGCCGAAGAGAACCCGATACTAAGCGGCGGGCTGAGGAGCGGTGAGTTTTTCTCCCCCAGCAAAGTCTATAAAAGGCCGTGAAGGACTTCAGTTTTGGTTGAGGATCCTGATAAGGATAGGAGAGCAACAATGCGAGTACCCAAAGCAGGCTGGCGAGCAACAATGCGAGTACCCAAAGCAGGCTGGCGAGCATGAGGAGGATTTTGAAGAAATTGGGAGAGTTCACGCGGTACTTGATAGGTTTTGCGGGAAGGTTGGGAGTATTCACGTGAAAGGAGGAGCGATAGATTACGTATTGCTCTAGTACCATGTGAGAATTTGAAATATTAAATAATATTATTCCATAAAATCTAAATATTACAGGAGACATTCCCCTCTTTAGAATAGTGGAGGAATTTACGTTTGGAGATATGAGACTAAATACAAGAGAGGGGAAATATACAATTAGCCTCTTTTTGGGATTTTAATTTCGGGCTTTAACAAATATGAATGTATTTGGGATTGTTGTGACAAGATTTGTGATGATGCATGGTGAAATTGCATTCTTCTGACAACGGAACTATTTCTCTTGCGCTCTTTGACGCGAACAAACTTCTATATGGTGAACCATTTTATGTTTTTTTCCTAATTATTGTGTATTGAGTTCGTGCCTTTGTGTAGGGATCTTTGGTAAAGATAAAGTCAGGTTTTTGTGCAAAATTCTTCATGTTAACAGTCCGGTGATTCATCAATCCCGCCAGTCACTTGACAAACAACTCAGCTATGAGGTCTCAACACGACATACTATAATCGCCTTGTAGTTGGAGTCATTTCGGAAGAGTTGTTTAGATTGGAGGAGGCCTTGTTAGAACAACAAATCAGTTGTTTTTGGCAGTGAGATCCCAGGAGCTGTAGAAGCTCGATTGCTAGATCCTGGGGAGTTAGCCTGCATCTCAGGATCCTGTGATCCTGTCGTTATGTGAGAAATCATCCACATCAATAAGTGAAACAATAGGATTTCTCTATACAATGACAAGAAAAAGGTGTTTTCTGTCTAGAAAATCCAATTTTACAGTGCAATCATTACAATCATGGCACAATAACAATTTGATAGCACTGATTGAATCACGGCTAGTAGAGCTAGTGATAACTACATTAGCTAACATCCAAAAAGGTGTTGGAAAAAATCAGCTAGATTTTTCTCAGACTCACAAGGACGTCATAGGCCAATGCGTATACCCATCTCAGTAAGGGAGGTTTATTCATCTCAACCACCTAAATAATTCTGGCGGTAGTTTCAAATCTCCTACAAAGTTTTAAATTTTCAAACAATCTGTATTTATAGATAATAAAATGGAAACGAAGGCAAAAAGTTTAACACAATCTTCATGAAATAACTTATTTAAAAAATATAACCTACAAAAATTACAATAGTCAATGAATTCATTACAAGGTTAGTCATAAACTCATAGGACTACTTGCTTCTTGTAAAACTCCCCTAATAGTAATGTGGGTGTCATACACCGACAATTAGAAATGGAAACAAGTGCAGCTCTCTCAACTTCCATGGGAATTGGAAACTTGAGAAGAGATAAGAGGTACTCTAGGAATGAAGCATCAAAAGGCAATGTGACTGGTCCGTTGGTTGGCAAGCCAAACTCCTCCTCAGAAATTTTCAAAAGCTCTCTGAAGATGTCGCTGCTGAGATATGTAAGAGGAATTTTGAATCGCCGTTTGTCGGCGCTATAAACGAACACATGGCCTCTGCTTGCTACCACAATTCGCGTTGATGGCAAGATCCTTTTCCTCCCCAAGACAGCCATTTTCTTCCACTTTCTAGCCATCTCTAGGATCCTCTTCGAGCTGACCATTTTAGTGGCTTGTGAGATTGAAATACAGTTTCTATTAATGAATAAGCTGATAAGAGGATGGCAGATTCGAACTGGATATTTGAGTCCACAATATGCTAGGGGTTATATAGAACAGATTATGTGAAGACATGCCATATGTGAAAAAATGGATTGTCTGATAATTATTAGGATGGTGAAGTTTAGGGTGGGAACAATTCCATGTGCTGAAAGATTTGAGATGTTGCAATTTGAATGGCCATGCTTTGGTGCTCAGTCATTTCATGGGTTTGTGGGTCCCCAAAGCCAAGCAGCCACATCTGCTGTCTCACACTTGCATTATAATTTAAAAAAATCACCAATCCCGAAACAAAATGAATTTTTTTTTTAAAAACCAAAAAATAAACAAAGCTGACTAGTCTGTGACCATAAGATACCAATCAATACTATATATGGCTCTGTACCTTAAAAATAGCTTCAACAATGGATACTATTTCGTACTTTTTGAATAATTGATATTAAGCCTCTATATTGCTCTGTACAATACTAATGACTTTGACAATGCATTAATGTTTTTGCTAGCTTAGCTATTTTATTGATTTTTTTGGTTAAAATAATTTGTAATTAATGTTATGCTAATTTCAGGAAAATTTGTTCATTATTATTCTGCTATTTCCCTTCCTTTATTCTCTTTAATTGTTGATGCGTTTTATTTCTTTTCTTTATTATTCCCTTATTATGTGATTTGCAGTCCATTCAAAGCTGAGAAAAAAAATGGAATGAGTAGGAAAGAAAGCTCGCGTCATATTATTAGGGCAATTAACGGCTATATATATAGCCTACAAAATATTTAATATTATAACACTCCTCAAGATTGGCGAAAAATATTCACTAAACACATCTTGTTACAATCTCTGATCATATCCTATAAATTGAGTCTCTTGGTCAAGCATTCTTCTACCTGACCCTTGGTCGTGACGCGACTCAACTCCAGTAGTCCACTATCAAGCTTTTCCCATATGAAAAATCAATCAATCTCTATATGCTTGGTTCGATCGTGCTAGACTGGATTATTTGCAATACTGATGACTGACTGATTGTCACACCACAACTTCATCCTATCTCCTTGATCCAACTTCAGCGCCACAAACATCCATTTTAGCCACAAAAGTTCTGCAAGTCCTAATGTCATGGCTCTTTACTCTGCCTCTGTTGTTGATCTAACAACTATTGATTGTTTCTTGCTCCTCTAGGAGACCAGGTTGCCTCTCAAAAATATACAATAGCCTGAAGTGGACCTCCTGTCATCTGCACAGCTTGCCCACTCAGATTCACAATAGCCCTCAATCTTCACGTGCCCGTTCCTTCTGAACGTCAGCCCCTTGCCAGGAGCATTCTTCAAGTACATCAAAACTTGGTACACTACATCCATATGGCCCTTCCGCGGGCCACACATTTAGCGGCTCACCACGCTCACAAAAAAGGAGATGTCCGGGCAAGTGTGGTTCAAGTAAATCAACCTTCAGAGTAGCCTTTGATACATCTCACGATCCACTAGTTCCCTGGCCTCAACATCTAGCTTGCACTTCTGATCTATTGGCGTCGCAGTAGGTTTGCACCCAAACATCCTCATTTCTGTGAGGAGATCCAAAGCATATTTCTTTTGGGAAAGGACTGTCCCCTCTGCCCTTTAAACAATTTCAATCTCAAGGAAATACTTAAGAAGACCCAGATCCTTCACCTCAAACTTCTTGCCCAGAGCCCCCTTGTAGCGGCCAATCTCCTACTCATCATCCCATGTGATGATCATGTCGCTCGTATACACCGCGAGCATGGTGATGTGACCTTCATTCTGCCTGAAAAACTCTGCGTGATCGGTGTTAATCTGCTGATAACCCATTCCAGTCATTGCCTTCCTGAACCCGTCGAACCATGTGCGAGGCGATTGCTTCAGCTCATAGAGAGACTTCTTCAACCTGCACACTTTGCCTTATGTTTCGGCCGTGCCAAACCCTAGTGGTATCTCCATGTACACCTCCTCTGCTAGATCTACATGAAGAAATGCATTCTTCACATCTAGTTGGTGCAATATCCATCCACCATTCACCGCCAAGCTGATCAGAGTCTTGACAGTGCTCATCTTCATAATTGGGTGCAAATGTCTCATCATAATCGATACCATAGGTCTTGCTGTACCCCTTGACAACCAATCGAGCCTTGTAGCGCTCTACCTGTCCCTTTGGTTCTGCTTCACAGTGAACACCAATTTTCACCCATCGACCTTCTTATCCTTTGACACTTGTGCCAACTCCCAAGTTTTGTTCTTCTTAAGAGTCATCATCTCCTCTTTCATTGCTATCTTCCACTTCGAATCGTCTTTTGCAACCTGTCAATTGTTAGGTACAATAATACTATCCAATGATACAATGAATGATCCGTGAGACGAGGAGATATGATCATAAAAGACAATAGAGGCAAGGTCCCAACCATATCTATCAGAGGATTTCCTGCATTGCTGGGAGAAGTCCTCCGAAATGTGATAGTTGGGGGAGGAGAAGTAGAGGGAAGGATATCACCTGAGGCTTGCGGTGATGTAGGTGCTTCAGGAGTAGGGACAGACGTAGCCAAGGGACTATGAGCTAGACTGGGCATAGAACATTGGAGCTGATATTTTTGGCAGCTTGCCCCTCCTATTGTATGTAAGTAGCTCCCCCTGAACTGTAGGCCTAACATCTCGCCTCCTTCTCAATCTCCTCCAGCTGCTCCTCATCACTCTCTTACTCCTCTCCTGATCCTCCCTGCCATACTCCCAGATCTGTCACCAACCTCTCGCTCTCTCTTACCTCATATCTTCGTTATCTGACAAATCTGGTGTGGGTAGAGCTCCCTCCTGTCAGTAGTACTGCTCCAGCTCTCTAAAGTGATCATCCATGCTCACAAAGCTCTTTTCCTCTACTGGACTCCAACACATATAACCCTTCTGAGTACGATAATAGCTCACAAAGATACACTTGACTGCCCTCACATCAAACTTACCAACACTCGGCCTGTTATCCTTCACGAAGCACACACATCCAAATACCTTCAAAGGAAGGATCCCCCATTATGTCCCTGCAACAGCTGACACCAAGTCTTCCACCCTAAAACCTGTGATGACATCCTGTTGATCTGTTGTGCCACAGTCAACACCGCATATCCCCACAGATTCTGAGGAACCTTCATAATGAGCATCATACTCCTTGCCACGTCCAGAAGGTGCCTGTTCTTCCTTTTCTCCACTCCATTCTATGTCGATGTGTATGTACAGGTGATCTAGTACAATATCTCATGGATTAATAAACACTACTCCATTGCCCTATTAGTGTTTTCCATTCCATTATCCGACCTTAGTACCTTAATCATTACAGTATATTGTGTCTGAACATACTTATTAAAATCGCAGAAGTAGGTAAATATCTCACTCTTATTTTTCATCAAATATAACCAAGTGACACGGGATACACACTCAATAAAAGTGACAAAGTACTTATAACCATTCAAAAAGCTTGCAGCACAAGGTCTCCATACATCAGAATGAATTACATCAAAAATAGAAGAGCTTCTCCGCCCCATACTAACACATGAACTCCTAGTAAGCTTGCTTAAGTCGCAACCGTCACATACCAACTTAGCTTTATTTGCTTTTTCAAAAAGAGCAGGAAATAACCTAGTTAAAGTGTCAAACGAAGGGTGACCCAACCCCTGTGGTGGAGTACCAATGTATCCTCTGCACTCACCCCCGTCCTCTAACTGCTGCCTTCTCTACCACAGAAACAAGAGCTGCGTCTGATCCTCCCCAATCTCAGTTGAATAAGTATGGAACTAATGAATAAAAGACTAACTGGAAAAGGAGCATGCAAAACATTAGATAGTTTTACCGATCCTCCCCGATCTCAGTTTACCCTTATCGATCACTGGTTGGAATGTACCATCCGCCGTCTGGATGCTATCTGCAGTAGCTAGGTGAGTGTAGGAGGAAAACTCGTTTGCATTTCCTGTCACATGACGCTCCTGAGTCAATGATCCAATCCGATGCCCTGAAAGATATGGATGCAAGGGCAACAGGTCCATCAATTGGGTGGGCTTACATAGCGACCCCCCAGATTCATCCCTGCTCTCCTGACCCATTTGTTTCTTCTTGATGCTCTCCATCGTGCTTAGACGGGTCTACTCCGCCTCTGTATAGAGAATGCCGACTTCCTCCACACTGTTAGTCATGCCCAAATTGGCATGATAGCCTCCTCGACCACTACGAGCCCGACCACGTCCTCGTCCACTATTCAAATCTCTCTCCTTGGGCGGCTTGAGGCAGGCAAGCCTCAGATGGACCCAACTCCCCACAGTTGTAGCAATGTCGGGTTTCTTCTCTCTGTCCAGTAATACCAGTGCCAGCAATTGCCAGTGCTGAATTCACATTAGTGAACTCTACTGTCTCTGCCTGAAGTTTGAGATGTGTCTCCTCTTGGATCATGGCTAAGGTGGCCTCGGTAAGCATAAAAATTTTCGTACTAGATAGAAGTAGGGCTCTCCGCTGATCAAACTTACCATCTAATCTCTTTAGGAGCTTCATCGTCATTTTTGATCTTGGAAGCCCGACACTGCGAGTCGCTGTAACACATTCCTGCCCAAGGCATGATTATAATCCACCCATAAACGCTCTAACTCAGAGGCATACTCCTGCATCGTCTTCTCTCCTTGAACAGTGTCATCAATTTCTCCCTTCATCTGGAAGACCCATAAAGTGTTCTCCACGCCATCATATGTATTCTTCAGCTTGTCCTAAACCTCCATGACCGTCTAAAATTCATCAACTGTGGCGGCAATTGATGGGACAATCGAGTTGAGAAGCCACATAAATACTGTCATATGAGCCGATTCTCACTCATCTCCTCCAGTCTCTGGTTTCTTCAACGTCCCTGTCAGGTTTCCCCCAACCTATTTCGCCGCGACGGTTTTCTTCACGCGGCGTGACCAACTCAAGTAGGTGCTCGGGCAATTAAGCTTTAGATCAATCGGTGGAAGTTCCAGCTTCGCCAGTCGGTGTGATGAATCCAACACCCTCAACAATGTGGCCAACTCATCCAGACCCAAAATGAATACCTCTTCCATCGTACCGTCCTTCGATGCCAGAAATCAACTTCCCACCGATCACCACATCAATCAATCAATGTCTCCTCCTGCCCTAGATCCGATCTTTGCGTCATTCTCTGAAAATCTTTCCCTGTACAGTGTGCGGTAGCGGGAGATGGAAGACGATCCTCCCCAGAGATTGGCGACACCAACTGGGCTCTAGGAAGGCCCCGTCTTGCGGCGCGGAAGACCCATTGCGGCCGGTCTGGCCGCAGTCATATACGCTGCAACCGCTAGGAGCGACTGCGAGGTCTGAAGTCGCGCCGCAACGACCAAGAGGACTCGGGGAGATGCACCGCTGGGACGTGGAGATATGCGTCTGGGACGATGCGCTGGAGGGAAGACGCGCCGGAGGTCGCAGTCGCTGGAGAGGGACGAGTCGCGGAAGCTTGTGGCGTCTCCCCTCTGATACTAAGTAGGAAAGAAGGCTCGCATCATATTATTAGGTCAACTAATGACTATATATACAGCCTACAAAATATTTAATATTACAACATAATGCATTACATAGATGAAACATCACAAGGCAAGGTAATTTCTCAACATTTATAATTATGATATTATATATATACATATAATATATATATATATATATATATATACATAGATATATACATACATATATATATACATACATATATATACATACATACATACATACATATATATATACATAATACATACATATATATATGTATATAACATGTATGTATATATACATGTATACATCTATGTATACATACATGTATACGTATATGTATATATACATGTATACATCTATATATATATATATATATATATATAAATATATATATATATATACATATATGTATATATACATGTATATATATATGTATATATATAAAGCTAGTTTCTTGCCGCTGAGGGATATAAATTTTATAATTATGATATTTTTGAGCTTAGAAAAAGAGAAACCATATTCTGCTTAAATTTGGATTGTACATAATTAGTCTTTGTCATGTATAGAGGGAAAGAAGAAACAGACCATGTGCCAAGTTGAACGTTATCCTCTTCTGATGGTAGATTGAGGCTTGAATGTGCAACTTGATGTACATTAATGCATTTCTGGGCCCTAGCCGTGTCTTCAACTCAATTATGGATATTTTAAATAATCCGGAAAACCTCACAGCCAGTAAAGCAAGAAATTAATATTGTAATCAAACAAAACCTACTCCAAGGAAGGTTTTTGTCCTAGACTTGTGTGCATTAAGTACAGATAGGTTAGACCTTGCTTAGTGACCACACAATCAAGAAATGAAGAAAAGATGGCTTCCCAAAACAATCGATAATGAAATGAAGGGGACTGATATGGGCAAATTCGTATTAGTTTTATATAAGTAATTTGTTCAGGCTATAAATTAATTTCTTAAAATAATTACTCTTTCGAAATTCGTGAATACCCTAAAATTACCCTAAAATTAGAAGAAGAAAATTTGTGAAGCACAAAATTTAGGAACCCATGCTTTGTCAAAGAAGTAAAATATGCAAGAAGGCTGTCAACTTCCGGGATAATAACTAAGAATAACAACTGAGTTTCTTCTTAGACCTAAAAAAACAATGCAAGAAGAGAAAAGAACGAAGCGTTATCGGAACAATTGATGAAGGATGCTTCCACGGTGCTTCAACACTCAATGATTCTGAAGGAGACTGTCTACTTCCTCGAACAGGAGGAAGAAGTGACAAGGGATACCATAGATGCTCTAGAATTGGAGGACGGGAAGATCCTAGCAGTGCTTATTAGACAAGGTATCGAATGACAAGGGATACCATAGATGCTCTAGAATTGGAGGACGGGAAGATCCTAGCAGTGCTCATTAGACACCCGCCTTTTGAAAAATAGGGGTAAAAGGTAATTTCAAAGCAAAACAACTAAGGGTGCATTTGGTTCAGCGATTCCATCCGTGCATTTTGGCAAAACGCAACCGCGCCATCCGGAACCCGTTTGTTTTTCCGCCTACTTATCGAACAGTCGGCGTTTTCATTATCCCTAAAATCGAGCGGGTCGAAGCATAGGGTAAGATCTCCAGTTCGCCGCGTTTCTTCAGATAGTGCCGTCCGGACGTGTCAGTGCTCTGCCGCCCTCCCGTGCCAGCAGCTCCGCCGCCGCCGGTCTACCCGAAGCCCGCCGGCATGGTCACCGGACCCCGGAGAACCCACCAGGGGTAGTCCGGCGGGGCTCCGGCAGGGCCCCAGCCACCGGCGGCCCTAACCGTGAGGCCCAGATCGCCTCACGTTAGGGCCGGCGGCGGCTGGGGCCCTGCCGGAGCCCCGCCGGACTACCCCTGGTGGGTTCGCCGGGGTCTGGCGACCATGCGGAGGCCGGCGACTGCGGAGGCACGCGGAGGTAGGGGGAAGGGAAGGCGGAGGCGGAGGCAGGGGAGGCGGAGGAAAATTTGTTATAAAAACAATTAAAAAATTACAAAAAAAATTAATCTAAAGTTTGAACAGTTAAAAAAATTACAAAAAAGTTTACAAAATTTTTTTATATATATAAAAATAGAATAGAATATATATATATAATTAAAAAAGTTTATAATTAAAAAACAACAGTATTATTAATATTAAAATTAATTAAAAACAAAAAAATTTAAAATATTTTATAATATTTTTTTTATAAAACGCCGTCGCTGTATTGCCAAACAGTTTTCTGTTTCGAACAGCTCTGCAAACACAGACTATCCAAACAAATCTTCATTTCTACCAACCAGTTTCCAATAGGTCTTTTTACAAACCTTCATTTATAACAACTGCAACTGCTAAACCAAATGAATCCTAAGCGATACTTTTGTAAACCCTCCAACTTGGGTATCCCCTCCGGTGGAATTTTGGTCGTAAAATGACATTTTTGGGCATTCTGGTGGGAAACGAGGTGGTATTCAAACGGGTAAATATTAGCGGTGGCGTTTTCATCTACGCACAATGGAGCAAAAAAACCCACTCAAGAGAGAATTGAATGGCACTGTGAACTACGCTCATCCAAACAGTTTACTTCATTACCCATTAGGCAGTGTTCGTTTATAGATATTGGCGGATGGAATTGGAATTCAAGGTCCCAATTCCAATTCCAGCGTTCGTTTCGTGATATTAACAGCGGAATTGGAATTCGTTTGAAAACCCATGGGTTTTCAAAATTAATAAAACTGTCTGGGCTCAAAACTTACCCCCCCCCCCCCCCCCCCCCCCCGTCGGTTTTGGCGATTTTCAGAACAGAGCCGGCTTCCGCACATCGCTCGCTCGCAGCCCTAGCTTCCGCACATCGCCTTTCCGCCCGGTGCTCGCCTTCTCCGGCCAACGCCGGTCATCTGAGGTTAGTATTCTCCTCTAGAAGAAGAACTCTCATCTCTGCCTCCGGTTTCACCGATGGATTTTCTCATTTCCTTCCTTTTCTCCTTCCCCGTGCAGTGTACGTGCTCCGGCCGACTCCCTCAACTCCGAAAAACTCCTCCAGTGCAGCTTCCCTACTCCGGCCAGCTGTGAGGTCCGTCTTCCTCCTCTTCAAGAATGTAGGTTTTCTTTTGGTATGTAAATGTGTGTGTATGTAAATGTATGTGTTTGTGTGTGTGTAAATGTATGTGTTTGTGTGTGTATAAGTGTAAATGCATGTGTATGTTTGTGTCTTAATGTAGGTATGTGTTTGTGTGTGTGTGTGTACATGTAAATGCATGTGTATGTGTGTGTGCAAATTTAGGTGTGTGTAAATACATGCAATTCCTGTCTCTGAATTCCATCCTGCAAACGAACAGAAATAATGAAAACTTCAATTCCTATAACTGAAAACCTTCCTGCAAACGAACAAAGGAATTGGTTTTCAGCCAAAACCAATTCCTCTGCGCCGTAGGTTTTCGGTCAAAACCAATTCTTACATCTCAATTCTTGCGAAACGAACACACCCTTATTGATTTTCTATCGCTCCTTTTGCCACCAGTACCGTCTCTCAAATAAACCATTTGATCTAATGCTAATTATTGAGTAATTTGTTCATTACTATTGTGCTACTTCTTTTCCTTTCTTTCTCTCTCATTGTTGATAAGTTTTATTTCTTTCCTTTAGTATTTTGTCTCTATGTGATTTGTCGTTGTTGTAAGTGGAGAAGCAACGAAGGGATTTTGTTCAGTTTCACAAAAGAGAGGTCATAGGGTAAGAGATGCCTCATTTCGGTAAGAGGTTTATTCAGCTCAGCCATCTTAATAAGTTTTTGCGGCAATTTATTATGAAGAGGATATATATGGGGAGAGGGAGAAAGAAGACCACAAGAACAAAGAAGATGGAATGACAACAAAATGTAAATTACAACTCGAGGGAAACGGTCGGTCAATGGTTGATTATTGCTCCAAGAGAAGAAAATCTAAAAGACTAGATGATCCATAGAGTTTTTCAGTGAAAAATAAAGGAATCTTATTTTTGAACTCTGCTTATTACATCTTGCCTTTATACACACACACAAGGAGACCTAAACGTCTAATTAGAGGTGTGAGACTAAATACAGAATGGTGGAGACTACTATCTACACACCATGTTGCACTATTTACACACCAAATACCAACCATTTTAACTATCAAATGATACCCCTTTATATAGATTACCGGGCATGCTAATTAAGGAAATATTATTTCCTTAATTATATATAATAAAAGTGCATTTAACCATACTACATAATAAAGACACTTTATAATATTATAATTTTCTTTTACATAAATAACTCGTGAAAAAGCCACTTCCTATTGCGATTGTGTGCCCATCATTGGCTCGGAAGATGGTTGGGTACATGGGTTGACGCCTCCTAACCTAATTTCAATTCTCCTCTAATTAAGTTTAGAGTTTTCTAATAATCTACAGTTGTAGACTGTAACACCCCAACCAAGTTTAACAAAAAATTAGCAGTCCGGCCAGACCTGCGATAACAAGTAAACTAAGTAGCGGTATATAAAATGACATAAAGCAGGTAAGAGAAATAAATGTGCTAAAAATAAAATTTATAGCTGAAAAAGAGTAAGTAAATATATGGGAAAAATGTGTACCTTGCCAAGCTGAATTCACAGAGCCAACTAAAACTGAATATAACACTAAGAGAGATTGATATACCGTCAAACTGAAGTAAACTGATACATCAACACTGTCACGACTCGTCTCGACAAAAGTCAGAGTGCGCTTCGGGCGGGCCGTGATGCCACATGCATGAGCGGAAGGAAACCATGCCTGCTAAGGCGGATGCAAAGAATGCTGAAAATAGTTTGAAAGTGGTTATTTTTGGAGAAAACATGTTGTTTTTTATTTGCAGAAGCTTTTTGAGTTTTGAATAGTGTGAATTTTAAATGCACATGTGTTTTGTAAAAATTATGTTTTGCAGGTCACTATTATAGTTTTTATGCAATTATGATTCAACAGAGGGTGCATATGCATATAATACTAAATTTTAGTCCATAGTATTTAATAGCCTAGCAGTTTTCCATATATTACTGTTCATAATTATCACATAAAGAAAACATCTGACAGTAAAAGAAATGAATCAAAAATATCAAACCTGACACGGCTAGAAGATCAATCATCGGAAAACAGAAGCTTGATGCAGATCGGGCTCAGGAACCTGGCGGCGCTGACACGAAAGCTAAGACACTTCCAAAGCATAAAGAAAAAGCCTCAGAACATTGAAATAAGCAGAGTGAGCAAAGTAAAATACAAAACAGTAATAGAAGCAAAATGTAAGAGTGTACCAGTTTCTCATGAAGCAAAACTATTCGAGACAAACAAATAAAAGAGCTAAACAGAACAAGTTAGTTTATTAGACTACTCCGGAGTATAATCGAAAATTATTCATGTAATATGTTGTAAGCCGTGATCGATGAAGGGTGTAGGTGCTATAGTGGGCGCACATGGTGCACGATCAGATCTGCGTGCAAGTCTTGTCGGAAAAGTAATCCTGCTTGCCGTGACCACGGCGGCAGACAGATGCCCAGTTAGACGCTACAGTTCAAGGATTTGTTTACAACTACGGATTTGTTTTCGAACTTCATACTTAAGGTGATTTTTAACGAAAACGAAAATACTTAAAGTGAGCGATCAGACTAAGAATAGGTTTTACTTAGACAGACATACGAAATCAGACTCGACGACACAGAAGGAACCAAACAGTGAGTTTAGGCCTCGCAGGTTCGAGAGGTCAAGATCAAAATATTAAGAAGATTTATCGAGTAAATTGCAGAGGTAAGTTGACAGGTGTCGGATCAGAGATATCGCGAACTCGCCTAGGTTAAACAATTTCTAGGGCACAATTATCTTCCAAGAAAAACATGCGTTCACTACCGAGCATAATATCGAATCACCAAACATATATTTGTTATCCATAATTTGTTACAAGTGTGATCTTCCAATTCAAATGTGTGTACGGTACGAGCGTGACATAACCCAACAATATTTAAATCACTAGCCAGGAGCCTTAACAATGATCATTCAAATCTATTAATGCTCGTGCTCAAACTTACTGTCCTCAAATTGTTTATCAAAAGAGGCAAAATTCATCAAAGTGAGAATCCAATTAAAATTTCCTCCTTACACTATCGCATGTCAATTCCAAAAGTCTAAACCCTACACTATTAATTTATCCAGTTCGGCGCTCATGAATTCAAATCATTTGGCATATCAACTATATACAGGGATGCAGACATGAAATCAAAGGACAGATACAATAAGTTAAACGCAATGCTTGCAAGAGAGAGGGATCTCTACTTGTCTTAAAGAAGCTGAAATTAGCGGCGGCGGCTAAGCGGCGCAAGTGAAATCAGAAACCCTAATCGGACCTGTACAAGAACGATGAAAATGACATAACAAATTATCACTATGCTAACACAGGCAAATATTCGCTACAAAATTGAATCAGATGTGGCTAAGAGATTTACCTCCCTCAAGAGTGAGGGGAGAAGAGATTCCACGCGGAGACAGAGACTTGACGACGCTTGGGTAGGGGAAACCCTAAATCGGGGAGGGTCTACACATGATTCCCACCAACTGAATCGAGGAGCGACGCCGGAAAACACAAACATATCCTAGTTAGACAATTATGATAGGGGCAAAAATATGAAGCACAACCAATAAGCAATTTGGGGCGTAGAAACCACCAAATAAAATCAATAAAGTCCAAATCGAGGGGAAAAGAGGAGGTTCTTACCCAAAGAGACCGAGATCGGACTAAAAATCCAAGGAGAGGCGGATCCAAGCAAACCCTAGACGTTCCTCGCCGCAAATCTCAGCCAAAGGAGAAGAAGCGGCTGTCAGAGGAAGAGGAGGCGAGATCTGAAGTTGTCGGCCCCTGAGAGGAAAGAAGGTGGCTGCCTTTCAAAAGAAGCCGCTGTCGACCCTACAGAAAAGGAGGTGATGCTGCTATCGGGTTGAGTAAAGGAAGCAGTAGAAGACTGTCAGCCCTAGCATGAGAGGAGATGCCGACCCGAGAGAGGAGAAGGGGCGTCGGCCTCTGGAGGAGTTGTCGACGGCTTGAGAAAGAGAAACCACAGGAGCTCGCCGGCCCTAGCATCAGATGAGGAGTCGCCGGAGGCGGCAGGGGCGACGGTGCCTGGAGCAGGAGGAGGCAGCGAAGTCGGCGCCTGCGGCTTGCGACAATGGAGCGACATCGGGAGTCGGCGCTGCGGCTTGCGTGAGGCGGAATCAGGAGAAGACCTAGGCCGAGAGAGGAAATGAAATGGGGGGGGGGGCTGGTTATCAGGTTAAGAGGAGGGGCATATTAGGTTTAATAATAATAATAATAATTATATATTAAACCGGGTTGTTACAAAAACAAGAGTGAAGTACAACGTATACATAATGTCTACAAAGAGAAACAAGTACAACAATAGTGGTGCAACTTCACAAAACTGACAACTGAGAAGACTGCACCGCTTATCTTAAGCGGATTCCTTGACCCGAACCACCTGTAAAAATAAGTTCCAAATGGGTCAGGCCCACTGAAGAGTAAGAAAATCTAGTCCTTCCAGCATCACCTAAAGAAAATAATACAAGTAAATATTACATGAATTTAAAATTTGCGAAATTATTCTTAACAAAAAACTTGGTATTTGTGTTTCATGATCTGGGATAGAATCAGCCTATTGTGTGATCTGACACACCCTTGTCTCAATTGCACAAATCATTGATTTCCGTAGTTTGAATTTTTTTGTCGACTGTAAAATTTTAACCAGCTTCTAGGTTGTCTTATTAACACTTGTCGCTAATGACGACTGTGCACAATCTAATGACTGCGGTGTGAGTGGCAAACCTGATGGTGCCCTGAACTGGATGTCCCTCATGTGGAACATAGACTCCTATCTAAGGAGTTACATATCAGTAACAAGGGTCATCCACCCTGAGCTTGAAGTTCGAGTGGTGGCCTACTGACCTTCAGGTCATGGTGGTGTGCCTCCACCAAAAACACGAGGATAAACCTTCCTCGCCATTTTTCTGAATTAACTTAGACTAATGTTCAGTGAGTCAACCTTGGTGTAGCGCTCTAGCTAAATGCTCTGGGCTTAAGATTTTCATGACACTGAATCTACTAATTTAACATTGTAATTTCTAAGTACGTATACCAATACGATTAATGCATGAATTAAGAATTAATCTGAACTGTTAGACTTAAAAGGAGTCGTGTTTCTTACAGCGGTGCTACGACGCTCGTAAACACGGCGAGGTGACATGGTGCTCCTTCCTTAAAGATCTGACCACTAAGAACTTCTTCAATCCTTTGCTCCAACGACCACCAAAAATCTGAAATCCAACGGTAACCCTATCTTAAGCGTTTTCCCCCTTAGGGTTTTTGGTGGGAAAATCTCATAATGACGACAGATAATTATTTAAGGAGGAACAATAACACAAACGTATACGTTACCTTGATCTAAGGGTCGGGATTTACCCAAAGATCGGTCAAGCATTAGCACACAAACGAGTTAACCCCTTCCAAATCTGAAATTGAAGAGCAATAGGGTTTATACGCAATATAGAGGCGAAGAATACCCTAAGATAGAAGGAGAAATGAAAACCCGCACTTACCAAAATAAAAAAAATGCGAAGGAAGACTTCCTCCACCGACTAGGGTTAGAAAGGAAAACTCCGGCAATGGAGGAAGGGAGGAGGAAGTGAAGTCACCGGGGTCTGCAATGGAGAGATGAAAGGCCGACGCTGGACGTTTAGTATTCCGACAACCTGCACAGTCACGGGAGGACGGCGCACGGGTCGACGCCAACAGGGGAAATGCGGGATTCTTCCGCTCGTCTGTTGGGAAAAGGGTTATGGGAGAAGTGGGGTATCGGGAGCGGCTAAAAAGAGAGTAAGTGGGCGGTTTTCTTTGCGGTTTATCACCGTGGACTAGGGGTGTGCATAAAAACCGGGCCCGGGGGGCCGGCCCGGGCACGACCCGGTAAAAGCCCGGCTAGGCCCGGTCCCGAGCTAAGCTCGCCCCGTGCCCAGGCCGGGCTATGGGCCTAACAAGGCCCCATATATGAGCATTTGCCCGGCCCTGGCCAGGCCGGGCAAAACCCGGTTTCTAGGCCCGGGCAAAGCCCGGGGCCGGGCCAGGCAAAGCCCGGGCTCGGCTCCTACGCGCCTTTTCAAACTGCGTCTTCTAGGTGCATTTTCGGGAGAAGTGTTCAACATGAAAGTTGTAGATCTCGACGATATCTACAACTTTCATGTTGAACACTTTTTGATTTGAAACCGTTTAGGCCCCCGAAAAAAATCACGCGGAACATTTCAAAACATTTCAAAATGTTCCGCGTGATTTTTTTCGGGGGCCAAATCGGGGGCCTAAACGGTTTCAAATCAAAAAGTGTTCAACATGAAAGTTGTAGATATCGTCGAGATCTACAACTTTCATGTTGAACACTTCTCCCGAAAATGCACTTAGAAGACGCAGTTTTAAAAGACGTATATTTCTTTTTTTTAAAAAATTATTTTTTTTTATAAAAACAGGGCCCGGGCTAAGCCTGGGCCCGGCCCTGGGGGGCTTAGCAGGCCCCCTCCCGGAGCCAGATGCCCGGCCCGGCCCGGCTGCAATCAGGGCCCGGGCCCGGTTCGGAAAAGCCCGGGCCTGGGAGGCCCGGTTTAGGCCCGGGCCCGGGGGGCTTTTTGAACACGACTACCGTGGACCGGCCAAATAAATACCAAGTAATAATAATATTTATTAATTTGGTCAAAATGGAGAGAAATCCCGGTATATACTTATTATTATCAACATCGCTAGTTTGTCTTAAGACCAAGATGATTAACCTTTTTTTTGCGTCACTAACTCGCGCAACAAACAACAAAAATAATTATTAAGAATGTCACGACCACTACAAATTATTTATAATGACATGTCATCTCATTGTTATTTGATTGTCATGCACAATAAAATAATTAAAAGTGGCTATTACCTCCATAAATCGACGGATCGATTAATTTTGTTCGCATACAGTCCCTGAATGTTAATTTAACGCGACATCAATATTTAGGATATTACATAGACAATCCAATGGACAACATGGCAAAAGGATTTTTACAATTTTTATGAAATCAATATTTTTATTAACAATATATACAAAATTCACATTAACAAAGGAAGTCCTAGCAAGTACATTCATGAACTCATAGAACTACTTGCAGTGAGGCTCCTCTACTAGTAAAGTAGCTGTCATACACGGTCAATTACATATAGAAACATGTGCAGCTCTCTCAACTTTCATGGGAATTGAACACTTAATAAGTAATATGAGAATAAAACATTGTAGGCAAAGTGACTGGTCCACTAGCCGGTAATCTAAACTCTTCTGACATTCTCAAATGCTCTCCAAAGATGCCTCTGCTGGAATGTGTAAGAGGAATTTTGAATTGTCAGTTGTCGGCGCTGTAAGCAAACACATGGCCTCTGCTTACAGCCACGGTTCATGTTGACAAGATCCTTTTCCTCCCCCAGGAAGCTGTCTTCTTCCACTTTCTAGCCACCTCGACGAGAAGCCTATTCAAGCTTACTATTATAGCTTGATTGAAAGATAGTTTCTCTTTAGGAATAAGTTGATGAGAGGATGGTAAATTCAAACAAGTGAGTGTAGATGTTTTATCTTTTGAGTTGACAGTATGCTAGGCGGTTTATTTACATAACAATTAACACGGTGGGTGAAGACAAGCCCATATGTGGGAATATGGGATTGTCTGAATATTATTGGGACATTAATGTCTGAAGTGGTTGCAATTCCATGTGCTGAATTGACTGATGAGCTGCATGTTGAATGGTATTGCTTTTGTGCTTAGTCTTCTCATTGAGTTTGTGGGTCCCCAAAACAAATTAGCCACCACTACTGTCTCCCATTTAAATTATATATATATATATATATATATATTATATACAGTAACTAAAATTAAAATAAATAAAAAAACAAAGCAGAAGGCCAGTCTAATAAATAGCTTCAACAATGGAAGTGCTATTGAAGCATACCTTGCTGCTTGGATAATGTCTTTGTAAGCTTTTATCTATTCTGATAAATAAAGTTTGGATATGATATTTTTTTATTAAAGAAAAAAACTAGTTTTAATTGATTGCTTAATCTAATTTTTTTTTTAGAATAAAGTTCTAGTACTCCTTCAAAAAAACATGTAAAAATTGGGAAGAAGGAAGTTAACTTCCTCGATAATAATAAATGATAACGGGCTAGTTTCCTTTTTGATGGAATGCGAGTATAGGGAAAACACGTGTTCAGCGGGACAATCGACGAACAATGCTTCCTTGGTGCTTCAACAACACTCAACAGTTCAGAAGAAGGTCGCCTACTTCCTCAAACCGGAGGAGGAAGAGGTCTGATGGCAAAGAATGCTACGGGCACGACAATGCAGCAATCTGCGGTGCTCAACAGTTGGAAGGTGTGAAGGAGGATCGTAGTCGCGCTTGTTGGACATGTAACATCCGTAATTTATTGCAATAATAAATTTTGATTTCAGGGTCCGACCTCGAGCGAAATTGATCGAGCCCGTGTCGTGTTGAGGTATGATCTTACTTAGGTCTTATGTGTGAGTATTAATCAGTAAAATAATTAAAGACAACTAAATGAAGTTATTGAAATATTTTTCGGCGCGATTTAGAGGTTCGTGGGAGGGTTTATGCTCGAAATAATAAGTCTCATGAAGGGTAATGCCCTAATTGGAATTAATATAAAAATTCTAATTCTCCCCCCTCCTCTCATTGAAGTCAGGCACGATTTCAGCCCACGGTTCCTTCCATAACTGGCACCCTAGCTTCACGCGCTTCTTCAATTTCCTGTAGGCGCTTGATAAAAAGGAAATCGCTACTCGTTTCCTTAAACTCCCGTACGCGCTCGACATAAGAAACCGTCGATCGTCACTTTCTTCCCCCACGACTCGAGTGAGAGAAGGATTAGGGCTTTCCATTTCTCGTCCCTATTGATCTACGGCATTGCGTTTCCAGCAATCGTTGCAACCTCTCTCTCCCTCGTCGACAACTGCAGGCGCATATACCATCTCCAGAAAGCCGCATCAATGGGTATAGGCGCACATTTCCTCTTTGTCAACACTTCCTCTCGGCTCAAGGAGGCTAGTCTACGCTCCCTTTGTGTGTTCAGTCCCCGACAACCCTCGTGCGGCAGATCTGGCCCTCGACTGTTCTTCCTCCTATGTTTGCTCCAGGTAAACCGCAAGAATCAAGAACTACAATCATTTTAGGGTTTCTCCTTCCTTTCTAGACATATTTAGATTATATAAATGCGATCTCTCTTCTTTCAGAAACAATATCAGCCCTCAACGCCTCCGATCAGCAGAGTTCTTGAAGAAGGACACAAACCTGAAAGGGAATTGGGCGGAGCGGCTTCCTTTGGTCCTCTGGGTCCTAAGAACTACTCTTACCTCAGCTACGGGAGAAACTCCTTTCAAGTTATCCCATGGGTCTGAGGCTCTCATCCCGGTAGAATTCAAGGTCAGAAACCCGAGAGTGGTTGCGACTGAAGGAGGCAAGGAGTGGCGCCTAGAGAACGAAGAGGCCTAGAGGCTTTCCCTCGACTTCATCGAGGAGCTTCGGGACCTGGCCTCAGTTCGGCAAGATGAGATCAAGAGACGAATGACAAAACACTTCAACAAACATGTCTACCTCAAGCCGTTCTAGGCAGAGACCTCGTCCTAAAGAAGGTGGATGCGGCAGGAAGAGCGGCCGCAGTTGGAAAGCTTAATCCAAACTGGGAAGGGTCATTCATCATCCTCCAATCGTTGACAACCAAAGGATACCACCAGCAGAACCACGAGGGAGAGCTGCTAGGGAGCACCTGGAGCGGCGATGACTTGAAAGGTTCTACCCTTAGTAGGAAAGGATGCGGCTATCTTGTACATATAATCATTTATTCAGTAATGATTTCCTTACCCCCTGAAATACGGTAGTGCGTGGTGCTTCTTTCTTTTGCAAAGGTATCTCATGGCGGAGTAGGTAAAGTCGATCTCCACGATCGGGTTGGGAAACGAGCCTCTGACTTAACTCTCGTAAAACATAAAGCGGATGTTGGGACGGTGTGTCGATTTCTAATGCGTTCTCATAAGACCATGCCTCTACATTGATAGTCGAGATCATCTCCCCGCTTGTATGTTGGTCGAGCTACCTCCTGATCGCACCTCTCATTCGTCTGGAGAGATTATCAGAAGAGAGTCTGGATGCTAACCTCCCAATTCGACGAAAAGAATGTCGACTTAACCAAGCGATGAAACCTTGCACAAAGGCGTCATCGACCCCAAAGAACTAAAAAGTTCGTTGCTAGCGTCTTCTCTAAATGCAAAGCTCGTTGTCATTTTCTTCGTCCAATCATAAGAGTTGTGACAGTTAACTCTCTCTGATTGCTGAATAGCAGAAAACGAACAGGAGCATTACAGGAAAAGGGGACCAAGGGGTAGAATGGAGGCCTCGTGCGTGTCCCTACTTAGGTTTCGTCGTTTTCTCAGCAAGGTGTAAGATGGAGGCCTTGTGCGCGTGTGTCCACGGGATCTCCCGAGTGTCATGTCCCTACTCTGGTTTCTTTGTCTTCTCAGCAAGGGGTAGGATGGAGGCCTCGTGCGTGTGTCCCACGAGACTTCCCGAGTGTCATGTCCCTACTCGGGTTCTTTCGTCTTCTCTGCAAGGGGTAGGATGGATGCCTCGTGCGTGTGTGTCCCATGGGACTCCAGGGTGTCATGCCCTTACTCAGGTTTCTTCATCTCCCCTATAAAGGGTGGGTAAGGTCTCGAGGCTGTGCGTCCTACAGGATCCCCCGAGTGCCACCCCCTTTCCAAGAACTTGCGACCTGTGAATAGGGCGAGTATCTAGATGGGTGAGTATGCGCGTGCGAGAGTTCTTCGTTACTCAAGTATATAGATGTGACTATGATTCTTGCGAGCGTGCAGGTATGAGGACGTTCTCGGCGAGTATACGAGATGACGAGCTCGATCGAAAGTCGCGACAATCCATAGGTACCGATCACTCACCCTCGCTTCGAGCCTATGGGCCTAGCGAACACTCAGCGCAGCTGAGCCTATGAGCCTAGCAAGTATCAAGCAAACGACCAAAAAATTATATATTTTTCAGAAAAAGGAGGCAACATTACATTCAAAAAGCAGAATGATGCCTTGAATAAAGGTTCATCCAAAAAACTTTACAAAGTCTGGCAGGTAGGTGAAAAGCCGTCATCCTCGCCGCTGGCACACCCATCTTCATTGACGTCCTCTCGTTCTCGCCATCGACATCGACATCTTCCTCATCGTCGACCTCGTCATTCTCGTCTACGCCATAGTCATCCTCGACATCCTCAGAAGTCGAAGACAGGACGTGGTCGGGTGAGTTGGACTCCTCAGCGAGCAAGCTCGGGATGAGGTTCATCACTGTCAGGTTGTTCGCCTCCGACACGAGATAGTCCGTCGACCTTCAACTTGCTCAGGATGACGTTCTCGGTTGCTCGCGTGATGCCACGACGAATGACCGACATCTTGTCGCCATGGAAGCGGAATCGGATCTTCTTCCCCATGCCCGAGGTAGTCGTCTTTGAAGGTTGTTGCGTGACTTGGCGAGATTCTAGCTCGACATTCCTTACTTGAGCGGCCTCCAAAGTTGCCCGGGTGTCCGCCAGCTCTTGCTACAGCTGGGACACCTTCTCCGTCTCGAGTTCGGCTTCCTACGAGTAACAACAATAGTCGTAACGAGTAAGAAGGAAGCGACTATGCAGAGATCCCCGTTCAAACCAAGTTTTACTTCATAGACCTTGCACTTGGCAGCTCAAGGCCCAAGGGTGAGCATGGTCTTGCTCAACTCCCGGATCTTGTTCTGAGCCATGAGCAGGATCCTCGCTGTGAAATGGCCGAGCTCGGTGGCCTGCAGGAGCGCACACGTGGTTTGGTTCGCGAGGTCTTCGGCCGAGAGGTCCAACAACATCTCCGTGTCCGCGTGGCCGTAGAGCGCGAAGGAGACATCAAAGGCCTCACGTCTATCTTCCCAATCGACCGACCAGGGGGGTTGGTGTTAAGGGTCACATTGTGCTCTCCCTCGGCCCAGGTCACCTGCGGGCGACATAAGTATCCTCTCCACGAGCACCCTGCCCGTAATTTGGGTGGAGGTAGGGCTCGCCGGCCTCAGGAGGGCTCTCCTTCTCGCCAAAGACAGTGCCAACGACTTTGGATTTCTTCCTGGCAGGCAGCTGAGGGTCGAGCTTGCCCTTGCCCTTATCCGGCTTCTTCTGCGAGGAAGCCACCTTCTTGCCGGAGCTTGGCACCTCCTTGACGTCGCGTAGAGGACCTCAACCTCCTTCCGAGAAGCGGCGAACTCCTTCACCAAAAAGAGAGGCTCGCACGGGAGGATGTGGGAGGCCGCAGAAGACAACGACAGAGTTAGTCATTAAATGCAGGGCAAGGTGCATCAGTTTATGACGAGGATTAAGGGAATCTTGCTCGATGGTTTACCTTCACCAAGGAAGATCCGGCTCAGCTTGTTGACGTGTTGTCGTCAGTAGACCACGCCAAACTTTCGACCTCGAAAGGCGTCAACGAGCTTCTCCCTTGGCCCTTCGAGCAGAGGCGGCAGGAAGGCCGCCTCCGACAGATGCTGACGTTGGCGAGGAACTCCCTCGAAGTCGCCTCCGACAATAGCCAACCACTCGCCCTAGCGGTGGACCTTGTTCGCCGTGCCGACCAGTGTGCAGACTGCAGACGTGGCTGCTCAGGTAAATAACCCTTTTGTTTGTCTCCGCAAAGGCGAATATCTTTCGAAAGACAGAGAGATCGAAAACGATCTTCTCTGATCGCAAGAAGTAGAGGAAGCCTATGATCATCACCACTCCCATTGGGATTGATCTGGGCGGGAACTATGCCGAAGTACCAAAGTATTTGGCAGTACTCTGACCACAACGGAATTCACAGCCGACTTCGAAGTGGAGAATAGGGAGGACGAGCTCAACCTCTAACACGGTGTTCAGTCACTCCCCTCGCCGAAGAAGTCACGCAGTGTACCCTTCCGGCAGACACCTCTTGATAAAATCGTCTAGATCCTTCTAATCAGTGGCCGACTTCTTGAAGACAGCGTCGACGAAGTTCCTCGCGTGTCCAATATGCCGAGCAGCAGCATCAACGCCCATCTCAGAGAATCGCGAGTTGAAAGAACGCGAGTACAAGCGGTGAGAAAGAAGAAAGCCGGAGATACTCGCGAGAAAGAGAGTGAAATCGCAAAAAGCGTAATAAATACGTACTCACCCCTTCTATTTATAGGCAGAGGCCAGAGGGGGTATTTGGGTATCTCGCCGTGAATATCACCAACGTCGCCGACAACTCACCGCTCATAGGAACTCGCCAACCCTATCTCGTGCCGATCTGCAGAAACTCATTCAAATATTTGTCGAATATGCACGCCTAGCAAAATAAGTCATAAATACAAGAATGCAAACCAAAAGCCATCACAAGACACAAGTAGAGAATCGTGTGTGTGCTTGAAGCCCGTCCAATACAAATTACAAATCAATGTGATAAGTTTATTTCAAAGTTGCCAAGGGGCGAGCACTCAAAGAAAATGAAGAAAACTTTCAAAAATTCCTACTGCCTAGGAGGTCGCTAGTCCGGAAGCGAGAGGATGTCGCCCAACCAACCCCATGTCGCGGGCGCGCCGGAAGTGCTCGGTCGCCGTGGTCATCGCCTCTTCGCCCTTTCGGATCTGGTCCTCCATCCTCGCCAGTCGGCCCGCCGAACCCATACTCGCTTGCATGCCGATGAACTCGTCGTGGTGGAGTTGCTGGCGGTGCTCGATCATCGCAACCTGCCTCTCCAGCTCGTTGATCATATGGAAGCGTGACTTCGCGCTGGCCAGCCGCCCCGAGCTCCTCCATCTTGACAGCTCGCACCTTCAGCGCAAAAATGCGACGATGCGGCTCGCAGATAGATAGTCGATCAAGTCGGGCCTCCAACTCCATGTATGCTCGATAACTCCTCTCTCGATACTCGCGGCTAGGGAGATTGAGGGCGTTGATGAAGGCACACCCCGGAGTAGAAGCGCGGCCTGCAGAAAAGAACAGATAGTCGCCCAGTCAGCATCAACCCCAGCAGAAGAAAAGAGATCATTAAGGAGCGAAAAGATTACCAGGCCGAGTAGTGTTGGTCCTCGTCTTGTGATGGGGACTGCGGGATCGCCCGTGGCGAGCAGGATCTTTGCTCCCCGCCGAAGAGCCCCCATGTCGATCCTGTCTTGCGGGCAGAGCACGGTGGCGACGTACCCTGCAGCGTCGGGATATGGGGAACGTTCCCCCTACCACGGCCGTCCAATTGTTGACCTCCTACTCACGGCGCGAAGAAATCCATCGAGGTTCCGCCCCCCGACCTTGCGACTTCGAGCGGACCTCGTTTGGAGCAGAAGAGGCAGACAAAAGTGGCGGAGGAGGAGGAAGGTTAGTCATCGGAAGTTGCGACTTCTCGGGAGGTTTCCTCTTGTCGCCCGTAGAGGGAGCTCGCTCCCCCTGCGGCGTCGCCTGGGATTCAAAATTGATACAGACTTGCTGACGAGATCGTTGGGCGTGCTGAGCTTCGAGGGCGACTATGGGGGTAGATCGCAAGAGAGGCACTGACAAAAGTTCTCCCAAGGAAGGCGAATCATCTGTGAGATCAAAGAAGACCGTTAGCAAAGTGAGGCAGAATAACGACAATAAAAAGTTTGTGGTGACGAAGACCCAACCTCACGTAGGGGCGAGATCGGCTTGAACATAGGCTTGGGACCCAACGAGTTCCGCCGCAGGGGAGACCTTCTCCACCGGAGGGCAAGGCGACTTCAGAGTGGGTTGCTCCACTTCGTCGTCCAGTCCCATTTGGTTGAGTACCCTCTGGGTGCTCAAAGGGATCTCAGGCTCAACACTCAACTCAGCGACATCCCTAGTGGTAGGTGGCGGGTTGTCCTTCTTGGAAGCGAGTCTTTTTTTCTTTTTCAGCGACTTCTTTTTTGGTGGAGGAAGCTCATCAGCATCGTCATCATCTCGGGGCCGCTTCCGCAGTAGAGGACGCTGCAAATCTGTGTGTGGGCTGGGTACATGCACATCGTCGGCCAGGGCAGGCGGAATACAGGTTGTTGGCGCCGAAGAAGGCTTCAGGAGGCGTCGACGGGAAGATCTGCGAAGACTGGCAGGCTGCAGGAGGCGCAAAAATCGCAACCGAACGGCGACGGAGCAGCGAGAGACACTCGAAAGACAGACATGGGCGGAAGATGGGATGACGTTGAAACCCAGCTACGGAAGCGGAACGAGCGTGCAGAAGAGTGGAAACACGCGTAAGGCCGACAAGATCGAGAGGTGAACCGAGCGGCAAAACCCTAGACCTCGCTTTGATACCATGATAGGAATAAAGGATTGAATGCATTTTATTCACATGAACAATAATAATATATATACATGTGCAAGAGAGGGTGCCCACAACACCCAAGGTGGGCCTAAGTTAACTCTATCATACAGAATGTACACTATATCTAACACATGCAACATTACAACTTCCTTTGTTGACCTTTGTTAGAGCCTCTTCGAGCATTCTCGTCATCTCTTAATTGTGCTGTCGAAGTTTGTTTTCTCAACACACTCTGTCAGTCTAAATCCTAATCGGGTGAATCCTTGGTATAACTATGAGCTTATTCTACTCTTATTTTCTCCCTCAGATGACTCTTTACGTTAATATTGGGTTATGATCGATGATTTAATGAGACCTTTGGTTTCTTATCGCGATATTACATGGAAAAATTTACCCACATTTTGGATTTTCCTTTCATTCTAGAATGTTATTAATATTGTAATGTTTATTTGATTTATGCTTTTACGGTTTCATTTGTATTGATTTTTCTATGTATAAAATGGATTCATCGGATGCCTATAGTGTTGAAGCCGGGAAATTCCCTACTCTAAAATTCGAATCAAGGTAGCCTAAGGTTATTGATCCTGCGATCAGGCTTGACGGCTTGACAGTCTAAGTCTAAGGAGCTTAGGCAACACTAAGAGGACCCCAGGCGCTGTGGCAGGGAGGTCCCATCACGTACCCAGATGCTTAGTAGAAGCTTCCCCTCCACAACCAAAGATGTCCGAGCAGGGTACCAGGGGGACACTAGCTGGCGACTTGTCTCTTTGAAGAAAGGATCCAAAGGCTCAGCTAAAAGTCCATGAAAAGAGGTGGTCAAGATCTTTTTCAAGATTTCAAAGTTCATATTCTTGTACCCCTGGGGTCCTATTTATAGACAAATCCTGGGGGGGGGGGGGGGTCTCTAGGCGAGGAGACTCAGCCCTGCGAATACCGGTTGTATCCTTCTGGCGGCTTGACTCGTTTATTGGCGAGTATCGGTTGACGACCATTTGCGATGCTCGGCATGCCTGACGTAGTGACTGGCCGGAGGTTGCCTGCTAGGCGAGTATTACTGCTGCTCGCCACTGTTGCTACTCGGAACTCGCCTGGATGGAATGGTCTTTAAAGCTCGCCCGTGCTACTGGGTGGTTGCGCGACCTGGCGATTATGATTCTTTCATGTGTCCGAGGATCCCCTTGCACCCCTGCTGGCCGTTGACTGTTGATCGAGTCTTCATATGTTGGTGTTGCTTGTTGACTGCTGATCGTTGACCGTTGACCCTTGATGAATAGGGGTTGTACACAATTCCCGCTCTTTTCAAGCGATCTTTGGAGTTCGGAAAGAAACATCCAACCACGTATTTGATAAGGCCTTGGCGATCTCTCACCCCTACGCTGATCGACGGACACCCCCCTCTGATCTCTATAAATAGAGGGGGAGGGGATGGCCCTCGGACGCCGCTTTCTGACAACTGCAAGATGGTCTACACTGCTGCAGAAGTCACCAAGAAGTTCAACGTCCTGGGGGACATTATCGGTACTCGGCTTCGGCCTTCCAATAAGTGCGATCAGGAAGGTAATGTCGAGGAAGACGATCGTCGGAGGAAGAAGAAGCCGTAGAAGGATCCCCTTGTTGAAGAGGAGTCTGTCGCGCTAAATGAAGATCTCGCAAACCCTGCGGAGTCTCCCGTTTCAGGCGCGACTAAGGATCTGCTGAACCAGATTGAACTGGGTGAGGATATTGACGCCTCGAGGGATGACTCTGCTCGTCCCAAAGACCGTACGAGTACTCCTACGTCCATGCCTCTGGTGCAAATTGGAGTGGTATAACCCAGCGAGGTGCTGGACACCCCGCCTAATACTGCCGACGTCGCTCCCGCCACAGAGATACCTACTTCTTCCTCCGCGCCCTCTGAGGTTGGTCACTCCTCCGGAGTGGCGACTACTCAACCTGGGATGGTAACTACTCGCAAAAGATTGTTCCAGTGATCTTGCCTCTTGATGAGCTTCCGCCTAGTACCTCGCGCCCTCACACATTGCGACTTCACCTTGGCTCCGGGCGGCTGACCTACGATCTACTTGCTAGCAACCTGGCTGAGAATCTCCTAACTTTGATTCCTCGCTCAGACACTCTTCCTTACCAGGGAGTTGTTGGGAACACGCCACCTCCTCCGCCCTCTCGACCTGGTGGGAACAGGCGAGGATAGCCCTTCGGGCCGCCTGTTCTTGGTGATCGTCGGCATCCGGACTTTCGGGGGAAGGGTCTGGATGAAACACATGTTGTCGTCTCTTCGCCGCCCCGCAACCTTCGGAGCTCTAGGGACAGCGCAGTGGTCGCTTCGTCGGGCATCGAGACACATATTATCGATGTCCATCTCCCCGACGGACACGAGTTTCTCCCCGGCAGACTCCTCGCCGGGAACGCCTATCCCCTCGCCGCGAGTATCCTAGTCGCGAGCAATCTCCTTATCGTCGCGAGTATCGGCCACCGGCTTCACGCGCTGGTAACAATTATCGCCTTCTTCTTCACTCACTCTCCTCGCCACTTATGTTGACAATGGACAACTCTTTATGTAGGTCATCCTGCCTCTCCTGGGGCAACGTTGAACGACGCCATCGGGCTTCCTCTGCGCGAGCACCAACTACCAAGAGAAAGCAGCCTCAGCCTATCTCGACCTTAAGATAAAGTTTGATCAGTTGGCGATCTGCGAACCACACCAGCGCCTGGGCTCTCTTGAAACTCGCGTGGCAAAGTTGGAGGAAGCCGAGGAGCGCATGAACCTCGCGGAATCTTGCTACTGCTCGATCAACTATATGGACCAGCGCCTTGCGATGGTAGAGCACCGACAGGAGCTGCTTCACAACGAGCTCTACAAAATTTGGATGAGCATCGGGTCGGTGGGGTGACTAGCGAAGATGGATGACGACGTCCTGCGATGTGAGGAACTTTTGCTGCAGGCGAACGAGCTCGTGCGGCGGCTGTGCTATCGAAGCTGGTCTGGGCGACCTGCTCAACATAGTGATCGTCCGGGGAACCTGCACGGCCCTTAGATTCTTTCTGTTTAATTCTGCAAGTTTCCCCTTGGATTTGTAAATATCATAATTATTGTTATTCCTTCTTGATGTACGGACTTTGTTTGAGAAGCTCGCTCTGTTGTGCGATTTATTTTTTATCCCCTGCTTTTATCTCACGTATAGGCGATAATCTTCCTTCTGTTTTGGCGAGTATCGATAGGTAGGTCGCTAGGCTCGTTCATGATGCAGCCGACTTTCTGTCCCTTTGGCGAGTATGTAGTTCGCTTCTAACGTTCGTGCTCGAAACTCGCTCGTAGTTAGCGGGATACTCGCTGCCGACTTCTGATGCGAAAGCACGCTGCCCCTGCTTTGCTTTTGTCTATAAATAGGAGGGCTGAGTGGGGTGAGATGGCGCTGTTTTTACGGGACCCTTACCTTTGCTCACATCTTCAAACTCGCTACTCGCTTCCTACCTTCAAAATGGTTTCCGCCAAGGACGCCCATGCTCGCAAAGTCAACCAAGCTGCGACTTTCAAGGCTGCGATTTTCAAGAAACCTATCACCGACTCCGCTGATCTCGATGACTTTAAAAAACGATTCTTCCCTCCCACCGAGGAGGGTTTCCACGCGAGGATACCTCCGAACAACGAGTGCATAAACTCCTTTACTGACCGAGTAGTGCTGCCTATTCAACAATTCGAGGTCAGACTCCGGTTGTCGTTGTGGCCTGAGTTTTGCGAGATCCTTCGGCACTTCGGACTTGTGTCGGCCCAGATCAATCCCAACGATGTGGAGATCATCATTGGGTATCTCTCCTTCCTGAGATCGGAGGAGATAGTCTTCGATCTGGCGACTTTCAAGAAGATCTTCAACATCGGCGCGACGAAGGACGGGATCATCTTCTTCTCCAGCCACACTTGTACAGTGACCGATACGATGAATAAGGTACACGTTGGCGGAGTGGTTCGTGATTCTCGGCGGCCCAGTTTGGCGACATCTTGTTCGCCCCGCAACAGCCGTCAGACGAGGTTTTCAACACCATTGTCTTGGAGGGACCCGCTAAGAACTTGCGATCTGCCTTCGTCGGCAGGAGGTTCGATGTCGCGCATTGGCGACGTGACGCCGCCGATCTTCCCTATATCTGGCCGGGCACAGGTATACTCGGCTTGCTTCAGACACGTCTCATTGCGACTTTCCAGAAAACGGTCTAATACTGATCTCGCTCATACAGGTGTTCGTAGTTCGTACAGTCCCGCGGGTGTCGCTTCCCCTTGCCAAGGAACCGTCCTCATCAGCGCCTGTGTCAGAATCCCAAGTGAGCACTTCCTAATCATCGCTGAGCAGACATCAGCCGATGTCGCCAATTCCTGAAAAACCCAATGTCGCTGATTCGCCTGCACGTTCCCCTGTTGTCGCATCTCCCAGGCGGCCGGAGCCTGGCGTGCCATCGAGGAAGAGATCTCGCACCAAGAAGTTTGCTTCAAAGAGGAAAGAGGTCGCTGCAGGGAACGAGGCCGAGGACCCAATCTCGCATCCGAACTTTGGCCAGGGGAGCGATGGCGTGGACCGCTTTGGTGGTTGCCCCGTTGTGGCCTGGGAGGAAGGGGCTAACGAGGTCTGCCTCAACACCAACCTCCCTCCCTTGTCTGAGGACTGGGATGATGATGACGAGGCCTACCACGTCGCCTTTGCCTTGTACGGTCGAGAAGATGCAGCAGTACTGCCAGAGTCGAGCACCTCCTTCCTTGCCAACCAAGCTTCAATGTCGCTTATTCGATCTCTAGAGCAAGCCCACCAGTTGGCGAGAAACCTAAAGGCAGCGGACACCAAATTTGAGATTCAAGGCGATCAAATCGATTCCCTCGCCCGCTCGCAGATCGAGTCCCGGGCGAGGATCAAAGAGCTGGAGAAGTTATTGGGAGAATTCGAGGCCAAGGTCGCCGAAAGCAAGGCCTACAAGGTGATTTTGGTCAGAAAAATACTTGCTCACTATGTACTACCCGCGCAAGTCAGCGGTGTTATTTGACATGGGAGCTTTTCTTCATGCAGGAGGCCGAGTTGGTCGCGGCTCAACGCATCTCGGAGCTGGAGCAGAAACTCGCCGAGAGCCAGGCGGCATTGGAGGCATCTCAAGTCCGCTTCACCGAGCTTGAAACGCGAGAGGCTGCTCGGAATCCACCTCCGGAGGCGTGCACCTCGGGCATTAGGAAGAAGGTTCGAATCGTTCAGGAGGACCATACTCTCCTGAGGCGCGAGATAACCAGGTTGGTTGGCGATGCACTCCTCGCCCAGCTCCAATTCGAGGATTGATTGATGCCGAGTTCCGAGGAACTCACCCTGAATGAGATAATCCAGGGTTTTCTCGCCGAGGAGACTTACTCTCCAATGCCATAAAGGTCGCCGAATTACGATGATGATGACTCAGACGCAAAGGAAGAGGACAAGGATGACATCGCCGACGGAGATGCCTCTTGAAAAGCTGGGGTTGCCCGACTTCCTCTGTGTTTTTTGTGTATGGCAAGGCAATGTAAAGGGCGGGAAACTCGCCACATTTTGGAGATACCTGTAATTAATTGGAAAACAACACTTTTGTAATGGATTATTCTGAGTTTCACCTGTTCTTTCATTTCTGTTATCTGGATGCTCGTTGGATGCATGCGTAGGTTCTTAGGCATGACCTATGATGGATACTCGCTAGGCTCTTAGGCGCGACTAGTGATAGATGCTCGCTAGGCTTATAGGCGCAGGAAGATTGAATGCTCGTTGTACGCGTCCCCTACTCGCATACTTGCATAAGCATACTCGCACGCCATTGTTCGCATGTCGTTACTCGTACCTGCACGCTCGCACATCGCTACTCACACCTGTATGCTTGCACAAGGAACATCATCATATCTGTTTGATTTTTGCAAGTTTGGTGTAGTCATCTAAGGAAAGATTTTTGCTGAAAAGAAAGCAGAAATACTTCTTTACTTGCTGACTACGATCCTTCGAATAAGGGAGTGTTACTTGGGGGGGTCTCGCTAGACACACACTCTCGAGGCCAACACTCTACTTTAACCGACAAAGAACTGAAGGGATCCAGAGATAGGGGACGACAGTCGGGGGGTCCAACGGGACGTAGACACTCGAGACCTCCATCCTATTACGGATTCTCACCTCCCGGAACTTCTTTGCTTAGTTACTTCTGAAAGCATGGTGAGTTATCCAACCTCGGCACTAACAGAGATGCGTCCTGCTCTGCAGGACAAAAATTGTTAAGAGTGGGTCTTTAGCCTCCGCAAAGACCGATGACGCCTTTACACAATGTGTCATTTTGTAAGGATGACCCTTTGTCGAATTTGAGAGGTTGGCGTCTAGACCTGTTTCTGGTAGTTCTTCCAGTCAGATGAGAGTGCGATCAGGTGGTAGTTAGGACAACATACAAGTGGGGAGCTTATCTCGACCGTTAATGAAGGAGCTTGGTCTTACAAGAATGCCTTAAATCCCGACACACCGTCCTATCATCCGTCCTAGGCTTTTTAGGAGAATCAGGTTGGATGCAAGTTTCCCAAATCGATCATGGAAATTGACTTCACTGCTTGTAGCTAACTTGAGTTGATTTGAATAAGGAAGACAACTCGCTCTGTCCCGTGTTTTAGGGGGGATGAATTTTATTAAAAAACAGAAGTAACTTCACATACAGACAACCATTACATTTTATCACTAGAGATAAAACTTTTTCAAGTCATCTCCGCTCCAGGTGCTTCCCAGTAGTTCTCTTTCCCGATTTCGTAAGCGGTATCCTCCAGTGGCTAAAGCTTCTAGGATGATGAAGGGTCTCTCCCAGTTAAGGTTCAGCTTGCCAACGACAGCTGCCCTTTCGGCCGCATCTACTTTCTTCATGACGAGATCTCCTGCAAGGAACTGCTTGATGCAGACGTTCTTGTCAAAGTCTTTTGTCATTCGCCTCTTGACCTCCTCTTGGCGGACGGAGGCCAGGTCCCGAAGCTCTTCGATGTAGTCAATAGAAAGCCTCTGAGCATCTTCGTTCTCCAGGCGCCGTTCTTCACTCCCTTCTCCTGCTGCCACGACTCTCGGGCTCCGAACTTCGAATTCCACTGGGATGAGAGTGTCAGACCCGTGAGACAACTTGAAAGGCTTTTCCCCCGTGGTTGAGTTAGGAGTGGTTCTCAGAGCCCATAGGACCGAAGGGAGTTGCTCTGCCCAGTTTCCTTTCAGGTTGGTGACCTTCTTCTTCAGGAGGTTGATGATCAGCTCGTTGGAGGCTTCCACTTGTCTGTTGCTCCCAGAATGGTGGACGGAGGCAAATCGAACATTTGTCCCTAGCTGCTTGTAGAAGTCTTCCAGCTACAAGCTGGAAAATTGCGGGCCGTAGTCAGTGATGATGACGAGAGGGATCCCGAACCTACATGCGATCTTTCTCCAAATGAAGTTTTTCACTATCTGAGATGTGGTCTTGGCAAGAGCCTTCGCCTCAATCCACTTAAAGAAGTAGTCGATCATAACGAGAACGAACCTCCTCTGACCGCTAGCTTGGGGAAAAAGGTCTATCAAATCCATTCCCTAGATAGCGAAGGGCCAAAGAGCGGTGGTCAAGAGAAGTTGCAGAGCTAACTGCAACTGGAGGGGAGCGAAGATTTGACACTCCAGACATTTCCTTGAGAAGGCTTCCGCATCCTTTCGAATTGTTGGCCAGAAATAGTCGTGCCTGAGGATTCTCTGCTCCAAAGTACGAGTCCCGTAATGGCTGCCACACTCTCCTGAATGAATCTCTCCGAGCACTCGAGGAATCTCTGCTTCTGACAGGCTTCTGGCCAGGGGCCGAGATGATCTTGCGGTATAACTCTCTTTCGTGCAGCAGATCATAGACTATCTTGTATCAAAACTTCCTTTGGTCTCCACCGCTAGCGGGAAGCTGACCTGTTGTTAAAAAGGTAACGAGCGGGTCGTTCCAGGAAGCTTGTTGATCGATCTCCATCGTCTCTCCTTCGTCGATGGATGATCGAAACAACTCTGTCACTGCTCCACCGGCCCTCGGGCCGTACTTGGCTAGAGAGTCCGCCTCTGAGTTCTCCTCACTTAGCACATGCTCGACGAAGAAAGATTGAAAGCCTCCCACCAAGACTTTCACTTTTACCACATATATTTGCAGTATGGGGTCGCGTACTTCGAACTCTCCCTTGATCTGTGACGCGACCACCATGGAGTCGGTGAAGGCTTTGAGATCCTGAATTCCCAACTTGTTGGCGAGGCGCAAGCCTGCCCCATGACCTCGTACTCCGCCTGGTTGTTCGTGACTGGGAAGAGGATCTCGACTGCTTGCTCGATCCTGGTTCCCTGCGGGCTAACCAACACGACGCCCGCTCCCACTAAACTCTTGCCTGAAACTCCGTCCACGAACATTTTCCACGAGTCTGGGCTTGAAGAGCCCTCGTCTCCTCCTGTCTCAGCCGAGAAGTCGGCTAGGAAATCCGTCACTGCCTGTGCTTTGATTGCTACCCTTGGAGAAAAAGAAATATCAAACTCGCTGAGCTCCATGCCCACTTTGTTAACCTTTCCGAATGTTCCACTCCATCCAAGATACTTTGAAGAAGATGATCTGAGACGACCTTGATGGAGTGAGCCTGAAAATAAGGCCGTAGTTTTCGTGCTGAAATCACCAAGACAAAGACCAATTTCTCCAAGATGGGATATCTCGTCTCTGCCTTCTTGAGCACCCTACTCACATAGTAGATGAGAAGCTGCCTCTTCCGCTCTTCTCGGACAAGCACTGAGCTGACTGCTTCCGCTCCCACTCCTAGATAAAGGAGATCTTCGCCTTCTTTAAGACCTTGGAGTAGAGGGGCTTGAGTCAGCTGCTGCTTAAGCCTTCCAAAAGCTCCCTCACACTTCACGATCCACTCGAACTGCTGACTGCTATAGAGAGTTTTGAAAAATGGAGAGCACTTCTCTCCCACCTTGGATAGGAAGGGATAAGACCCGCCAACCTTCCTGTCAGTCTCTGGACTTCTTTGGGATTTTTCAGGGACGCCATCTCCAGAATGGCTCTCAGTTTGTCGGGATTAGGTTCCACTCCCCTCGGAGTGAGGAGGTGACCTAAGAACTTTCCTCTTTCTACTCCGAAAATGCACTTTGTCGGGTTGAGTCACATCTTGAACTTTCGCAGCGTCGCGAAGGTCTCCACCAGATTCTTAGTGTGTCCCGCGATGCTCCTGCTCTTCACCAGGGGATCATCTAGGTACACTTTCAGGTTCCACCCCTTTTTCTCCTTGAAGACTTGATTCATCATCATTTGGTACGTTGCGCCTGCGTTCTTCAGGCCGAAGGGCATCATTTTGTAGCTATAGTAGCCGTCGCTGGTGATGAAGGAGACATCATGACAGTCAGGGGGATGCATCCAGATTTGATGATACCCCTGAAAAAGCATCAAAGAAACTCATCACAAAAAAACCGACGACTGAATCAACCAGCACGCCGATTCGAGGCAATAGGTAACAATCCTTTGGGCAAGCTTTATTTAAAGTTGAAAAATCGATACAAAGTCTCCAGCTCCCTCCGACCTTCTTTATCATTACAATATTTGAGACCCAGCCTGAATACTGGATCTCCGAAACAAAACCTGCTTTTAACAGCTTTCTCACTTCCTCACTGATCGTTTCGGCTAGAGCTGCTGCGCTCTTCCTCTGCTTCTGGCGGACGGGGGAGACCTTGGGGTCCAGGTTGAGGCAATGACATACAACCTCTGCATCGATCCCTGACATCTCCGCGACGCTCCTGGCGAAGATGTTTACGTTTTCTTGCAGACATGCCGCCATCTTCACCTTCCCTTCCAGCGTCAGGGATCCTTCGATCTTCAGTAATCCGGGATTTCCATCCTTGGAGTTCACCTACACTTCCTCCAGCTCCTCCGCAGTTCTCAGCACGTCCTCTCCTTCCAAAATCTTCTCCAGCCTCTCCACGCCCTCCATCAAGCTGATGGTACTGACGGTGCTAAGGTAGCATTCCCTGGCAGCTTTAGGATCGCCCCTGATCCTCACTTGGACATCGCCCCGGCAGTACTTCAGGCACTGATGATATGAAAATGGGACTGCCTTGAAGTAGTTGATGAGCGGCCTCCTGAAGATCGCGCTGTAGCAGTTTGGCGCATCCGCGATGATGAACCTGCACCTGATCGAGGTGCCGCCAAGTGTTACCAGAAGATCTGCTCCTGCTTCCAACTCCTCTCCGGAGAAGCCAAAGAGGGGTCCGTCGGTAGCTAGGACCCTAGACGCCTCCACCTGCAACCCGATGAATGTCCTTTTGAAGATGACATACACCGAGCTCCCATTGTCCGCCGGGATCCGGTCAACGGTGAAGTCTTCAATGACGACTTGGATGACGAGGGCATCATGAAAGAGATTCTCATTCCCTAACATATCCTCAAAAAAAGTGACCTCCAACGACGACGACGTTTGAGAGGTCGAAACGACACTCTTGCGGTGGATCTAATGGAGACTTCCCTTGCGGGAAACTCCTAGCCCGGCTCCTCCGTGGATCACCCCGACTTTCCCTCCTTCTGGGCCTTGGACTACCTCCCCGCGACCACCTTGGTCGACCCGATCCTCATTCCTCCTCCTCCCGGGAGCTTGGAATGCTACCGGTCCTGCGGGGCATGCTCTCTCTGCTGCTCTCTCTCCACGACTCCTGGTTCCAGCCTCCTCCTTGCTTACCAAAAAGCCGGGCAAGTCATGGTCCCGTGCCCCTCTACTCGATGTAGATCGCAGTAAAGGGGAATTTCCTCTGCTTGGTTCCTCACTGGTTAGTTCCTCCTGCGATGCCTATTCCCTTGTCTGGTAATGGCCATCGCCTCCTCTCGGGCTCCTCCATGCCTCCTCTCTGGCTGGTTGTTGTTCCCCCTCTCCTGGTTCTGGGGTTTTCCTGCTTGCCTCCACTGGGGTCGGTTCAAGGGATACTGAAATCTCTGTGCTTCTTTCCTTCTCTCTGGAGCCGCTACGGGCCTCCCCTCCTCCTGTCTGCGAGGCCTCTCCTGCCTCCTTGGCTCTTCCACCCTCCCGGGCTCTTCCCTTCTTCTCAGCTCCTCTCTCCTTCTCTCTTCCTGCCTCTTCGACACTACTTTGGCTCTCACCTCCGAAGATCCTCCTCTTTCCCTGCTTCCCGGATTCTCTCCATCCAGTCTGGCTAAGAAGTCGACGTTCTTCTCTTCCCCCTGCACGAATTTGTTCGCCTTTTCGATCAGATCTTCATAGGATCTAGAGGGTTTCGAGCCGATCATGCTGAAGAGACCTTGCTCCAGGCCAAACGCCAGGGCCAGCTGCTAGGTAAAGTCATTCACCTCCTCAACTTTGATCACCTCTTCCTGGAAACGGTCGATGTAGTGGCCCAGCCTCTCACGCTTTCCCTACTGGATCTTGAAAAGCGCGGTCGCCTCCTTCTTCCTCCTCTTGGACGTTGCAAATCTCGCCATCAGACCCTGGAGTAGGTCCCCGAAGCAGTAGAAGGAACCTCCTGTCAGCTGGTTGAACCAATCTCTGGCCTTCCCCTCGAAGGTGATAGAGAAAAACCTGCACTTGAACGCGTCTGTCATATTGCCGATAGACATTACGCCCTCGAACTACCGGAGATGCTTGACCGGGTCATCTCTGCCGGAGTAGTAGCTTAGGACGGGCTCTCTAAAGCCTTCGGGAACTGTGGATGCTAACACCTCATCGCAGAAGGGGCTCCTCCCTCCTGGCCGATGATGGGCCTCCCATGGGCGAGTATCGCCTCCATACTCGCCACTCGACCGAGTATCATGATACCTCGCCGACTGCTCCACATCTCTGAACCTGATCCCCTGACAACTCGCTGGGCAGAACTGCGACTGCATTAGTCGCTCCTGCCCCTCTTCTGCTTGCTCCTTCCCTGGTCGCGTAGGGAGCTCCTCTTTCTCCGACGGTGTCATGCGACGAGGCGAGGTCGCCATGACATCGGGTCGAGGAAGGAACCCTATCATGATGCTCCTCTCAATCCTCCTCACGAACTCTTCGAACAGTGTAACTGTCACAAAGCCGCCTCCTCCAGCCAAGTTGATGACTATCTCCCCATTCTCGCCTCCATCCACCATCTTGCCCGCTCGCGAGACTTTCCTCTTTGGCTACGATCCACGCTCACCGTACCAAAGTGTTGAAGCCGGGAAAATCCCTACTCCAAAATTCGGATCAAGGTAGCCTATGGTTACTAATCCTGCGATCAAGCTTAACGGCTTGACGAGCGAAAACTAAGGGCAACACTAAGAGGACCCCAAGCGTTGCAGCAGGGAGGTCTCACCACGTACCCAGATGCTTAGAAGAAGCTTCCCCTCCACAACCAAAAATGGTCGAGCATGGTACAAGGGGGACACTAGCTAGCGGCTTGTCTCTTTGAAGAAAGGTTCCAAAGGCTCAGCTAAAAGTCCAAGGAAAGAGGTGGTCAAGATCTTTTTCAAGATTTCGAAGTCCATATTCTTGTACCCTTGGGGTCCTATTTATAGACAAATCTTGAGGGGGGAGGGTCTCTAGGCGAGGAGACCCAGCCCTGCGAATACCGGCTCCTTTTGGCGGCTTGACTCGGTTGTTGGCGAGTATCAGCTGGCGACCATCTGCAATGCTCGGCAGGCCCGACGTAGTGACTGGCCGGAGGTCGTCTGCTAGGCGAGTATTACTGCTGCTCGCCATTGTTGCTACTCGGAACTTGCCTGGAAGGAATGGTCTTTAAAGCTCGCTCGCGCTACTGGGTGATCGCGCGACCTGACGAGCTATGAAGCACGGATACTTCCCCGAAGGCAGCGTACCCGTACCGGATACGTATCCGGTACCGGTACGTACCCGATACTCGACGGATACACCTATGTGGACACACTTGGACTTAGCACATCATTTTGCATATTGATATATGAGTCTTTTTTTCTAGAGTAAACAAAAGTTAGCTCTATGCTAGGAAGTGTTGGTACGTCCAATTAAGTAGTGTGTCTGTACCAAGTATGTTCTTGGTACTGGTATGTTTTTTTTACAAATACGTATATTGAACGTGTTGAAACGACGCAAGTTATTAACAGAACAGCTAACTTGCCTCTAGACTAACCGGAGGTTGAAGATGTTGATCTCCAACGATGAAGTTGATCTCCAACAATAAAGAAGAAGAAAAAAAAGACTGATGTGTAGACTTAAGTTTAATTTTATCTCTTTTGGTTAAACATATAAGATGTTAAATTTTGTAATATTTATGAATGCTTAATGTTTGAAAACTTCATGTTATTTATCATTTATTTGTGGACTTGTACTTCAAGTTATGATTTATGTTTGATGTTTCGATGTTTTGAGAATTGTTTATTGCACTTGTAATTTATGTAAATTATATTTATTATAACGTATTATGTCGTACCTGTGCCTTTGTTTTTTAAATTTTGGCGTACTGCTGTACCGGATACGTATCGTACCCGGAACCCGTACCCGTACTGGTGCTTCCTAGCTGGCGAGTATGATTATCGCCTGTGTCTGAGGATCCCCTTGTGCCCCCTGCTGGCCGTTGATTACTGATCGGGTATTCATATGCTGGTGTTACTTGTTCACTTGTTGGCTACTGATCGTTGACCGTTGACCCTTGACGAATAGGGGTTGTACATTTAGTTTAATATCTCAAATTCGATAAGGACGGTCTATTGAGGGATGGGAGTGCATTTGGGGCTGTGAAGCCCAAACAAAAACTAGTCTTGAGATAAACACACTTCTAAGTGTAAGAATGAACTAAATCTCACATTCGGATTGAAAAAAATTTACTATATTTAAGTAATAATTTGTACCTTCAAATATTAGAGGCTCCTTTTCAAAGTATGTGGAATTATTTTAGGAACCCTGAAGTTAAATGTGTTGCGGGTAGGAGTAGTATTGGGATGGGTGACTTCCCGCGAAAGTCCTCGTAGATCGCTCTGGAAAAGGATAAAACTTTGAGGTTTATCTTAGTATGGGTTGAGCTGAACCAAAGCAGACAATACCTTAAATATTGTGAGTTGGGTCATTACATCTAGTGACACTTCATTCTGTGGTACCAACGAGTAGAGATCAATTTGGCATTCAAAAAAGAGGATTTTGCCCAATCGAAAATATTAAGTGATCTTGTTATTGTAAGTTCAATGTTCTGTTAAAGTCATAATATACTGATACATCTCGAGACCATCTTGCTGCAAAAATCTAGATGGAGGAAACATTATTAAGTGGATGATGAGGGGATAATGAGGTCTTTCCTTGATAGTGATTGGATGCCCATCTCGGGATATTAAGTGATATATTTCGAAGAAGACCATCACTACAAATTTAAGAGGAAAGCGTTAAAGAGCGTAATTGTTCATACATGAATTTGGTCAAAGTTGCTTAAATGAGAAAATCCCTGAAATAATTTTGTCAAAGTTGCATAAATGAGAGAATCCCTGAAATTGAATCATCAGTTGGATCCGAAGATTGAATCAGATTGACACTGTACAAATTTCACATAACAAATGAAATCCCACAGGTTCTTTCCTAAACTCATAGGACTATTTGTTGCATGCGAAGCTCATCCATTGGCAAAGTAGGTGCCAAACACCGACAATTAGAAATGGAAACAAGTGCTGCTCTCTCAATTTCCATGGGAACTGGAAATTTGAGAAGTGATAAGAGGTACTCCAGGAATGATGCATCAAAAGGAAGAGTGATGGGTCCGCTGGTCGGCAGCCCGAACTCCTCCTCTGACATTCTCAAAAGCTCTCTGAAGATGTCGCTGCTGAGATATGCTAGAGGAATCTTGAATCGTCTTTTGTCGGCGCTGTAAACGAACACATGGCCTCTGCTTGCAACCACAATTTGTGTTGGTGACGAGATCCTTTTCCTCCCCAAGACGGACATCTTCTTCCACTTTCTAGCCATCTCGATGAGCCTCTTCGAGCAAACCATTATGCCTTTTTGTGAGATTGAGAGAGTTTCTCTAAAGGAATTGGCAGATGAGAGGTTGGTAAATTACTTCAGACAAGTGAGAACTGGTGGATATATATAGGAAGGTACTTGAAGACATGCCATATGTGAAGAAAATGGAGTGTCTTAAAATTATTGGAACCTTTATGGCTGAGGTTGGGGCAACTCCATGTGCTGAATTGGTTTTTCAAGATTGCTTGTCCATGCTTTGTTACTCAGTCATCTCTGTGTGTCTGTGGGTCACCTAATTAATGCAACCACAATATTTGTCTCACATTTGCATTATTATTATTGTTATGTACTATTAATTACCTGAATCTTCTATGGGAGTTAGCATAATTACAGGTTGCACCATTCTATGTTTTGAAATTACAAAAACCTATCATGTAAGTTTAAGTTTCATAATATGCATGTGCAAAACTTTCCCCGGGCGCTTTATCCCTGCATGTTATGAAGTGTAAATTGAAACATGAGATGGTGAAAGATAAAATTGATATTTAGCCTTTATTATTTTTTGTACTTTGAAATATATGATTCTCACATGGAAATATACCCTATAATCAATGGAGAGAATCATATTGGTTCATCTTATCCTATTTTATAATATGCCTAATCTAGTTTGTGTTGTCCTTGTGGGTAAAGGGAGGTAAGCTTGGTTGTTTAGTGAAATTTAGGTTAGTTGTTGGGCAAGTGTGCCAATTGCAATGGTGTCTTGTCCTTCATTGTTGGTGCTTCGGTAGGAGTACCCTGCAAATTTGTGGACCGAGGAATGTTGTTTTGGGTATCACTTCTCGCATAAGTGAGCTAGCTCCATTAAGAGGAGTTATGAGAGAGATACTACTTAAGAAAAATTCAATATGTTCTACCCAAATGCCAACAGAGATGTTTAATTTGCCAAAAATGATTATAAGGTCATTCTAATAATTATAAGAAAAGAATAGCGCCACTATTCTAACAATACTATTTAGCATCGAGTCTTAGGCAAGGTGTTATTGTGGTGGGCCATGTGGGTGTTGTTGTGAAGTAATAGCCGATGAGATTGACAGAATTGTGTGAGTATTATCTAGTTGTAGTCGTGGCAAGCATTGTATATGCTATTGTGGAGTAATCACATGATATTCAGGAGGCCTACCTTTACTTGAGCATTTGCCTTAATTTGGTGTGAAGCACATTTATTCTTCTATTTTGTAATTTTGTGATTTGTGTATTTCTTTTCTCTTGCGTTCTCTATGCAAACTGTGCAGAGGAAAACATCTTTTTAAGAGGAAACTGAAAGAAAGAGCTTCTTCCATAAAAAAAATCTTTCAAGAATCCCAAAACTAATCTTCGTATAAAAGTGTGTATTGTACTTTTATGTTTGCGAGCCAAAGTCCTAGCACACAAAAGTCGAAGTATATACGATACAATTGATAATCCAGTGTGATAATGACAAATATTTCTACTGGAGCGTTGTCTTTGTAACAAAGGAGAGGCCGTAGGACTAAGGGATGCCCATCTAAAGTGGTTTATCCGTCTAGACCACCTTAATATGTTCTTGTAGTAATTTCAGTTCTGCTTCTACATAGTTTTGACTATTCTAATAATATGTATATACGAATAATCCAAAAACAAGGGAAGATGGATTTCCTTAATCTTTGTGAAATAAATTCTTTTTTAACAAGCGTATCTTTACAAAATTTGCTATGACAAATTAAATTCTTACAAGATCATTCAAAAACTAATAGGACTATGTTACGAATCCTCATTGGGCGATCACATACAAGCGCCGCGAGTGGCGAGTGGCGCGCGCCTGAACCCTTTTATCTTGCATTAGTATTTCACGTATGTTTTGATATTCTAACCTCACCTCTTGTTAAGCCTTGTGAGGGGGCATTTGGGTCTTTTGGTTGAACTTGTCTTTATGTTGTGGTTTGGCTGAGAGACAAGGCAACAAGGAAATTAAATCTAATATCTCTCTCTCTATCTCTCTCTCTCTATATACCCCTTGATCTCCGCTCGTAAACTCTACCCGATGCACGCAACGAAGACCCAATCCCGTTGCTTTACCGCCTGCCGCTTCCCCGTAGTCTCTCAACCGTCGGCGCTCTCCCTCCTCATCATAGCTCCCAAGGGTTCTAAGATGAGATCCGCCTCTCTCCTCCAGGACTTCCCTCTCCATCCTCCTTGCACGAGATCACAATCTAGAGCACACATCAACTTGGTATCAGAGCCAACGGTCCTTCCATTCGCCGACCAACCCGCTTTTGCACCCCGCGTGACAGTATCCGAAATATACGAGTGACAGTGCACGGGGTGCCTCCCATACCTCGCGTGACAGTACCCGACCCACGGCGGCGGTCTCCTTTAAAATTGTTTTGGTTTATTGTATTGTTTTAGTATTTCGAATTTTTTGTGAATTTTTTTTTATTTTTTAGAAATAACTAAATTGTTATTTTAATTAAAGTAATTAAAAAATAAATAATTAAAGTAATAAATAAAAATATATATATATATACGGTTAACACCACAGGTTGATTTTAATTGTGATTAGTTATGAGTTCAGTTATGATTTGTGTATTAAATTATGATTTATTGAATAGAGTTTAAATAAAAAATGAGTGAAACATTGTTGAAATTTGATACAATGTCAAGGTGGAAAGTAATTATGACTTGTCTGCGCGTTGTTTGGGTTCGAAACCCAGCGGAAGATTTTCTTTTGATTAAATTTCTTAGCACCCGCCCGGTTTACCCGGCCCGCCCGCCCAGGCTCGCCTAATTGTGTTTTTTTTCCAGCATAATAGATAACGGACGGTCGAGATTGATTTGGAGGACTATCGTGTTACACCGCGCAATCGCAATAGCCGATGATAAATCTTTGTTTATAGTATATATATATATATATATATATATATATATATATATATATATATATATATATATATATATATATATATATATATTTGAGCTCTTTTTTGACTTTTGCCAAATGGGCTTTAACAATTTGTATGAGACGATCATATCTCTACTCATTAAGCAAACGAGAGGTACTATAAAACAGCTCCAAGTCTCAAAATTTGGATCACAGAGTAATATATAAACTTCTTTAGTTGTGGCCTGTGGGGTTTTAGGGCCTTTCACACAATTCTTTATCAATGTTTTTCTCTGTGACCCTAATTCTTCGTGACAAACATGCACTGCCACTGGTTGGCGTATCCCTAATTTTGGTTAAACTATACCACATTCTTTTCTTGAGTGATTTGTGTTTTTTTTCTATTTTTGCTTGATTATCCATATAACATGTCGTAATCTAGTAGAAGAAATAAGCTAGATTTGTGTCACTTTTGCAAAGGAGGAGTCATAGGACTAGGGTATGTGATGCGGAACATAGACGAACACTTGCAGTGGATGACGAGTTTTGGGCTCATTCGGGGCTGATTTGGCGACTTTCCATATATGGCGTGCCCGGATCGACGATTGGACTTCGCAGATGGTTTGTGGGCTCCACCTTCGGCCAATCATAGCCATCAATGGTATGATGCCCTAATCCTCCTTTTATTATAAATAGATGGTTTGTGTTGAAGGCATATCTGGTTTTGGAGAGATTATTCCCGGAACTCCGCGATCACCCCTCGGTGCCGACGTCGTGGGACCCTAGGTGACGACTTCTATGCGCTCAAACTTCCCCCCAAGGTACTACCCATCCATAGCCTTCTTCCCCCTCTGAAACCCTCATCACGCCGGCACTGTTCACGCTGGTCACTGTTCACGCCGACCCTCCACTTCTTCCCTCCCGTAGATCCACTCCCCTTTAGCCCTAATTTTTTGGATCAATTCAGATCTAGGAATTCCAGCCCGATCCGTTATTTCCACCTTTCGTTCATCACCTCTCCACCCGGATTCGATCCCAAAATATCGAATTTAGTCTCCCCTGCCCGGATCTCCCTCCTCGTGGCTAGATCTTTCCATTTTCGGCCCGATCTCCCCACTCGCCGCCGAGGACAGCCACCGCCACCATTTTCGCGCCGCCGGTTCCACATTAGATCGTCGTCAAAACACATTCGGCTCTGGATTCTTCAGTGCCTTGGTCAGCCCACTATTTGGTGAGATTTTGTTGTACTGGATTATTATTTTCAGCATATTTATATTGGATTGAGTCTTGTACTTGTTTTAAATATCTTGCATGGTAGTTGTTGGTTAGATTATTATTGTCATTTGCAGGGTCTATTCGCCATGCGCTCCTGCTTTGGCCCTCCACGCGGAGGAAAGCCTAAGTTTGCTTTGCTTAATTAAATTATTTTGCCTTGTCTTGAATTATTTGCGTGAGATTTTAAAGTTTATTATTCAATTGCGATCTAACCGTCGTACTTTGCATAGCATGTACGGTCAGGTCACCGTTTTCCCTCCATCTATAGATCCCTCCTGTGTCAGTATGCCTCATTTTAATTAGGAGGTTTATTCAGCTCAGTCTCTTCAATAATTTCTTGAGGTAGATGATTCAAAATTCTCATATCGAGGTAGATGAGATTCCGGGTAGTTAGCCTGCAACCCAGGATCTCGTGATCATGTCATTATTGGAGAAATCATCCACATCAATAAATGAAACAATTGGTTTTCTCTATACACTGACAAGAAAAAGGTAATTTCTATCTAGAAAATCCAACTTCACAGTACAATCATTACAATCGTAGCATAGTAGCAATTAGATAGCACTGATTGAATCACTCAGTCTAGTAGAGCTAGTGATAACTACATTAGCAAACATCTAGTAAGGTGTTAGATGAAATCGGCCAGAGTTTTCTCAGTCTCACAAGCAGCTTATAGGCCTAAGGGTATACCCATCTCAGTAAAGGAGGTTTGTTCTTCTCAACCACCTAAATAAATTTCCGTGATAGGCTTAATTATCCTTCTACAAAGTTTTGAATTTTCAAACAATCTGTATTTATAGATAATCCAATGGAAACTTAGGCATAAAGATTGACACAATCTTCACGAAATAACTTCTTTAAAACAAGTTTTACTTACAAAATTCACAATAGTCAATGAATTCATAACAAGCTTAGTCATAAACTCATAGGACTACTTGGTGCTTGTGATGCTCCCCTAATAATAATGTAGGTGTCATACATCGACAATTAGAAATGGAAACAAGTGCAGCTCTCTCAACTTCCATGGGAATTGGAAACTTGAGAAGCGATAAGAGGTACTCTAGGAATGAAGCGTCAAAAGGCAAAGTTACTGGTCCATTGGTCGGCAATCCGAACTCCTCCTCGGACATTCTCAGAAGCTCTCTGAAGATGTCGCTGCTGAGATATATAAGAGGAATTATGAATCGTCGGTTGTCGGTGCTGTAAACGAACACATGACCTCTGCTTGCAACCACAGTTCGTGTTCCTGACGAGATCCTTTTCCTCCCCAAGACAGCTATCTTCTTCCACTTTCTAGCCATCTCGATGAGCCTCTTCGAGCTGACCATTATGCCTTCTTGAGAGATTGAGAGAGAGTTTCTCTAGAGGAATAAGCAGATGAGAGGTTGGTTAATACTTCGAACAAGTGAGAATGGATGTTCTATGTTTTAGTCCACAATATACTGGTGGGTATATATAGGAAGTTGTTTGAAGACAGGCCATATGTGAAAAAAATGGATTGTCTGAAAATTATTTGGCCAGAAGTGATGCAATCCCATGTGCTAATTTATTGAAGTTCCTGCAAGTTGCATGTCTATGAGTTTGTGGGCACACCTCCTGTCTCACACTTGCATTATATTTATATTTTTTTAATCAATAAAACATATACAAAATGAAAATAAAACAGAAAAACAAAGAAGATCTCACGGATAGTTCAAAATTTTCAAGAAGCTCATATTTTGTGTTTGTTACTATATATATGGCTCTGTACCTTTAAAATAGCCTCAACAATAGATACTTTTTTTTACTATTTGAATAATAGATATTAAACCTATATATTGCTCTGTATCTTAAAAATAACTTAGACAATGCATAATTTGTCTTTGCTAGCTTAGCTATTTTGATGATTTTTTTTTGGATAAGATTGTTTGTAATTTAATGCCATGGTAATTATTGGATAACTTGATCATTATTATCCGGCTATTTCCCTTCCTCTACTCTCGTCAATTGTTGATGAGTTTTATTTCTTTCCTTTAATATTTCCTCATCATGTGATTTGCAGTCTGTTGAAAGCTGAGAAGAAACAAAAATGCATTACATAGATGAAACATCACAAGGCAAGGTGATTTCTCAACATTTATTTATTTATCTTGGAAGTAGAAAACCTAGTTTCTTGAAGCTGAAGGATATAAATGTATAATTATGATATTTTTGTGCTTGATTGAAGAGAAACCAGTTCCTGCGTAAATTTGGATTTTACAGAATTAGTCTGTCTTGTATAGAGGGAAAGAAGAAACAGAGCATGTGCCAAGTTGAACATTATCCTCTTCTGGTAGTGGATTGAGGCGCAACTTGTTATAAATTAACGCATTTTTGGCCCCTATATCTGTTTTCTACACAAAATATGAATAATTTAAGTAATATACAAAACCTCTCACAGACACTGAGAAAGAAATGAATATTTTAATCAAACAAAACCTATTTCTTGGAAGGTTCTGTTCATAGATTATATGTGTATAATTGTTTTAAGTCATATTACAATACAGCACACAAAAACGAAGTGGGGAAGAGATTGCTTCCCAAAACAATTGGAAATAAAATAGAGCAGATGTATTTGTGCCGATCTACTAAAGCATAGGAATAGGATGAAAAGCTATCGAAAGAAAAAAAACCTCCATTCACTTGACCAAACCATGGCTAAATCGTTAGGGTTTGCTTCCCATCCATCTACTAAATCGTTAGAGTTTAATTTGGGCATTTTAGTATGTTCAAGGTTTAGGCCCAAACCATGGCTTAGGTTTGTAAGTCATGTTGTATTTATTTTATTTTGCCCACATTGTGGAAGAATAAATTGCACAAAATATTTCTATTTCCTTTCTTTCTACATGCTATCAGAGGCCTCGATTTGAAAACCTTAAAAAAAATTCTCTATCATGGACTCCTGTTTCTCGCCTCAACTTCTCGCTTCCGCTCATGTCTGGTCGACCGCGCGATGCTAGGTCTCACGTCGAGTGATTCTCCCCATGCTCTCGTCCACGGAATCCTTGTCTGATTCTTGAGACAGGAGCGGGTCATTCTCCCCCTCGACGAAGGCTCCGTGGTATGCTTCTGCCTTCGCAGCTTCTCTCGTCGAACCGCTGATCTCATTCGTCTTCTCCTCCCGTCTGCGTTTTTGTCGCAGTCAATGGCGCTCCTGCTTCCTTCGCTTCTACCGCAGATCTACAGCTTCCGTCGTTTCTCCAGCAGATCTACTACTTTCGTCGCCACTTCTCCCACAGCTCTCGCTGCTCCCGTTCTCATTGATGGGACTACCTGATGCAGAACGACACGTAAGGTTTGTTGAAATTTGTGAAGTGAAAGTGGGTGATCGGGCAGTCCGGGCGGACTGACCGCGCGGACTGATGATGCATTCTGGCGGTCTGGTGTTGGTGACCTGTGGAGTTCTGGTGGCTGCTGTGCGGGTTGAAATCCGCGGACTGCGCGGACTGAGTATGAGTTCGGCAGTTGATTGCTGTTAGCGGTTTGCAAGTTGGAGTCCGCGGTCTTTGCGGACTGCGCGGACTGTTGTTATGGAGTCCGCGAGATCGGCAGTGGTCTGGTCTCGAGTTGCGGTGGTGAGCCGCATTCTTTGCGGTGGACTGGCCTTGGAGCTGGCGACCTGGCTTGGTGTTCGCTGAGCTCGCGCTATATGTTTGGCGGGTTGCTGGACTTGGTCACACACTATGACAAGTCCAGGGTGTCCGCATTGTCCGCTGTGACCGGGCAATCTGCCTGTTGGTCGTGGACTTGTGCTTGCGGACTGGTGCAATGTCCGCTTCTCTGTGCGGACTGACTTGTCACCTTGGTGCTTGACAGTTTTTGGCTGGTCCGGCCTTATCCTTACGGACTGGGCAGACTGCCGTGTGCGGACTGACATCTCGCCTTGGTACTTGGCGGTTGTGGCTGATATGGCCTTGTCCTTACGGACTGGGTGGACTGCTATGTGCGGGCTGGCCTCTGGCTAGCAGGTCTGCTTTGGCGGACTGTTCGTGAGTCCGACATTGGTATTGCAGACAATGCGGACTCGGCGGACTGGCAGTGCTAGCTGGGATCAAGGGGCGGTTAGCCTATCTCATAGGGCGGTGACCACACTCCTCACCCCGCCTATAAATAGGACCCCCCGTCGCTTCATTTGTAAGAGAGTGAACAGTAAGTTGAACTCGGATTAAGTGCTGCGGACTCGATTTTCCTATCCGCGCGGTTTAAGCAGACTTAATTGGTTGCTGTTTGCAGGTGGCGCGGCTAGCACTGTGAAACCAGGAGTTTGGTTTTGACTTCGGTCAGGCTCAGTGAAGTTTGCAGACTGTTTTCAGCGGCTTACCAGTTTTCTCTCTGCTTCAATTTTCCAAGTTCAATAACCTGTCCGTCGGACTCGGCGGTTAGGCGATCTGTTCTCTAGTTCGGCAGCAACATTAGTTCAGCGAATAACGGTGTGTCCGCGCGACCTCGCGGTCTCGGCGGACTCCATTGTTCAGTTCGGCTTCAGCAGCAGTTCGGGCGGTCTCTGCGACTTCTGCGGACAGGCGGTCTCGGCGGTCTCCAGTATTCTGTTCGCCCGAATTGAAACTTGTATTTTTTCCTGCTTTCCCTAGTGTACTGACGAAATCATATCTCGTCATGTATACCTCGCTCTGTAAAGAAGATTGATATATTCATGATCTGCTTGTCTCTGTCTTTGCATCTGGTTGATTGAGTTTCTTCCTTGTTTCTGCTTGGTCAAGTTGTGATCTGGATAGTTCTGAAAATATTAATTTGGTGTTTATACTATCTTGTTGAGTTTCTTGAGAAAATTCAACATGGTATCAGAGAAAGGTTCGGTTGCTTAAGTGGTGATCAACGTTTGAATGTGCTCTGTGCTTCTGGGAACTTAATCAGATTTTCTGCAATGGACGGAGGTTATGCAAGGGGTCTGGGAATTGTGCTTTTGACGCCGACTAACTTCAAGAAGTGGAAGTCGTGCATGAAAAGCTATCTTCTGGGAGAGGAGCTGTGAGAGGTCGTCGGTGGTGATGACCAGGTGGAATTACAGCTGAGTTTGGAACTGCTGAGCAGGTGAGAGTTTGGAGGAAGACTAATGCAAAAGCAGAGTTTACTCTCAAACGGGCTGTCTCACCAGAGCTGTTTGATCACATCATTGGATGTGAGTCTGCTGCTGAAATTTGGACTTCCCTTGATGGGTTATTCAACAGAAAAAACGTAGCTAGGCTACAGTTTCTGGAGAATGAGTTGGATAAAGCAACTCAAGGAGACCTCTCCATCTCAAAATACTTCTTGAAAATGAAGAGCTTGTGTGCTGATTTATCAGCGCTTGATCCTGATGAGCCTATCTCTGAGGCTAAGCTGAAAAGGCACATAATCTGCGGCTTGCGGAAGGAGTATGTGGCCTTTGTTACTTCAGTTCAAGGCTGGACAACTCAGTCATCTCTGCTGGAGCTTGAGAACTTGCTTGCTTCGCAGGAAAGTTTGGCCAGGCAGATGGCTGGAGTTACTATTTCATATGGTGGCAATGAAGCTCTGTTTACTGGGAAGAAGAAGAAGAGATGGGAAGGAAAGAAGAAGAAGAGATGGGAAGGGAAGAAGAAGAAGAGATGAGAAGGGAAGAAGAAGAAGAAGACCGCAGCTGAAGATGTGCCTTCAACCTCTAACCAGCAAGAGAGGAGCTCTGCTCCTAAGAAGGATTGGAAGAAGAATTTGAAGTGCTACAGGTGTCATCAGCCTGGTCACTTCAAGCGTGACTGTAAGGTCAAGCTGCAGCCTGGGCATGCTGCAGGCAAGGAAGAAGCTTGCTCTAGTACTGAGGAAGCTGGCTGGGGTGGAGCCTTCATGACGGGCACTTGTGTCCGTGCCTTATCAGCCATCGACTTTGAAGACGACTGGATCGTGGATTCCGGGTGTGGTCATCACCTCACCGGAGACAAGTCGAAGTTCTCCTCGTTGCAAACTTACTTAGGTAACGAAGCCATCATTATTGCTGATAATACTGTTCATACTATAGAGAAGGAGGGTGTAGTGTCTGTGGGTAGTGATCATGGTCCGCTCACATTAAGGAGTGTCTATCATGTACCGGGCATGAAGAAGAATCTCTTCTCGGTAACCAACGCAGTAGATGCAGGATATCAAGTTCTGTTTGATAAAACAGAAGTAAAGTTTCTCCGTAACGTATCAGCGGTTAAAGCTGATGTTGCTCACGTTGGAAGGAGAGTAAATGACTTGTTTGTTCTTGCAACAAGCTCCTATGTTAATCGGATGAGGGCTAACGATAGCGCGGCTATTTGGCATGAGAGGTTGGGGCATCTAGGGATAGATAAGCTGAAAGCTATGGAAAGCAGGAGCCTTGTGAAAGACTTGCCTAAGCTGTCATCCTTTGGCGATGGTCACGTTTGTGCAGGTTGTCAGTTCGGTAATGCTCATCGTCTTCCGTTTGATAAATCTCAAACAAGGAGCAAGAAACTACTGGAGTGTATCCATGGTGACTTGATGGGACCAACCGCTACTGTTAGCCTTGGTGGGAGCAGATACATGCTGGTTTTGATTGATGACTACTCTAGGTACACTTGGGTGTATTTTATGAAGGAGAAGTCAGCTGCTTTCCAGTTGTTTGTGAAGTTCAAGGAGCTGGTAGAGGGCCGACTTAACCTGCGGATCAAGAAGTTTAGAACTGATAACGACGGAGAATTTCTCTCCTCCGAGTTTTCTAATTTTTGCAGGAAGCACGGGATCCAGAGAGAGCTTACTTATGCTCACACTCCACAATAAAATAGAGTAGCGGAGAGGAAGATTCGTCATCTGACGGAGACCTGCAAATGCTGGATTTATGCCAAGAGTATCCCAAGGTCCTTTTGGGCGGAGGAAATGTCTTGTGCAGCTTATGTCATCAATCGGATGCCTCTCAGCCTGATCAACATGAAGTCTCCTGTTGAGATGATGTACAAGGAGAAGCCAAGCGTAGAACATCTTCGGGTGTGGTTCAACTTGCTATATGCATATCCCGGATGCCTTAAGGACAAAGCTTGATGCAAAGACAAGGAAGCTTGTCTTTGTAGGATATGATGAGCGGAAGAAGGGATGGAAGTGCATGGATCCTGCGACGAAGAAGTTTGTTGTATCAAGAGACGTGGTCTTTGATGAACTGACGTCGTATGGAGGAAGCTCGGTTGATCTACTAGAGAGCAAGGTTGATGAAGAGCAGGTGGTTGCTGAAGTTCTTCAAGAGGAGCTTGCTGTTTCACCAGCAGCTCCTGTTGCTTCAAGCTCTGCGACAGAAGCTTCTGGGTCGGGAAGCAGGGGGAGCGATGCTCCAACTGTGCCCGGGAATGGAGCTGAGCCTGAAGAAGCAGCGGAGGTGGTGAGCAAGGAGCAACCTCTTCGGAGATCAAAGAGGGTCATCAAGCCTCCAGCTCGCTACTGCGAAGGGAATGCAGTGAGCTATGTTTCATGTTTCTTTGCAGGTACTCTTGATGAGCGAGAACCTTCAAGCTTCAACGAGGCTACTGGAGTCAAGGAGTGGGAAGATGCTATGGGAGAGGTGATGACTGCTCTCAAGAAGAATGAAACCTGGGACCTTGTGCTCAGGGTTGATGGCATTACTCCAGTGACTTGCAAGTGGGTGTACAAGTTGAAAAAGAAGGCTGATGGGAGCACTGAAAGGTACAAAGCTCGCTTTGTTGCTCGAGGATTCTCGCAGCAGTATGGAGAAGACTATGAGGAGACATTTAGTCCTGTTGCAAAGATAACTTCGGTTCGGGTGGTGATCGCATTGGCTGCTTGCTAAGGATGGAGAATGTGACAGCTTGATGTAAAGAACGTCTTTCTTTACGGAGAGATTGACAAGGACATTTTCATGGATCAGTCGTTTGGATTTGATTCTGAAGTTTATCCGGACTACGTCTGCAAGCTCAGGAAGGCTCTCTACGGGTTGAAGCAAGCTCCAAGAGCTTGGTATGGGAAGATATCAGAATACCTTCAATTCTGCGGATACCTTGCTTCTAACTCGGATTCTAGCTTGTTCATAAAGAAGAAGGGGGAGCTTCAAGTCTTGGTCCTGCTGTATGTTGATGACATGATCATCACAGGGAATTCAGAGGAGGAAGTAGCTAGGCTCAGGGCTGAGCTTACTATTCGCTTCGAGATGAAAGACTTGGGATAGCTTCATCACTTTCTTGGTCTCGAAGTACAGAGAAAGGAGAACGGGATACTCATCTCCCTGAAAGGTTATGCTGATCGCATTGTGAACCGTTTCGGCACGAGTGAAGGAAAGGTTTGCTCTACTCCTCTGGATCAAGGGCTGAAGCTTCGGCGAGATGAAGGAATGATTCTTCCTAACCCTTTGGTGTTCAGAGCTCTTGTAGGGAGCTTTATCTACTTGACGATTACGAGACCAGACATTGCTTACGATGTTGGTCGAGTAAGTCGGTTTATGACAGAGCCAAGGAAGTCTCACATGGTGACGACAAAGAATATCTTGAAGTATGTCAAGGAGACTTCTGATATGAGACTCCTTTATAGAAGGGACTCAGACTTTTCTTTGCTAAGATACACGGATGCTGATTATATAGTGATTCGGATGATCGAAGGTCAACTTCTGGTTATGTGTTCACTTGTGGATCAGCGAGCATCTCGTGGTGTAGCAAGAAGCAGGACTCGGTGTCTGTCTCTACTACGGAAGCAGAGTATAAGGCTTCAGCCTTGGCTGCTCGAGAAGTCATGTGGCTGAGGAGATTAATAGAGGACGTCCATGAGGAAGTGCAACGTCCTACTTTGCTCCGAGGAGATAATGAGAGTGCTCTCAAACTGGTGAACAATCCAGTTTGTCACGCAAGGAACAAGCATATTGAGATCGAGCACCACTTTATAAGGGAGAAGGTGTTGGAGGGATCTCTTGTGATCAGACATGTTCGTAGTGAAGATAACCTTGCTGACATCTTCACGAAGCCGTTGTTGAAGGGGCCTTTCCAGCGACTTCGAGGACTACTGGGATTGATCACCACTTCTCACTTCAAAGGGGAGTGTTGAAATTTGTGAAGTGAAAGTTGGTGCTCAGGCAGTCTGGGTGTCCTGGGCGGACTGACCGCGCGGACTGATGATGCAGTCTGGCGGTCTGGTGTTGGCGACCTGTGGAGTTCTGGTGGCTGCTGTGCGGGTTGAAATCCGCGGACTGCGCGGACTGAGTATGAGTTCGGCAGTTGGTTGTTGTTGGCGGTTTGCAGGTTGGAGTCCGCGGTCTTTGCGGACTGCGCGGACTGTTGTTATGGAGTCCACGAGATCGGCAGTGGTCTGATCTCGAGTTGCGGTGGTGAGCCGCATTCTTTGTGGTGGACTGGCCTTAGAGCTGGCGACCTGGCTTGGTGTTCGCTGAGCTCGCGACATATGTTTGGCGGGTTGCTGAACTTGGTCACACACTGTGACAAGTCCAGGGTGTCCGCATTGTCTGCTGTGACCGGGCGGTCTGCCTGTTGGTCGTGGACTTGTGCTTGCGGACTGGTGCAGTGTCCGCTTCTCTGTGCGGACTGGCTTGTCACCTTGGTGCTTGGCGGTTTTGGCTGGTCCGGCCTTATCCTTACGGACTGGGCAGACTGCCGTGTGCGGACTGACATCTCGCCTTGGTACTTGGCGGTTGTTGCTGATATTACCTTGTCATTACGGACTAGGCGGTCTGCTATGTGCGGGCTGGCCTCTGGCTAGCAGGTCTGCTTTGGCGGACTGTTCGCGAGTCCGGCAATTGTATTGCGGACTCAGCGGACTGGCAGTGCTAGCTGGGATCAAGGGGCGGTTAGCCTATCTCATAGGGCGGCGACCACACTCCTCACCCCGCCTATAAATAGGACCCCCCCGGCGCTTCATTTTTAACGGAGTGAACAGTAAGTTGAACTCGGATTAAGTGCTGCGGACTCGGTTTTCCTATCCGCGCGGTTTGAGCAGACTTAACTGGTTGTTGTTTGCAGGTGGCGCGGCTAGCACTGTGAAGCCAAGAGTTTGGTTTTGACTTCGGTCAGTCACAGTGAAGTTTGCGGACTGTTTTCGGCAGCTTACCAGTTTTCTCTCTGCTTCAATTTTCCAAGTTCAATAACCTGTCAGCCGGACTCGGCGGTTAGACGATCTGTTCTCCAGTTCGGCAGCAGCATTAGTTCAGCGAATAACGATGTGTCCGCGCGACCTCGCGGTCTCGGCGGACTCCATTGTTCAGTTCGGCTTCAGCAGCAGTTCGGGCGGTCTCTGCGACTTCTGCGGACAGGCGTTCTCGGCGGTCTCCCGTGTTCTGTCCGCCCGAATTGAAACTTGTATTTTTTCCTGCTTTCTCTAGTGTACTGGCGAAATCATGTCTCGCCATGTATACTTCGCTCTGTAAAGAAGATTGATATATTCATAATCTGCTTGTCTCTGTCTTTGCATCTGGTTGATTGAGTTTCTTCTTGGTTTCCGCTTGGTCAAGTTGTGATCTGGATAATTCTGAAAATATTAATTTGGTGTTTAGACTATCTTGCTGAGCTTCTTGAGAAAATTCAACATGGTTTGCACGCCTTTCGGCTTTTTCTAGGAAACCCTAAATGCGTGCAATGAAGAATTGTGATTGAGCGAACGTTGTATGAACTTTAAAAAATGAAGCAACTAGATTTTTTGTAAAACACAAAATTACTATTTTGTTTAAAATGAATTTTCTTGAAAAAAAGTTCAATTCTAAATTCGGGAAGGAAATTCGCAACTTTCGTTCCGTTCTCCTTGTCGTAGCAAAACGGAAATCGTGAACTCCAAATACGTTTCCATTTGGAGTTTTCGACGTAGCGTTCCCTGACAAAATTCAGGCGAATCCCAACAATGAATCTAATTATCCTAAGAGAAAAAGTTGACACATGCAAAGGAAGGGGAAATAACAAGTTACCCAAGGAAAGATGCGTCTTTCCGTATTCGAAGTCGATGTCGATCACGCGAGAAACTCCTCGTCACCTTCAATTTCCCGCTCCGAGATCGGCCGCTATCGCGCACGGGCACCACGGAAAATTGTCACTCACTCACAAGTGGTTCCACATAATCTCTCCAAGAAAGAAGCCACTAATTGAACCCAACTCCAATTTTAATACACACAAAAATCACAAGCAGATTGACACAACAACTCTACTGTTCAATATTTCCCCAAACAGGTAACAACATCAGCCCTCTCTATTTAACTCCAGCCTCAAATGGGGAAACAGATTCACTCATTCACAGTTAGCATTGTTCATCATCTTCATCAACAAACAGTAGCAGCAAGACCTTCATCACAAGGGTCGGACAACATCAATGATGGAAGCAAACAATAGCACGCTCTAAATCAGGAGTCAAGATTTCACAGCACTCACACTTTCATCAACTACAAAACTTATAAGAGGAAGCACAGAGCAATAAACCACTTTCGTTTTCAACATTCACCCGAAAACAGGATACAGGGGGCCCCAATTTATAGGGTTACAAAAACTGAAGACACATACAAATGAAACGAAGTCGAAATATGAATCCAACCACATGCGTCGTGGAAGAGGCGGGCATGACAGAAGCTTGGCGGAGCAGAAATGGCGGAAGCGGGCGGTTGCAAAACCGCCAGGGGTTGGAGCTTTGAAGAATGTGGCGCAGTATCGTGGGCGGAAGCTGTGCGGGAGTGGTGAGCGCTGATGTCGGGGAAGCTGCGGTTGGGAGCTGTCGATCTGAGCCCTAGACTCGCGCGAACTGGGAAGATAAATAGTGATGCGGCTTTTTTTTCTTTTGCAAACTGGAACGGCTGAACCGACTTAAGGCTCCATTCTGTTCGGCGGTGGCCGGTCGATCCGGCGGGTGGAAACGGAGTGTTCGAACCGGAGGGGGGAGGTGGCTGCTCCAAACGGAGCTTTTGGGGGTGTTTCTCAAGGCGGGCGAGTTGAAACGGAGCAAATGCCGCCGGAGGTTCATTTGTTTACCCTCTTTCCGGCGGCGTTTGCCCAAAACGGAGCAGCGAAACGCCCAAACAAATAGAGCATTAATATATGTATATATGTGTGTGTGTGTGTGTGTGTGTGTGTGTACATACATACATATATATACATACATACATATATATATATATATATATATATATATATATATATATATATATATATATATATATATATATATATATTTGTAAATACCAATACAATAAATACAAGTACAATTAAATCCAAATAAAGTGCAATAAAAATGTCACAAATAAACTATGCAAAGCTCAAGGCCGGTAGAGGTCCGGTCGGGTGCGACGTCCGGTCGGGTGCGACGTCCGGTCGGGTGCGACGTCCGGTCGGGTGCGACGTCCGGTCGGGTGCGACATCAGGCACTTTTGCGTCGACCTGATCTGGGCTGATCTCCACCACTACCCCTCTCCTCCCTCGATCTTGTTTCCAGGGGAGCAGTTGTTGCGCCTATTCTTCTCTCTTGATCATGTCAAGATTCTTGTCCGTCCCCGTGATGCTGCTCCTATCTTCTGGTCGATCCCTACTACTGCTGCGCCCGATCCTCTTCTTCTTTCCAGTCGAGCTTTTGGGTGCTCCTAGTGCTCCCTCCTCTGTCGTTGTTGATCTCCTGCAACAAGCCCTTTTTTCTGGCTCAGTCTTTCTGCTCACCAAAGATATGGATCCTGCTGCCCACTTTAGTTGTTGATGGTGCTGATGTCGTATTTTTTAAAGTTTTTGTGTGTTGTGTTGTCGTGTTTGTCGTCGTTTGTGTCTCTATACGATCGTTTCCTTTATGCACGTGTTCTACGTGAGGGAGAGTGTACGTCACGGCCTCTAGGTGTTACTCTATGCTTTTATGCACGTATTCCACGTGAGAGTGAGTGTTTCTGATAACGGCGACTCAGATGCCTCTTTCCTGACTCCTGCCTTAGTCACACATGGCCTCCAGGTGTAGCACGTATTATACGTGAGGGTGAGTTTTGTGATGACGACGACTCAGATGCCTTTTTCCAGACTCCTGCCTTAGTCACACATGGCCTCCAAGTATATTTTGTCAGTTGTTTGTGTCTCCCCACTTTTTTTCTTTGATTTGTGGTAGAGTTGATTTGGCCTTTGTTGGTTGACCTAGTTTCAGCTCCGGGAACATCCAGCGGGATCATGGTCGGTTTGTGGACCAATGTCGTGTGGCCTATGCCTGGTTGGAGAGTCCCCGGTGACACGCGGTTGGCCCTCGATGTCTGCTGTTTTGTCCTACAATGCCAACAATCTTTTACCTCTCTTTTTTTGTTGTGTTCAAGCTGGAGATTTCGCCTCCAACTTGAGGGGGAGTGGAGTTATATTTGGGCATTTTAGTATGTTCAAGGTTTAGTCCCACACCATGGGTTAGGTTTGTGAGTCATGTTGTATTTCCTATATATTGCCCCCATTGTGAAAGAATAAATTGAGCTATATATTTCTATTTCCTTTCTTTCTACACAAATAAAACAATTTAATCAGATGCAATGTTGTGGACTTTACTTGCTATGGTCGACAAATCAGTTTCAGAAGAAATTGTCGCGACGCCACCTTTAAAGCAAGATATGTTTTTTAGAATATCGCCCCATATATTGGAATGACGCGATATACCAAACTTGAGCTAAACATATCGCGGTTATTGATTTTTTCTTACATTAAAAATATTAAAAACTGAAACACTAACTAAATGATCAAGCATCTCTACGTTTTTGTCTTATGAGCTCCAGTTTTCTTCCATTCTCTGGGCTCCGTTGATGATTCTCCTCTCGACTTCTTCAATAATTCCCTTCTCAGTGTTGGAAACGTGAATGAGTCCCCGCCTCGGACTACACCTCTAAAATACTTAGCACAAAATCCACAAACCGCCGAGTTCGCCAACTCTAGCCGCCTATCCGCGCGAGCTCCCACCTGCGAGACGACCACCGCGAGACCACCACTCGCAAACTCTAACTCGCGCCCGCACTCGCTCCAACTCGGCAATCTCCTTCTCGCGCGGTCGAACGATTCTACTCGCGCGAGTACACCACCTCTGCGAGTTCACCACTTCTGCGAGACCGCAGCCACGGCGAGTTCCAACTCGCGCAGCGAGATCACCAAACCGCCCGAACTCGCGAGTACTCTCCTTCTACTCGCCCGGATGCCTCCTTCCACTCGCACGCCGACGAACTCAATCAGTCCGACAAAACTCACCGCCGGCAACTTTCTCTCACTAGAGATTCTTGGCGCTACGGCGCTCTCTCCTCTCTCTAAAACGCAAACAAGGAGTGGAGAATTTCTTCTATTACATCAAACTTACAAATGAACAAACCAAGCCTTTATATAGGCAATTACAACTAATAGGAAAACGCCAAGTGGCAAAGTAATAAAAGCTAATAAAAAACTATTAACTCTTACCCCCTCATCTACCAACTATCCATCTCCCCAAATTAATTATATTCACTCCCCCCATAAAATGAAGCTCCCCAAAACTTGTAACTCCAAAACAAGTGGGGCCCGGTCAACTTGTCAACTCCGGGAAATCCAACAAACTCCCCCTCAAACTTGGCATAGCATGCCGAGTTTGCCTTTGAGCTTCAGGAACGTGTCCACCTTCAACGCCTTGGTAAAGATGTCCGCCACTTGCTCTCCGGTCGGGCAATACTTGACCTCCACGGTCTTCAGCTCCACCTGCTCTCTCAGGAAATGATATCTTGTATCTATGTGTTTGCTCCTCCCGTGTAGGACCGGGTTCTTCGCGTGCTGGATGGCCGACATGTTGTCCACTAACATGGTCGTTGGCCCATCCACTCCATGTTGCAAGCTCTCCAACAGGTTCCTTAGCCAGATGGCTTGGCAGGTGCCAGCTGCCGCCGCAATGTACTCCGCCTCGCAGGACGATAGAGCTATCGTAGCCTGCTTCTTCGAACTTCAAGAGAACACTCATGTTCCCATATTGAAAGCATATCCGGAAGTACTCTTCCGGTCATTAACATCCCCGCCGTAGTCACTGTCTGAGTAACCTACCAGCGTCAGCTCCTCTCCGGTTGAGTACTTTAACCCATGACCTCTTGTCTCATTGATGTACCTCAGGATCCTCTTCGCTGCAGTGAAGTGGTCTTCCTTTGGCTCCTCCATGTGCCTACTCACCATCCCGACCGCATACATGATATCTGGTCGGGTGAAGGTCAGGTAGCGCAGACTACCCACCAAGCTCTTGAATAAGGTGGAGTCCACCGCTCCTTCCTTCGATTCCTTGCTCAGCTTCATTCCCGGGTCGGCAGGAGTGGAGATAGGCTTGCTATCCTCCATCCTGAATTTCTTCAGAATCTCCTCCGCATACTTCTTCTGGGATATGAAGATCCCGTCTTCTCCCTGCTTCACTTCCACCCCTAGGAAGTAACTCAGCTCTCCTAGGTCCATCATCTCAAACTCCCTCTTCATCATCTCCCGGAACTCTTCATACATGACAGCACTGTTCCCCGTGAAGATCATGTCATCCACGTACAAACACACTATCATCGTGCCTCCTTCCTTGTCCACCTTAGTATAGAGAGCGTACTCATGCGGGCTCTTCTGATAGCCATGCTTCTGCAGGAAAGCATCTATCCTTCCGTTCCAAGCTCTAGCCCCTTGCTTCAAGCCATACAAGGCCTTGTCCAGTTTGCAGACTTTCCTTTCCTGCCCCTTTACCACGTACCCTGGAGGCTGCTCGATGTACACCTCTTCCTCCAGGTACCCATTCAAGTAAGCAGAGACCACGTCCATCTGCATAATCTTCCAGCCATGATGAACAGCTAGGGCGATGATTAGGCGGATGGTGTCTATCCGCGCTACGGGTGCGAACACCTCATCATAATTGACACCCTGGACTTGGCGGTAGCCCTTCACGACTAGCCTGACCTTGTGCTTCTCCACGCCGCCATCCTTGTTCTTCTTTACTTTGTATACCCACTTCACCCCGAGGGGTTTGTGGCCAGCAGGAGGGTCGACCAGCCTCCATGTCTCGTTCTTCTTGATGGAGGCGATCTCCACATCCATCGCCTTCCTCCAGCTTTTCTCCTTTGCGGCCTCATCATAGGAGCACGGCTCGACATCTGCCAAAAGACAATATAAAGAAAAATTGTTAAGGACTGGTGCCGTCTCCTCATAGATTTCATCCAGCCCCCTCATCCTGGGCTGAGGACGATTGTCCTTGCTCCCACTGGTGCTTGCTCCTCCAGAGCCGCCTCCACTTGTGCTTGCACCACTAGAGTAAGGGGTGAGAGCTCCCCCTGAACCTCTGCTAGGTGGTGATGGTGGGTCCGCTCCACCCATCTCGGCTTCAGCCTCTTCTCCACCTTCTTCCTCATCATCCTCGTAGAACATCCCCTTGGTGTTCTTCACCTCCTCATTCCAGCTCCAGCAGCTTCCTTCTTCAAACACCACATCGCTAGAGATGATGGCTTTCCCTGTCTCCGGGTTGTACAACTTGTAAGCCTTGCTCGGAGCGTAACCTACAAAAATGCATCTCTCGCTCCGGTCATCTAACTTCCTCCTCCTCTGGTCCGGGATGTGAGCATAAACAACACACCCGAAGACCCTCAGATGCTTCACATTGGGCTTCCACCCACTCCAAGCTTCAAAGGGTGTCTTGAACTTCACACTCTTTGTTGGACAACGGTTCAGCACGTACACTGCCACCTGCACTGCTTCCGCCCAATACTTCTTTGGCCGCCCAATACTTCTTTGGCAACCCCTTATCCTTCACCATACTCCTCGCCATGTTCATGATGGTAAGGTTCTTTCTTTTCGCCACGCCATTCTGCTGAGGCGAGTATGCCGCCGTCAGCTGATGAGAGATCCCCCATTGCTTACAGTACTCATCAAACAGCCTAGAGGTGTACTCCCCACCCCTATCCGTTCTGAGCACCTTCAGCGGTTGACCACTCTCTTTCTCAGCCATCGCCCGGAACTCCTTGAACTTCTCCATTGCCTCAGCCTTCTCCCTTAGAAAGTACACCCAACACTTCCTGCTGAAGTCGTCGGTGAATGTGATGTAGTATCTGCTTCCACCTATTGAAGTAGTCTCAAACGGGCCAGCGATGTCCGAGTGAACCAACTCCAACGGCCTTGTTGCTCTCCGGGACTTGCCACCCTCAAATGTCTCCCTTCTTTGCTTCCCCTTCGTGCATGCCTCACAGACCCTTTGAGGAGGTGTGATCGTAGGCAGCCCTTCCACCATCTTGGACCTAGACAACAGCTTCAGGCCTGTGAACCCCAGATGCCCCATCCGGTGGTGCCACAGCCAAGCTTCTTCCTCCTCTTCAGTCCTCGCGAGACATGCTGTCTCCTTCACATCCATGCTCAAAGTAAAGAGACGATTCGTCGTCATCTTTACCCTCACCACTTCTTTCCCTTGACCATCTTTCATGGCTAGGGTGCCATCCCTCAATAAGACCCGGTAGCCCTTCTCCACAAGTTGCCCGAGGCTTAGGATGTTACTCCTCAAACCCGGCACGTAGAAGACGTCGTTGATGAGCACCTCCTTCCCATTCAACACAACCGCCACTACTCCTCTTCCTTCAACCGAGATCTTAGAAGCGTCGCCGAAACTCACCTCACCACCATTTGGTTCAAGGCTCGTAAACAACTCCTTCTCTCCGCACATGTGATTACTGGCTCCGGTGTCCAAGTACCATATTCCATTCTTTCCGCCTCCAGCCCCTTGGACGGTAAGGAACATCATCGGGTCGCCTCCCGTGTTGCTAGTCTCCGCATAATGGTTGGCATCTCCTCCCTTCCTAGGAGCCCAACAATCGTAGCTCATGTGCTCGAACTTGCCACAGTTGTAGCATTGGGTCTGGGACATGTCTCCTCTTCCTCCTCTGCCTTGACCTCTGCCTTGGTCTCTTCCCTGACCTCTACCTTGGCCCCTGCCTTGGCCTCTTCCTCTTCCTCCTGCGTCGTGTCTCCAACCCTGAGGTTGCTCCACCTCACGCTGGTTGTACTGATTCCTTCCAAAGTCTCTTCCACCTCTTCCTCCTCTACCTTTGCCTTGGTAGCCTCGACCGCGCTGGCCTCCTCCTCTTCCTGAGCTTTCTCCAAAATTGAGTTGAGTCTGGAGTGCTTTCCCCAAGCCACTCGACTTCTCCTCATCTTGCACCATCTGATAGTCATGTGTTTGTAGCGAGCCAATAAGCTCATCCACCGCCATCGTGGTGAGGTCCTTTGATTCCTCAATAGCCACCACCACGTGTCTGAACTTCTTGGACATCGACCGCAGAAGCTTCTCCATGAAACTGACGTCGTCAGTCACCTCTCCGTTCCTCTTCATTTCATTTGTGAGCGTCCGCAGACGGGTCACATAGTCGCCCACCTTCTCCGAGCTCTGCATCCTCATCACCTCGTATTGAGCCCGAAGTGATTGCAACTTTACTTTCTTTGCTTTGTCCACTCCCTGCATGGAGCGTTGTAGTATCTCCCATGCTTCCTTTGAAGTCTCGGCGTCCGAGATCTTCTCAAAGGTCGCTTCATCCACTCCTTGGTACAAGATGAACAGCGCCTTCTTGTCCTTCTTCTTGGCTTCTCTCAACGCCACCCTCTGAGCGTTCGTCATCGCAGCTTCTGCTTCGGCAGTAAACTCCTCAACCCCATCCTCTACTACCTCCCACAACTCCTTGGAGGCTAGTAGTACTCTCATCTGAATGCTCTAGTTCCCGTAGTTTGTCTTGCTCAACTTGGGGACTTGCCCCGGCATCCCACTACTTGTCTCCATCACTTTTCACTTCACACTCTTCTGAGTACAACTTCCAGGGGTCTCAACCTGACTCTGATACCACTTGTTGGAAACGTGAATGAGTCCCCGCCTCGGACTACACCTCTAAAATACTTAGCACAAAATCCACAAACCGCCGAGTTCGCCAACTCTAGCCGCCTATCCGCGCGAGCTCCCACCTGCGAGACGACCACCGCGAGACCACCACTCGCAAACTCTAACTCGCGCCCGCACTCGCTCCAACTCGGCAATCTCCTTCTCGCGCGGTCGAACGATTCTACTCGCGCGAGTACACCACCTCTGCGAGTTCACCACTTCTGCGAGACCGCAGCCACGGCGAGTTCCAACTCGCGCAGCGAGATCACCAAACCGCCCGAACTCGCGAGTACTCTCCTTCTACTCGCCCGGATGCCTCCTTCCACTCGCACGCCGACGAACTCAATCAGTCCGACAAAACTCACCGCCGACAACTTTCTCTCACTAGAGATTCTTGGCGCTACGGCGCTCTCTCCTCTCTCTAAAACGCAAACAAGGAGTGGAGAATTTCTTCTATTACATCAAACTTATAAATGAACAAACCAAGCCTTTATATAGGCAATTACAACTAATAGGAAAACGCCAAGTGGCAAAGTAATAAAAGCTAATAAAAAACTATTAACTCTTACCCCCTCATCTACCAACTATCCATCTCCCCAAATTAATTATATTCACTCCCCCCATAAAATGAAGCTCCCCAAAACTTGTAACTCCAAAACAAGTGGGGCCCGGTCAACTTGTCAACTCCGGGAAATCCAACACTCAGCTCCTTCAATGATTCTCCTCTCAGCTTATGCGACAATTCCTGTCTTTGTGATTTTTATTTGTTGAGCTTGTGTTGTTCAATTCGCTTCTACTCTATGTCGCTGAAGCTCTCTCCGTCAAGAGTTCTTCTGCGCTGAAGCTTTCTTTGTCGAGCTCAGTTAAAGCCTATATATTCTTCTACAATTGTCTTGACCATGTCCCTGCGATATTTAAGCTTCCTCTGTCAACTATCTAGCCTTACCTGCAGCGTTAAAACTTCCTTTGTCAACCTTTGCTAGGGCTTCTTCGATCTTCGAGCATTCTCGTGATCTCTTATTTGTGCTGTCGAAGCTTTTTTCTCAATACACTCTCTCTATAATTGAATGTTAGAATTAGAATCATAATCTTATTCTTCCACTATAGGGGGATATATATAGGAGAACCATATACATCTAAAGTTAACTCGCAATGTGGGACAAAACCCACTTACACATAAATACCAATATAAAAAACCATAAACACGACAATACTCCCCCTCAAGCTGCCGCGAATAGATCAAGCAAGCCTAGCTTGCCACAAGTAGAGAGGAGTCGGGAAGGCCCAATTGCCTTGGTGAAGGCATCTGCAATCTGCTCGGCGGAGGGGACATAGGACGATGTAAGAGTCCCTGAACGGATGTGCTCCCTGAGAAAGTGAGTATCAACCTCAATATGCTTAGTCCGCTCGTGCAGAACTGTGTCAGAGGCTATTATAAGCGCGGGTTGGTTGTCGCGAACAAGTGTCGAGGAACCAGAAGGAGGAAAACCAAGCTTGGTCAAAAGAGTACACAATCAAAGTAGCTCAGTAGCGCCATGCGCCATAGCCTGGTACTCAGCCTCAGCAGACGAGCGGGAGACAACACTTTGCTTCTTGCTTTTCCAGGAAATAAAATTGCCACCATAGAAAGTGCACGTCCCCGAAGTAGAAGGTCGATCAATGAGGGAACCAACATAGTCAGAATCCATGTAACAGGTGAGACTGGGGGACAGAGATGACCGGTAGAAAAGCTCGAGGCTAGGAGATCCCTTCAGGTAATGGAGGATTTGAAATGCTGCATCAAGGTGAGAAGTATGTAGAGCATGCATGAATTGACTGACCACACTCACAACAAAGCTAATGTCGGGGAGAGTGCTGGTCAAGTGGATAAGTCTGTCAACAAGACGTTGGTATCTGCCCGGCTCATAGAGAGGATCGCCAGACTCAGCATGTAAGCAGTGGTTCAAATCCATGGGTGTAGATACAAGAGAGCACCCAAGAAGGCCAGTATCACTTAAGAGGTCGAGTGTATACTTGCGTTGAGACAAAGAGACCCCCTGCTGAGATTTGGCAACCTCAATCCCGAGAAAGTACTTCAGAGGCCCCAAATCTTTCACCTCAAAAGCCTGCTGAAGCACCCCTTTGATCTGAAGTATCACCGAGTTATCGTCACCGGTAAGAATAATATCATCCACATAGACAAGAATAATGACACTACGACCATCCATAACAGTCTGAACAAAGCACGTGTGGTCAGCATGACATCTGGTGAACCCACTCTAAAGCACAACGGTATCGAACCGCTCAAACCACGCTAGAGGGGACTGCTTCTGCCCATACTAGGATTTCTGCAAAAGATAAACATGACCCAAATACTCCCCTTGAAGCTTGTAATGGGGGGGGGGGGGCGGATTCATATAAACTTTCTCAGCAATGTCGTCATTGAGGCAGGCATTCTTCACGTCCAGCTGATGAAGAGGCCACCCATGGCAGGCAGCAAGAGAAACAAGTAGACTGACAGTAGAGAGCTTGGCAACAGGGGAAAAGGTACACCATAATCCCTAGGAGTCTGAGTGAATCCCTTTGCGACAAGGCGTGCTTTGTAGTGGTCAAGAGAGCCGTCAGCATTATACTTGACAGTGTAAACCCAATGGCAGCAAACAGTTTTTCGACCTGCGGGAAGAGAAACCAAGCGTCGGGTGCCTACCTTCTGTAATGCGGACATCTCAGCCTCCATGGCCGCTGCCCACTCGGGGTGCTGGAATGCCTTAGTCATTGAACTCAGAACTCTGATCTGATCGGTAGCAGTCAAGTAGCATTTTACTTCTTGATTAATGTTCATCGCTAGATCCGAACTCTTTTGGATTTTTCTTGTTCTTTATTTTCGCTGCGTGCACAAGTGTTGTGTCATCCTAGCAAAACCCAATAATATCACTTAGGGTTGGAGCAAAGTGACTTGAAATCGATGATTAGGGTATGAGAAATCCTTACAGAAACTTTTCATTTAAAAATAGATGAAAGAAATCTCAAAATCTCAAACCCTAGATTTCTACCCATTTCAATCCGTGAAAAATCTTCATAGAAGGAACAAGGAGGAGTGGAGAGGAAGAGATTGCCTCTCGATAGAAGGAAAAATCAGAAGAAACGGAGGAGAAATGGGCTCTCGGGAGGCGATGGCACCGTGCGGCTTTCGTCGGGTGCCTGGAACTTCTCGTGCGGTTTGGGGGAGGAGGAATAAAGCGGGCGCTGTTTCCTTATTTATTAACCGAGTGCCGCTTAGCCCGTGAATGCCACGCACACCTTTGAACCGGGACTTGCCGGTTCACACCCTTGTAACCGGTTTCATCCTCTCTTCCTTACCACTTAACCCTTTTTAATAATAATTAGTTTACATTCAGGCCTTATTAGTTAACATAATTGAGTACTTAAAGAATACCTGAAATTGACGGCGTCACAGCTGTTGTGAAGTAATAGCCGATGAGATTGACGGAATTATGTGAGTAATCACATGAGATTCGGGACTAGTAGTATCGCGTGCACGCACACTCGCAGAGCAGCCTACTTTTATTTGAGCCTTTGCCTTAATTTTGTGCGATTCACATTTATTCTTGTATTGTGTAATTTTGTGATTTGTGTATTTCTTTTCTTTTAAGAGGAAAATGAAAAAAAGAGCTTCTTCTTCCATAAAAAAAAATCTTTCAAGAATCTCAAAACTAATCTTCGTATAAAAGTGTGTGCTGTATTTGTATGTTTACGAGTCAAAGTTTTAGCACACGAAAGTCGAAGTATATACGATACAATTGAGAATCCAGTGTGATAATGACAAATATTTGTACAAGAGTTTTGTCTTCGTAACGAAGGAGAGGCCATAGGACCAAGGGATGGCCATCTATAGAGGTTTATTCATCTACACCGCCTTAATAAGTTCTTGTAGTAGTTTCAATTCTCCTTCTACAAAATTTTGACGATTCTAATAATATGTATATACAGATAATCCATGGAAAATAAGGGAAGAAGGATATCCACAATCTTCGTGAAATAAATATTTTTTTAACAAGCATATCTTTACAAAATTCGCAATGACAAATTAAATCCTACAAGTTCATTCATAAACTCATAGGACTACTTGGTGCCTATGGAGCTCATCTGCTAGCAAAGTAGGCACCATACACCGGCAATTAGAAATGGAAACAAGTGCGGCTCTCTCAACTTCCTCGGGAGCCGGAAATTTGTGAAGCAATAAGGTGTACTCCTGGAATGAAGCATCAAAATGCAGAGTGATGGGTCTGCTGGTCGGCAGCCCGAACTCCTCCGACATTCTCAAAAGCTCTCTAATGATGTCGCTGCTGAGATATGCAAGAGGAATCTTGAATCGTCGGTTGTCGGCGTTGTAAACAAACACATGGCCTCTGATTGCAACCATTGTTGGTAAATTACTTCAAACAAGTGAGAATGGATGTTCTAGTCCACATTATGCTAGAGGGTATATATATCTTTTATATATATATCTTATATATATATATATATATATATATATATATATATATATATATATATATATATAAAGCAATATGCATATGTTGAGACACACCAAAAGTTGGATACCAGCCATTGGATGTAGTCATCCATTGATATCAGCCGTTGGATCATGAGAGAGAGAGAGAGTTGGGACAGAGAGAGAGCGGGAGGGAGAGGGAGAGATAGCAGATGGGATAAGGAGAGAGAGGGAGATATTTAATGAAGAAAGAGAGAGGGAGAGAGACAACCGGAGTAATAAGGAGAGAGAGGGAGAGAAATTAATCTTTTTACATCAAAAAGTATATAAAGCAATATGCATATGTTGAGACACACCAAAAGTTGGATACCAGCCGTTGGATATAGTCATCTGCTGATATCAGCCGTTGGATCATGAGAGAGAGTGTGTGGGGAGAGAGAGTTGGGAGAGAGAGAGCGGGAGGGAGAGGGAGAGATAGCAGATGGGATAAGAGAGAGAGGGAGATATTTAATGAAGAAAAAGAGAGAGAGGGAGAGAGACAACCGGTGTAATAAGGAGAGAGAGAGAGAGAGAAATTAATCTTTTTACATCAAAAAGTATATTTTTTACAAAATAAAATTGTAATATTGATTTTTATTTTTTTACGGTCATTTTGAGTACTCATATGTATATGTTGCGGACGCAACCCGCCTTGATGCGGGCACAGCCCGCAGCGACGCATCGAGCACAGGCGAAGCCCGTGCGGAGGCGGGCGAAGCCCGCATGGATGTGGCCGAAGGTGCTCGAAAGCATCGAGCACCGGCATAGCCCGTGTTTGTGTGTGTGTGGGGGGGGGGGGGGGGTGGAGAGTACACTCGAGCTAAAACATGATAAAACAGCACGAGTTCTGTTTTTTTGGATTTTTAACCCCCAAATGTTTCTCATTTGAAATGTTTCTCATTTGAAAAAATGATCAGTCTACAACTTTCATGATGATCACTTTTTAATTTGAAGCCGTTTAGGCCCCGAATTTGGGCCCCGAAAAATGTCACTTCCGCAACGAGTCGTCCGTACAGATTTTCGGCGTGACATTTTTCGGGGCCCAAATCGGGAGTCTAAACGGCTTCAAATCAAAATGTGATCAACATGAAAGTTATAGATCTCCTTTCATGTTGATCACCTTTTCAAATAAGATACATTTGGGGGTCTAAATTCCAAAATACACAAATTGTGCTATAATTTTCACCGTTAGCGCACGCTAACAATATATAATCCTTATATATATATATATATATATATGGTGTGTGGCTGTGTGCAGACATGCCATGTGAAGAAAATGGAGTGTCTGGAAATTATTGGAACATTTATGGCTGAGGTGGCAGCAATTCCATGTGCTGAATTGATGTGAGTCCCACGATTGCATGTCCATACTTTGGTGCTCAGTCATCTCAGTGTCTATGTGGGTCACCTAATTAATGCAGCCACAGCCTATGTCTCACACTTGCATTATTATTATTGTTAGTATTATATCATATTAATTATCTAAATAATCCTTAATTGTTAGCATAATTACAGGATGCATTATTATTTTTGTCACTTTTTCAAAGGATGGGTCATAGGACTAGGGTATGCCTCATTTTGATAAGGAGATTTATTCAGCTCAGATTCTTTAATAATTTCTTGAGGTAGATAATTCAAAATTTTCTCATCTCAAGGCAGATGAGATCGCGGGGAGTTAGCCTGGCAACAAACGTACTGGATTTCTCTATAAACTGACAAGAAAACGGTATTTTCTATCTCAAAAATCCAACTTCACAGTGCAATCATTACAAACATCCAGTAAGGTAGTCATAAGTACATTAGCAAACATCTAGTAAGGTGTTGGAAGAAATCAGCCAGAGTTTTCTCAGTCTCCCAGGCAGGTAATAGGCCTAAGCCCTAAGGGTATACCCATCTCAATAAAGGAGGTTTATTCTTCCTTCTCAACCACCTAAATAAATTTTTGTTGTTGTTTTAATTCTCCTTCTACAAAGTTTGAATTTTCAAACAATCTGTATTTATAGATAATCCAATGGAGACGGAGGCAAAACGATTGACACAATCTTCACGAAATAACTTCTTTAAAACAAGTTTTACTTACAAAATTCACAATAGTCACTGAATTCATAACTAGATTAGTCATAAACTCATAGGACTACTTGCTGCTTGTGAAGCTCCCCTAATAATAATGTGGGTGCCGTACACCGACAATTAGAAATGGAAACAAGTGCAGCTCTCTCAATTTCCATGGGAACTCGAAATTTGAGAAGCGATAAGAGATACTCCAGGAAAGAAGCATCAAAAGGAAGAGTAATGGGTCCGATGGTCGGCAGCCCGAACTCCTCCTCCGACATTTTCAAAAGCTCTCTAAAGATGTCGCTACTGAGATATGTAAGAGGAATCTTGAATCGTCTTTTGTCGGCACTGTAAACGAACACATGGCCTCTGCTTGCAACCACAGTTTGTGTTGCTGATGAGATTCTTTTCCTCCCCAAGACAGCCATCTTCTTCCACTTTCTAGCCATCTCGATGAGCCTCTTTGAGCTGACCATTATGCCTTCTTGTGAGATTGAGAAAGAGTTTCTCTAAAGGAATAGACAGATGAGAGGTTGGTAAATACTTCAAACAAGTGAGAATGGATGTTCTATGTTTTAGTCCACAATGTACTGGTGGGTATATATAGGAAGGTGTTTGAAGACAGGCCATATGTGAAAAAAATGGATTGTCTGAAAAATATTTGGCCAGAAGTGATGCATTCCCATGTGCTAATTTATTAAAGTTCCTGCAAGTTGCATGCCCGTGAGTTTGTGAGCACGCCTCCTGTCTCACACTTGCATTATATTTTTTATTTTCTAAATCAATAAAACATAAACAAAATGAAAATAAAACAGAAAGACAAAAAAGATTTCACGTATAGTTCAAAATTTTCAAGAAGCTCATATTTTGTGTTTGTTACCTTGATGCTTGCATCATCCGTAGAATTGTAACCTGAATAGTCACTACTATATATATGGCTCTGTACCTTTAAAATAGCCTCACAATGGATACTATTTTTTACTATTTGAATAATAGATATTAAACCTATATATTGCTCTGTATCTTAAAAATAACTTGGACAATACATAATGTGTCTTTGCTAGCTTTTAGATATTTTGATGGGTTTTTTTTTTTTGATAAGATAATTTGTAATTTATTCCCATTGTAATTACTGGAAAACTTGATCATTATTATCCTGCTATTTCCCTTCCTCTATTCTCTTCAATTGTTGATGAGCTTTATTTCTTTCCTTTAATATTCCATCGTCATGTGATTTGCAGCCTGTTGAAAGCTGAGAAGAAACAAAAATGCATTACATAGATGAAACATCACAAGGCAAGGTGATTTCTCAACAATTTTATTATGAAATATATTTATTTATTTATTATCTTGGAAGTAGAAAACCTAGTTTCTTGAAGCTGAAAGATAGAATTGTTATAATTATGATATTTTTTAGCATAAAAGAAGAGAAATCAGTTCCTGCCTAAATTTGGATTTTACAGAATTAGTCTGTCTTGTATAGAGGGAAAGAAGAAACAGAGCATGTGCCAAGTTGAACACTTGAACATTATCCTCTTCTGATAGTGGATTGAGGCGCAACTTGATATAAATTAATGCATTTCTGGGCCCTGTATATGTTTTCTACACAAAATATGAATAGTTTAAGTAATCTACAAAACCTCTTCACAGCCAATGAGAGAGAAATGAAAATTTTAATCGAACAAAACCTACTCCTTGGAAGGTTCTGCTCTTAGACTATATGTGTATAAGTGTTTTAAGTCATGGTACAATACAGCACACAAGCACGAACTGGGGAAGAGGTTGCTTCCCAAAACTTACATTACTAAAATAGAGCAGTTTTATATGTGCCAATCTACTAAAGCATAAGAATAGGTGAGAAACTATCACAAGAATAAAACCTCCATTCACTTAACAAAACATTCAGTACAAATAAAAAACTTTATCACATGCAATGTTGTGGACATTGGCTGCTATGGTCAACAAATCAGTTTCAGAAGAAATTGCCATGACACATTCTTTAAAACAGAATGTCTTTTTTTAGAATATCATCTCATATATTGGAATGACGCGATATACCGACTTGAGCTAAACTTATCGTAGTTTTTGATTTTTTTACATTAAAACATTAAAAACTGAAACACTAACTTAATCGTTCAAGCATCTCTACCTTTTTGTCTTATGAGCTCCAGTTTTCTGCCATTCTCTTGGCTCCGTTGAAGATTCTCCTCTCAACTCCAACAATTCTCTTCTCAGCTCCTTCAATGATTCTCCTCTTGGCTCATGCAACAATTCTTGTCTTTGTGATTTTTATTTTTTGAGCTTGTATTCTTAAATTCGCTTTTACCCTATGTTGTTGAAGCTCTCTCCGTCAAAAGTTCTTTTGCGCCGAAGCTTTCTTTGTCGAGCTCAGTTAAAGCCTATGTATTCTTCTACAATTTTCTTGACATGTCCCTACGACATTTAAGCTTTCTCTATCGACTATCAAGCCTTACTTGCAACGTTAAAACTTCCTTTGTCAACCTTTGCTAGAGCTTCTTCGAGCATTCTTGTGATCTCTTATTTGTGTTGTTGAAGCTTGTTTTCTCAACACACTCTCTGTCAGTCTAAATCCTAATGGTGTGAATCTCTTGGTATAACTATGAGCTTATTCTACTCTTATCTCCTCCCTCAGATGACTCTTTATGTTTGTATTGGGTTGTGATCGATGATTTAATGAGACCTTTGGTTTCTTTTCATGATGTTGCATGGAAAAATTGACCCTCATTTTGGATTTTTCCTTTCATTCTAGAATGTTACTAATATTGTAAAGTTTATTTGATTTATACTTTTTTTGGTTTCATTTGTATTGATTTTTGTTAGAAAAGCCCATGTAAAGTGCCCATTATTGGACCTAGTTTTATTGTTTTTCCTTCTCCTCTTCTTAGTCCCACATCTTGTATAGGATTTCTTCTCTACTTCTCCCTCCTATATATCTGTATTCTCTCATTGTATTTAGTTACGAAAGCAATACATACAAGATTTGAGCTCTTTCTACATGGTATCATGGCCAGGTTCCGGTACCAGGCGGTTTCCCTCTTTTTAACCGCCCACAGACCGCCTCCCTCTCCTATCCGCACCTTGGTCTGCGGACTCTCCTTCTCTACCCGCTTTCTATCCGCGGGTTGTCCTTTGGTTCTCCTCGCCGGTCTCCCTGCGGTTTTCTCTCTTCTAACCGCGCTAGTTCTCACGTTCTCTCCTGCCCTCCTCCCTCCCTCTGGCTCTCTTTTTATAGCTCTCCCCCCTCTGTCAGGTGGGCCCCGCCTTCTCTCGCTAGTGGCTCGGTCTTCCCGCCCTAGCCACTGCCTGGTCTTGCCGCTCGAGTTCTCCTACTCGCGGCCTATTCTTCTCGCGGCTTCTCCTAGCCGCTGCCTTCTCGTTACCGCTCGAGTTCTCCTCTCGCGGCCTCTCCTTCTCGTTGGTTCTCCTTGCCGCTCCAGTGCCTTCTCCCTTTGTCTTCTCGCGCGGTCTCTCCTTCACCGCTGCGACCTCTCTCTATTTCTGTTCGAGCCGACCTCTTTTGTTGCTCCTTATCTGGCCGTTAGTGTGCTCACTGTGACCGTGCGGTTTGTCTCTCCGCACTCAGGTCGCGGCCTCCCTTTCTCTCTCTTGCTCTCTGCTGCTCTTGTCGCTTTGACTACCCGCTGCGGCCTCTCATGTAACCGCGCGGGCTTGTCATGCAAGAGTGCTCTCCCGCGGCGACCTCCTCAACCCGTGGCGACCTCGTCAACCCGTGACGACCTCGTCAACCCGCGACAACCTCTTCAATCTGCAGAGACCTCTTCAACCCGCAACGCCCTTTCCTGCTCGTTGCGGCCTCTACGGTCTCTATGAGCTCCTCCGTTGACTCCACCGGCCAGGCGACTAACCCCTCTGCAGACCGCCCGGCGGCTAACCCCTTTGCAGACCGCCCGGATCCTCCTGACCTTCGCGATGAGCTGCGGATCACCACCATCTCCCTGTCTGGAAAGAAGAATTTCATCCCATGGGTGCACTCGGTTCACCGAGTTCTTCAGGCCAAGGGCCTTGTGCTTCATCTCACTCAGGGACCTCCTTCTCCTCCTACCGACGACTGGCTGCAAAACGACAGTCGCGTTCAGACGTGGCTCCTCAATTCCCTGGAGGGTGAGCCCTACCAGATGGTCATGTATCATGAGACGGCCAACGCTATGTGGGATGATCTTTACTCCTTATACTCGGGCAAGGACAGCTGCCAGCACATCTATGACATTATTATCGATCTTCAGGCTCTCGACGTTGGCGGGACTGTGGACATGACCTCGTTTGTTACTCATGCTAAGACTCTTGCGGAGGCTTGGATCCAGCATCTGCCATCTACCACTGATCTTGCTGCTCAGCGATCTCAAAAGGAGGCTGTCTGCATTGCTATGATGATGGCTCGTGTCACGCCACACCTTCAGAGTATCCGGGCTCAGGTTCTGGCTTCGGCCACTACTCCTTCCTTATCTGATGTTTGCTCTATGCTCCTTCGAGTGTCACCGCCCCCGGATACTCCTGCACCCTCCTCTCCAGCCCTTCTCCAGCAGACCCTTCCCCCTTACTTCCCCCACCGTCTTCTGCTCGTGGTGGACGTTCGATCTCCCGCTGAAGGGGGCGTGGTGGTCGGGGCCGCCCAAAGTATTCTTATTGCGGCCGGGACGGCCACACTGAGGCAGTTTGCTATAAGAAACATGGCTACCCTCCTCGTCTGACTACTGTTGTTGCAGCTGACGGCTCTTCTGCCACGAGTGCCGACCTTGAGGCCGTTCGTCTCCAGCTCCAGCACCTTCAAGGGCTGCTCAACCCGCCCTCTGCCTCCATCGCCTCCGTCTCCAACATAGGTACTGCTTGCTTATCCACCAATCCCCGCTGGATCGTGGACTCGGGTGCCACTCATCACATTACCTCGCTACGGCCACCCCAGTACTCGTATTCTCGTCATCTGAAATGTATCACCGTGGCAAATGGGGAGACGGTTCCAGTCTCCGGCTCGGCTGACTTTTCTCTCAACCCATTGATCTCTGGCTCTTCATGTTCTGAGCTTCCCGTTCAATTTACTTTCTATTGGTCGCCTTACTAATGATTTAGATTGCTCTGTCATATTCACATCCTCTTCATTTTTCATATAGGATTGGCGGACGCGGACTACCATTGGTAAAGGCACACTGCGGAATGGGCTCTATCTTCTCGATGACTGTCCCACTGTCCTATCCTCTGTCTCCTCCAGTGAGTGACATCGACATCTTGGGCATGCCCCTCTACCGGTCCTCCAGCGGGCTCTTCCTGATGTCTCTCTTCACCCTTTTTAGTTCGAGTCATGTATCTTCGGCAAGCAGCCGCACTCTTCTTTTCCTGCACATTGTACCCGGAGCACTGCTCCTTTTGACTTAGTACATTCAGATGTTTGAGGTCCTTTTAAAATTACTAGTGTTTCTGGTTATCGCTACTTTATTACGTTTATTGATGATTACTCTCGCACGACGTGACTCTACTTACTTCTTGATTGCATTGAGCTTCCCCGTATTTTTCGGGCCTTTGTTATTGAAACCCGTACGCAATTCCACACCACCCTCAAAACATTGTGCACCTATAATGCTCGTGAATACACTAGCCACGGCTTTGCGACTTTGTGCTCTGAATTCGGGATTATTCATCAAACATCATGTGCTTACACACCCCAGCAAAATGGCGTTGTCGAACGAAAGAACCGGCACTTGCTTGATGTTGCCCGCTCCCTCATGCTTCAAATGCATGTTCCCAAACCCTACTGGAATTTTGCGGTCTCCACTGCGTGCTTCCTTATTAACCGTCCCCCTTCCTCCATCCTCAACTATGCTACTTTGTTCAGCCTTCTGTTTCCTTCTACTCCGGCCTTCCCTCTCCTGCCTCGCATATTTGGCTGCACCTGCTACGTCCACCGCCTGGGCCCGTCCTCGGACAAGTTGGATCCCCGGGAGGCTAAACATATCTTCGTCGGCTATTCACGTACGCAGAAAGGCTATGTGTGTTATTCTCCTGCTACCCGCAAGGTCTCCGCTTCTGCTGATGTTACCTTCCAGGAGGATCAGCCGTTCTTCTCTACACCTTTACCCACTCCTCTCACACCGATAACTCTACCGCCACTCCTCCCATGCCCTGTTATCCCCGTTACTACACCTCTGCCATCGGTCCCACCTGCTCCGACTTCTGCGCCCTCCAGGCCGCCTGTCATTCGTGTCTACACTCGTCGCCCTTTCGGTTCCGTTGCCCCTCTGCAGTCGGCCTCGACCTCGGCTACTTCGCGCCCTGCTGATCAGGTACCGGCCTCCACTGCTCATCCTCTGGCAAACTGTGTCTCCTTGCATCGCCTTTCTCCCCAACTTCACACATTTGTTACTTCTCTTTCCTCGGTTTCGGTCCCTAACTCTGTGCAGGAGGCGCTCCAACATCCTGGCTGGCGGGCCGTCATGGAGGAGGAAATGGCTACTCTCTGGGCCAACCAGACATAGACTCTCGTACCCCTCCCTCCGGGTCAGAAACTGGTTGAGTATAAGTGGGTCTTTGTCATCAAACATGCTGCTGATGGGACGATTGACCGTCTGAAAGCTTGTCTGGTGGCTCGTGGCTTCAACCAACAACAGGGGCTCGACTATGAAGAAACTTTTTCTCTGGTGGCCAAACTCAACACCGTTCGAGTCCTCATCTCCGTGGTTGTCCATCGCTGGTGGCCCTTACTCTAACTGGATATTAAGAATTCCTTTCTGAATGGCGATCTCTAGGAAACAGTTTATATGCAGCAACCTCCCGGGTTTGAGACAACGGGGGAGTCTCAGGTCTGTCGTCTTATGAAGGTCTTGTATGGTCTCAAACAATCCTCACGGAGTCACGGGCATGGTTTGACAAGTTCAGTTCGGCAGATTTCTCGTTGTTCACTCGTCACCGAACAACGAGAACGGTTCTTCTGTTAGTATACGTTGACGATATCATAATCACCGGAGACGACTCGAAAGGAATACAGGAGGTCAAACTACATTTGAGCTCCGTATTTCAAACAAAATATCTGGGACCCCTTCGATACTTCTTGGGCCTTGAGGTTGTCAGATGGCCTTGTCCTCTCTCAGCGGAAGTACTGTCTCGACCTCCTTCATGATGCAGGCTATTCAGGTTGTAAGCCGATTGACACCCCAATGGATGTAAATTACAAGTTGTGCGCTCAGGCATCTGACTCAGATCTCCTACTCCAGAATCCAGAATACTATCGTCGTCTTGTTGGAAAATTGATCTACCTCGCGGTAACCAGACCAAATATTTCCTTCGTTGTTGGTATTGTCAGTCGGTATATGCATTCCCCTCGAAGATCACATCTTCAGGCCGTTGAACGCATTCTCAAATACCTTAAAACGGCTCCTGGTCAAGGACTGGTATACAAAACCTCATCTTCAGCTCCAACATTGGTGGCATATTCTGATGCTGATTACGTTGATTCCCTTGATGATCGACGGTCAACCAGTGGTTATTGCACATATTTTGGTGGACATTTGATTACTTGGCGAAGTAAGAAACAAGCGGTCGTTGCTCGATCATCAGCTGAGGCAGAATACCGGGCAATGACATCAGTGGTTTCAGAACTGACGTGGCTTGAAAGTCTCCTTACTGATCTGGGTGTAAAGCTCCCTTCCCCAGCTCTCCTCCTCTGTGACAGCCAAGCTGCTATACATATAGACAAGAACCCGGTGTTCCTCGAGAGAACAAAACATATTGAAGTTGACTGTCATTTCATCCGGGAAAAGGTTCAAATGAAGAAGCTCGAACTGAAGGATGTTCCGAGGACTGAACAAGTTGCGGATGTCCTCACAAAGGCTCTTTCCAGTACCCTCTTCTATCAATGCTTGTCCAAGCTTGGCGCATACGATTTGTATGCTCCAGCTTGCGGGGGAGTGTTAGAAAAGCCCATGTAAAGGGCCCATTATTGGGCCTAGTTTTATTGTTTTTTCTTGAAGGTTTTCTTCTCTACTTCTCTCTCCTATATATCTGTATTCTCTCATTGTATTTAGTTACGAAAGCGATGCATACAAGATTTGAGCTCTTTCTACAATTTTTTATGTATAAAATGGATTCATCGGAGCCTCTAGTTTAATATCTCAAATTCGATAAGGGCGGTCTATTAAGGGTGGAGAGTGCATTTGGGGCTATGAAGCCCAAACAAAGACAAATCTTGTGATAGACATACTTCTTGTTGTAAGAATGAACTAATTATCACATTGGGATTGAAAAAAAAGTACTATATTTAAGTAATAATTTGTACCCTCAAATATTAGAGGCTCCTTTTCAAAGCATGGGAAGGTTTTTTAGGAACCCCGAAGTTAAATATGTTGTGGGTAGGAGTAGTACTGGGATGAGTGACTTTCTGTGAAAGTACTCCTCGGTCGCTCTGAAAAAGGATAAAAGTGTGTTGTTTAGCTTTGTATGGGTTGAGCTGAAAAAGCAGACAATTCCTTAAATATTATGAGTCGGGTCATTACATCTAGTGACACACTTCGTTCTCTTGTACCAACCAGTAGAGATCAATTTGGCATTCAAAAAATGGGAATATGCCCCAATAGAAAATATTAAGTGATCTTGTTTTTGTAAGTTCAATGTTCTGTTAAAGTCATCGTATACTGATGCATCTCGAGACCATCTTACTGCAAAAATCTAGATGGAGGAAACATTATAAAGTAGATGAGGAGGAGGATAATGAGGCAAATTGGAGATATTATGGATGCCCATCTAAGGACAAGAAAAACTTCTAGATATATTTTGAAGAAGACCATCACTAAAAGTTTAAGAGGAAAGCACTAAAGAGCGTTGTTGGAAGAAATGTATCTAGTAGTTTTTCTTGTCCTTAGATGGGCATCCATAATATCTCCAATTTGCCTCATTATCCTCCTCCTCATCTACTTTATAATGTTTCCTCCATCTAGATTTTTGCAGTAAGATGGTCTCGAGATAAAAATAGAAGTTGTATTTCATTCATCCTCATGGGAGCTTAATATAGGAAATACATGGACTCCCTAACTCACATACACGATGTGGGACTAAACAAAAATACTCTTAAAAGACTCTATTAATATGATAATACTCGTAACTCCAACACTCCCCCTCAAGTTGAAGGGGCAACCTTCTGCTTGTACATCAAAATAACGGCAATGAAGGTAGGCGATGTGGACAAAACGTCAGACGAGCCATCGGGGGAAATTCTAAACCGGAGAATTAAGCTTGGGACATAGCCACACACGATGCAGACTCACACACGACATGGACTCGCTGGAATCAGATCAACCAATCATCACCAACACGCACAATATGCAAAAGAGAATGAAAGATGTGGAGCAAATCATCAAACGGGCAACCGGGGATAATCTGTCGGGGATCATCCGCAGAAAGGGCAGTCCCACACGACACAGTCCCGCACGCCTCCCACTCAACATAACCTGCTAAAATTAGCACAACAAACAACAATCGTGCTCTAACACATGACCAATCAAAAGAAAAATTGGGGTGACACAAGACAACACGAGGTAAAAGCCTGGAGGTCTGTGTGGGACTAAGGCGAAAATCGGAAAACATCATCCGAGATGCCCTCCCCCCCCCCCCCCCCCCCCCCCCCCCCCCCTCACGTGGAACACACTTGAAAGAAGGCATAAAACACACGATAACTCTAAGCAGCAGGAAGACGGAACAATAAAACAAAAAGGCTGAAAGACAGAAAACCACCCAAAAACTTTAGCAACATCAAGAGTGTGGCACCCCATAAAGGGTATCAGTGACTGGAGGCATCATCTCATCAAGCAGGAAAGGAGGTAGCGTCTGGACACGGCGGTTGACGCACGAAATCTGAACCTCTATTAAACATGCGGTCATGGAAGCTATCTCCTGTCGGAAGCAGCTGGGGTTGATGACGAGAGCTGCAGACGGACGGGAAGGTGTCGACGATTTGCGATAGGAATGCAGCGGCAGGCGGATCGACAAAGTTGTCGACAGAGGGCGTAGATGAGTGGGGATTGATGACAAGAAATGTCGAAGGGAAACGTTGATTGAAACTTCTCTTCGGGATCGACGATGTTGCCAGTGAAGAGGCCATGGAAGACGGCGATGGAAACTTCTGGCGGGAACGAGGATTACAACGGATCTACGATTCCAACAGCTACGGGCTCAACGGGATCTAGGATGGTGAGCAGCGACGGGCACGACAGAATCTAGGACGATGCACAGGATCAACGGTCGGGAATTAAGACAGACTCCAGACGGGATCGTCGAAGGAGCAGGAGCTTTAGGCAAGCGGGGGATGTCACGGGAGATAGTCGACGAAGCGACAACAATCCTCACACGCGAGAAGTAGACGAATCGTCGCCCTAGGACTGCTGAAAACAAAATAGATTAGGGAGGAATCCATGGCTCTGATACTATGTTGGAAGAAAAGAAAATGAAAATATAAATTGTATTTCTTTCTTCCTCTTAGGGACTTAATATAGGAAATACATGGACTCACGAACTCACATACACAGTGTGGGACTAAACTAAAACACTCTTAAAGGACTCTACTTATATGATAATACTCATAACTCCAACAAGCGTAATTGTCCATACAGAGTTCTGGTCAAAGTTGCTTAAATGAGAGAATCCTTGAAATTGAATCATCAGTTGGATCCGAAGATTGAATCGGGTTGTCAGGCCGTTGTGGCTTTGCTTGGGATTATTACCTGAAGTTGTTTATTTTAAACTGTATTTAAATTTAAAAGCATATGAGGGTTTATTCTGTAAATTTTCACATTTTCTTATTAGATTAACAAGCACATCAAGATGATGGAAGAAATTGGCCAGAGTTTTCTTATTGTGATGAAGAATTCATTGGGCTAGGGGATGCTCATCTGAACCCCCTTCATAAATTTCTGAGGTAATTTCAACTATCCTCCGACAAAGTTTTGATCTTCTAATAATCTATATTTATAGGTTTCCAATGTAAATCAAGGGAAAAAAGATTGACACTGTACAAATTTCACATAACAAATGAAATCCCGCAGGTTCATTCCTAAACTCATAGGATTACTTGCTGCATGCAAAACTCATCAATTGACAAAGCAGGTGCCATACACCGACAATTAGAAATGGAAACAAGCGCTGCCCTCTCAACTTCCATGGGAACTGGAAATTTGAGAAGCGATAAGAGGTACTCCAGGAATGAAGCATCAAAAGGAAGAGTGATGGGTCCGATTGTCGGCAGCCCGAATTCCTCCTCAGACATTCTCAAAAGCTCTCTGAAGATGTCGCTGCTGAGATATGCAAGAGGAATCTTGAATCGTCTTTTGTCGGCACTGTAAACGAACACATGGCCTCTGCTTGCAACCACAATTCGTGTTGCTGATGAGATTCTTTTCCTCCCCAAGACAGCCATCTTCTTCCACTTTCTAGCCATCTCGATGAGCCTCTTCGAGCTGACCATTATGCCTTCTTGTGAGATTGAGAGAGTTTCTCTAAATGAATTGGCAGATGAGAGGTTGGTTATTCTATGTTGTAGTCCACAATGTACTGGTGGGTATATATAGGAAGGTGTTTGAAGACAGGCCATATGTGAAGAAAATGGAGTGTCTTAAAATTATTGGGGCATTTTTGGCTGAGGTGGCAGCAATTCCATGTGCTGAATTGATTTGAGTCCCAAGATTGCATGTCCATGCTTTGGTGCTCAGTCATCTCAGTGTGTATGTGGGGGTCACCTAATTAATGCAACCACAGCCTATGTCTCACACTTGCATTATTATGTTTATTATTATTAGTAGTAGTATTAGTATTATCTACTATTAATTATATAAATCTTTCTTGAGAGTTAGCATAATTACAGGTTGCACCCTTCTATGTAATGAAATTACAAAAATCTCTCTTTTATATTTGTATTTCATAAAATGAATGCGCAACATTTTCCCCCTTGCGCTTTGTGCATGATTGTTATGAAATATAAACTTAGGGGAAGTTTTTGTAATTTTAAGAGAGAGGGGTGCAACCTATACTTATGCTAACTCGTAGGGGAGGTCCCGGTAAACCACCTTTAAAAGGTTGAGTGGATCATTGATGCCTCTGTGGAATTGAAATTAGATGTGAACTATAGAAATGATATTTAACCATTATGATGCTTTGTACTTTAAAATATAAGCTTCTCCCATGGAAGCATACCTTATACTCAATGGAGAATCCTGGCATAAGGTTGATAGCTTTAGACCAAAATCAATCGAACGTAAAACCGAACCAAATTCGGTTTTAGCAGACTGCGGTTCAGTTATGGTTTTGATTTTAGAAAAATCATACGGTTCGATACGGTTTATGGTTTTGTGTAGCAAACCGAACTGAGTCGAATCAAACCGAATCATTGTATATAAAAACATTTAATTTATTAATTAAATTTCATTAAACTATACGGTTAATCATACAGCAACTACTTCTTTTATATATTTTAAGTTTTCTATTTTTGTTTTGATTAAGTATTTAAGTTATCGTTTATCTCTAATTAAGATTTTTCTCTAAACAAATACTGCTGATGAATATTTCATTTTTCATTCATTTGATTTTGGAGTCCTAAAATGGTTAGGTGATAGAAATTGTGTTCAGACAGTACTTTCATTTGGGTGGTTGAGTCTCATTCATTGCACCATCTCTGATCTCTATGTATAAATCTTTATGCTTTATCACATTATTTAAACCACCAAAATCGAATCAAATCATTCGCTTTGGTTTGGTTCGGTTTTAATGTTTGAGCGGTTCAGTTCAGTTTCAAATTTTTGAAATCACATAGGGATGACTCAATTTACGGTTTTGCTTACAAACCGAACCAAACCGAACCGAACCGAATCATTACAGCCCTATTTGTGTTTGCTAGCATGATGTTTGATCTCCATGTGTTTTCTTTTCCTCTTAATTTCTGATTAGGAGTGTGTCTCTATGTAAAAATATTACAGGTCCCATGAACGGAATATAAAAGAATGTTCTTTTCATCGTGGTATCAGAGCTCGAGGGCTCGATAGTCTCTGTTCTGATCAATTTTAATTTGCTCGTGCGACAGCAGTAATCCATTGTGGGGTGAAACTATGAGTGCTCTCCGCATCCACCTTCGGTTCCCCTTAAACAAATGCGTTCGCATTGCATCAAATATCATGCATCAAAAGTACACTCGAGCACATTGAGCGGTTCAAATTGCCTGCTCTTTAATTTTGCTCAACCATAGTTGAATGAACCAAGATCCATGGGAGCCAGCAACTGCATGAGTAGACCAAGTCGAATCATCGTAATATATGTTTTTTTTTTGGCGGTAAGCATAATTATGTATATATAATTCAAATGTTGATAAAAAAATTGATGATTTTTTTTATCTATTAACCAAAGATTTGCTTGACATTTTTCATCATAATATACATCTTAGCAATGCACTGATTTTAAGATTAACATAAAACATTGAATTACTTGCAACATTAGCAATCGAATCATCAATAAATGAACATATTTAGGATCCGTTTGGTGGGACTTATTTTTACCGGTCAAGCGGTTACGACAGCATGAATCGGACCTTAATTAAGTGGTTACGACCGCATGAACCGGACTTTAATTAAGTGGTTACGACCGCATGAACCGGGCCTTAAGTCATAACCGTTTGACCAATGAAAATAAGTCCCACCAAACAGAGCCTTAGTTGAGAGTTATTTTACAAGCCGCTTTTTTTTGTTATTAATATTGTGCGTAAGTGAGTTTTAGTCTCACATCGTGTGTTTAAGTTTGTGTCTATTGTAATAGTATATATATCCCTCTATGAATGAATAATAGTCATGCAATTAATCTTTTCCTCCTAATTTAACTCATTTATCTAATTCTTATCGAACCACTAATTAAGTTATGGACAAAAGCCCGTTAAGAAAAAAACAAATGAAAAAAATAGCTTGCTCATTTATGTCTAAAGGGCAGCCCGATGCACAAAGTATCCCGGCACAACAAGAGTCCGGGGAAGGGTCCTGTCACAAGAGTGAAAATATAGACAAATCTTACCCTACATTTATATATCAAATTAAAAAAAATGCCTCTTTACTTTATTTTTTTCTTTATTTTTCAAGAGGGAGAAGTAAATGATGAAGCATGCATCACCATAGCCTTTCTGAACCCCTAATTGGTTGAACCAATGTCAATTATGCATTGACTATATAGAAATTTTACCCCAGGAAACCTCAATTGGGCTGTGATCACAAACCTTACAGCTAATCCAACGGCAACAAACAGCTTCGCAGCGGATTTCCATCCCACCAACCTTGCATCAGATTCAATCGCATTTTAAGATCTCCCTCCCATCCAGCTTAAGTACAAACACACAAAACTGAACCATCCAAATGCACAGAGAGTAAATATCAAATGGAGAAAAATAAAATCAAACAACTGAGGAACATGATTGCAAAATTAGAACCTGAGGAGCACCACACCAGATCATACCATTCCACATTCCACGGTATGCAACAAGTTCATTCATGAAGAAAGAAATCTAAGACATTCCATTACACAACTCAAACAGGAAGGGAAAAACACCAAAAAAAAACATCAATCGAGCAACTCTGAAATCTCCGTCTTTTTAAACGCGTCCACAGCGCGCAATTGCGCCAACGTCCCGCTGTTCGGGAAGATATTATCCGCCTTCATCCTCTCCCTAAACCCATAAGCTGGAACTTTGGCATTGATATAGGCCTGGAGCAACAACTGATACTGCTTCATTCTACCAACATAACCGACCTGCCTCAGCTTATGAAATATCTTCTCAGCATTGTGAATGTCCCCCCTGTCAGCGTACTTCCTCAGCACATGGATGTAAGAGTCGAAGAGCGGCTTTAGAGGACTCCCCTCGGTCGCCTTCTGGAGAATCGAGTCGGCTTTCTCAACCTCCCCGCCCTCGGCGTAGAGCTTCACGAGCAAATCCCAAGTCAAAGGCCCGATCTTGCATCCATCGTCCGACATCCTCTTCGCCAACTCCTTCCCCTTCGATAGAAGCCCCCGATTAGCATACACCTTCAAGAGAACATTATAATACTTAGCCGAAAGTTTCCCCCACGACTTCGTCATCTTCTCGAAAACCTGCTCGGCCTGCTCCACCTTCCCAAGTTTGCCCCAAGCCTCAATGGCGGCGAAACATTCGGTCAACTGAGGATTATGCTCGCATACCTTCCACAGTCTTTCCACGTCGTCAATCTTCCCGAGAGAAGCGTACAACGGAAGAAGAAGATTGCAAGCCACACGGTTCTCGGCTATGTCGTCACCTTCCATGTCCCTCGCCATTTTTTCGGCCTTCTCCTTTTTGCCGGCAGCGGCATAGTGCTTTGCAATAGTGACCTGAAGGAATAGGTCGGGTTCCATGCCTTCTGCCTTCATCGTCGCGATGACCTCTTCCATGCCGGATATATCGTATCTCTGGCCTTTGATGTCTATTAAAAGCCGATATGTGAAGAGGGACGGCTTGGCGTCTTTCTTCTCCATCAGCTTGAGTACATCACTGATCTTCTTTGGGTCCACCCTTTTATAGAGCAATAATAGTTGGTTGAACGAGAAGGTCGATATGGGGAAGCCAAGGTCCCTGATTTTATTGAACACTTCCTCAGCTTTCTTCACGTTGAGTGCCACGACGCAATTGGCTAAGAGAGTTCGATATACGAGTTCGCCCCTGAAGGATTCCGGAATTGTTTTGATGTAATTCTCGGCCTTATGAAGACCCAAAACTTTCACAACTAAATCCAGATGGGATGCATATTCGCGTTCTCCATACTCGATGTGTTTATGTCCTTCCACCCACTCCATAAACTGCAAAATGAAAAGAATAGTGTTTGGACTGCAAAGAAAGATTTCATAGGTAAAAATATAATCATTGTTTTAGTGCATAATGGAGTAAATTAGGCTAAATGAATGGTTCAGGAGAATCGAACAAGCCAGTCGCAATAAGCATAATAAGGGCCTATTTGGGTGGGCGGTTGTGGCCGAAGATGGAGTGGTTGGAGATGATGATAAATAATTTTCTTGAATGGAGCTCCTGTAATGCGGATGGAATTAGGCATAAAATGGTGTTTGGGTTATCAATGGATTCAAATGGAGGCTATTCCAACGGGGACAAATAGCATTTGCATTTTTTTTAAAATGCAACGGAGAAAAATACCCAAATCAACGGAATAACTAAGAACAGTGGGAGTAACATAAGGTGGAGTTACTTAATAGCAAAGACCGATGTGAATCAACCAAACAAAATGCAGGGTACCCGGCGGCCGGCGAAAAATCCAAAAAATATCAGAAAGTGTAACCACACGAATGAAGCTAGGGTAACCATCCTACACATGTACACATATAACTTTACTAAGATTACAACTCCAAAAACATAATGCATCAAACTAAAGCTCGGCTATTCACATTCTTCAGCTATGCGGACATCATTTTTTCTCACTTTGAAGTTTTTTTTTACCAAGGCTCATTTGGGAGAGCAGATCCGGTGGCCAAACACTCTCACAAACAGAGCCTAAGACTGGAATAATGGTCGATCCAAAATCAAGATTCTAATAAAGTTTCTGCAAACATTGATCCACAAATCATATTTTCTTTTCCCCTGCTCATTGATAATACGACCAATTATTTGGCAATTATTTTTAAGCATAATGTTTGGTTGAAATAGTATGGCTCATTTTTAATAACAAAAGGTCAAAAGGGTAAAAGGCATGACCACAAATGAAACCTTAAAAGGTATCCTAAAAACTTGTTATTACTAATAACTTTGCAGGTAACCGGCATTCTAATCTGTATTGTGATAGCAGCAGGATAAATGTGAAATACATACAACTTTGCATCTTAATGTAGTTTATAAGTTTGAAATTGATTGTAGTAAAGTTGTTCACCAAATTAAATCAAAATTTTGATGCAAGTATGAAGAAACGACAAAAACCTCTAATTTGACATACAAATATAGGAATAATTACCAAAACTTCCCTAGAAGTTAGCATAATTAAAGGTTGCCTCCCTCTTACTTTTGAAATTACCCCCCCCCCCCCCCCCCCCCCCATCGGCACCCTCCCTCGGAGTAAATTTTTAGGGGGACGTTACAAAGTGTACTCTTACAGGGGAGCATTGTGTAATTTCAAGAGAGGAGGTCCCGATGAATCCAAAACCATCATGTAACGCCACAAAATTGTTATGACTTACTAATACTATAATTAAAAAAGTAATTGAAACTGCACATGATCATCATATCTCTACGGTAAAGATGGATTTGATCATGCCGTCTCTAGTATATAGAAAACTCGATGATAAAAGAATTCATAAATGAGAATGATGAAAACTAATAATAGATCGATGAGCTCGTCACACTAAACAGGTGATGATGATGAATAAGTTCTATGATCCAATTTTTCAATCCACACACAGATGTTATATGGCAGTTTAAATGATTGTTGAAAGAAAAATTAAGGCAATATTAGGAGCATAAAGAATATTACAGGCTTTATGAATCTTCAATCTCCACCGCATGTTTTCTCACTCCGGTGATACTTGTTTGCATCTTTGGAACTCCTGCTTTTTTATAACAGCAGTATAAATTGAAATCTTGTTGCCTCTTGCTTTTTTATAACATCAATATAAATTGAAATCTTGTTGCCTCTAGTTGTCGCATGCTACTCATCATCAGCATTGTCTCATACACCCCTATCCAATTTATGTTGCACTCCCATTGCCCCTCTTCCCCGCACACACATCTTTGATCCATAGTTGTTAGCGAAGTAATGGCTTTCTTCCCCTTACATCATACCCTCCCTTTCCCACATATACTCTTATACTAAAT